>JAWNOJ010000042.1:30000-630000 GCA_035046065.1 Chymomyza procnemis
GACACGGCAGTTCATTGCTGCCGGGGAAGGGAAGACTCGCGGATGGGGGGTGGCGTGTGGCTCAAGACTGGGTGGGGTTTTGATGTTGAGATAAAACTACCCACAAGCTCCGTGTAGTTAATTTGAAGCCTTTCCTTTATGTTTAGTGGAGGGTGAGGAAATGGCAGGTAATTCGTTGCGGATATCTATTCGGACATCTATCTATTCGGAGGTGACTGAAAAATATCCTGGAGCAGTAGCTTTTGAGAGGTTTTTTTTTCAAAAGCTACCAGGATGGAGGGTTTGTGTGGCCGTTTGCTATTTAAGCTTACTGCAATATGTGAATAGATTTCACATAGTGCAGTGGAAGCCATGCTGGTGGTCTGCAAGTGGTAGGGATTCGCGGAAGGAGGGGAGGAGTAGTGTCTCGAGGATGTTAATCACTAAGGATAGAAGAGTGATGGATCGGTAGGATGTGCCTAGATTACTGGGTTTGTCAGGTTTGGGAACCGGAACTCTTTTGCCTGTCTTACAGATGTTAGGGATCTGAAGGGCGGATAGACAGTCATTGAAGGTTTTGGAGAGATACTCAAAGCCGAGATGCCCTATGGTGGCTATGCCATATGGACCTGATACGTAGATCTACAGTGTTTCGTTTCCTCATTCCTTTCTTCCGCTAGGTGGGAGGCTCTGCCCACTCTGGTGAAACAGAAAACAGTACGCAGAGGGGGGAGAGAAGGAGATGTTGCACATCTGCTCAAACCGATTCCAATCGGGTTTGCGTAAGTTGACGAAAGTGCGGTGTTCAGGGGTTATGAACTCCTCACTAATGTCAACCTTCACATTAATAGGGATATGGTCTGAGTTTAGTGCAACATCTGCTTGCAAGCTGTGAGAACTGGCTTTTGTCAAGTCCGGGAAGCTTCGACAACTCGCCGTAATCCTGGTTGGGTGGTCCTTGTTCATTGTGCTGTACTCGGAGTTACTTATCTGCTCATCAGCAGCTAATTCATTCGGCGACTTTCGACTAACAGGAAGTCAAGTAGCCAGCTTGGCAAGCTATATAGAGGGATATAGACGTTTATAATGTCAAGGTCTTCGTCTGCTACTTGAACCGTAATGCTTTGAGCTTGAGGTGGGCATCGTTACTGTTTAAGCATTTATACCAGACGGAATTGTGTAGAATAAAGGCAAGTCTGTCAACATGGTTTCATTCCCGTTCCAGACGAATGAGATCGAAATTAGCTGAGTGGGAGGGGGTTTCGGCTGGAAAGCTTTGTCTCCTGCACTGCTGCTATGGAGATTTTGTTTCGGGTCATAAAGTCGGTAAACTCGTATTTTTCTGCTGTGGCCATTACAATTAGATTGCAGGAGAAAGAGGTGGTGGGGGAGGGCTGTGATCGTTGTGGCGAGTTCCCGTTTAGGCTGGGGGGCGGGAAGTGCGTTGACCTGTGGCAACATGATCAACAAAGTCTGCCTGGTAGAGGCGAGAGTTTTGCAGCCCCATTACCTGAGGTGGCTACTCTCGCCGCATGTGGAGCACCGTATTAGGGTGGCCGCGCGAGTTAAAGGCCTCAGTCACATGTTGCATTGGGCATTAGCTTGCCTTGGGAGGGGAGCCACGCCATCAGCCCTCTGAGCGGGCGATACAGTCGCGGCAGCAGAGGCCAACGTGACCCTGCCGGTAAAGGCTGGAGTTTCGAACGCCTGAGCAGCGCAGGTGGCTGCTCCCACCGCAGGTTGCGCAAGGAATAGGGGTTGCTGCTCTGGTGAACCGCTTTCCACATACTTTGCAAGGTGGAATGGTCTGCAGTGGGGAAATGGCCTATCTGTTGGGGGTGCCAAAGGGCAACTTAGGGCAGGGGTGCAGGTTTGGCAGAGGTAGGTTAGGTTAGGTTAGGTTAGTCCGGCCGGCACCCGAAGGGGCCTCACATAGATCAGAATGGTCCTTAGTGTTACCGGGTGAGGCTTCACTGGTGCCCTACGCACATTGGTCATCCGTTACTCGAGTGTGCTTGGCAAATGCAAGCAGCCTATGAGGTGCCCTATCAGCTGCCTCTTGCAGAGAAGCAATCTAGGGCTTTTCGAGGTATTTATTTCTAAGGGTGTAGAGTGCAGGTGAATGACATATAAGATGTTCCAGAGTTTCCTTTACATCTGGTTCCATGCATTTCCTGTCTGCATCACTAGCAATGATGCCTAGCTTTTTAGCATGAGCTGCGGTCAGGCAGTGGCCCTTGAGTATGCCCATCATCAATCTGCAGTCTCTCCTTGGGAGACTTATGATGTACTGGGCTAATTTTGGCTGCGTTGTTTTGCACATGGTGCGAGCTATTTTGCAGTTTGTTGGGTTGTGCCACCTTCGATCAGATGCAACTGCTGCGCTCTTCTCTGATCTGCGGTTTTGTGTTCTTAGAGAGATTCTCAAATCCTCAACAGTCGTTTGTGTCAATTGTGCTCCCTCCTTAGCTAGTCTGTCTGCCATTTCGTTGCCATCGATGCCCTGGTGGCTGGGAACCCAGAATGTGCGCACCTTTTGCCGAGTGCTTAGTGTATCTAATGCAACCCTGCTTTCCAGAACATTTTTGGAACTTAGGGCATAGGCTTGCACGAATTTGATAGCTGCTTGACTGTCGACAAAAATGCTGATTTGGGATTGGTTAAAGGTCAGCGCAAGTTCTGCCGCTTTCTTTATGGCGAAGACTTCCGCCTGAAAGATGCTGCAGTGGTCCGGCAGTCTGAATGACACCTCTGTGGGTGGGTCAGGACAGTACACCGCGGCCCCCACGCCTGTATCCATTTTGGATCCATTTGTAAGTATCTTGGCCGAATGTTGGTCCATGCCGATTTTCCAATCTTCAGGTCCCATACCCGTTGGCGTTCTGGAGAAGTTGTTCACAGGGGTCATGTAGTCCGTGCTATCATGCGACACCCCCCACATTGATATTTCTTTGAGCGTATTGTCCATGACTGAGCTGAGTGTCATGGGACACTTGCCCGTGATAATAATGGCTATGTCGTCCGCATAGGCAGTTATCTTGGGGGCTCTCCGTTGCATTTTGCGTAGGATGTCGTTTACCACCAGGTTCCAAAGTAGAGGCGACAGAACTCCACCTTGCGGCGTGCCTCTGCGCACCTCCTTTGTGACGATGGTGGTTCCCCACTCAGCCCTTACTCTTCTGCAGCTCAGTAGATTTTGAATCCAGGAGTTTATGGGCTCGTGGGGTGCTATGGCTCTGAGGCTTCGCATAATGGCTTTTGTAGAAACATTGTTAAATGCTCCCGAGATGTCCAGGAATACACCCATTGCGTATTCCTTGTGATGTAAGGCTTTTTCAATGGTTGTCACTACAGAGTGTAGTGCTGTTTCCACTGATTTTCCTTTTGTATACGCGTGTTGGTTGGGCTCAACCGGATGGTTCATGCCATTCCTTATATATAGGTCCAGCAGCTTTTCAAGCGTTTTCAGCAGGAATGAGGTAAGGCTTATCGGTCTGTAGTCTTTTGGTTGCACGTGACTGCATTTACCAGATTTTGGCAGAAAAACAACTCGTGCTGTCCTCCAGGATACAGGGATGTAGCCGAGTCTCAAGCATGCTTTAAAGATTGTGACCCGCCATGGCGTCACCTTGTCCTTGGTAGTCTGTAGCATGGCCGGTATTACTCCATCTGGTCCCGGGGACTTGTAACTCGCGAAGGAGTCCAATGCCCATTGGATTTTGACCGGAGTAATAAGGTCCCCAGGTATTGTGGCCTGCGGGACTGACTGGTTCGTTGATGTGTGTGAGTCGGAGGCATCTGAGCAGCCGAGGAAGTGCTCGCTTAGCAAGGCGTTAGTCGCTTCCAAGTTGCTTTCGGTCCAATGCCCCTCACTTGTTTTAAGTTGACTCTGCATCGCGGGTTGACTCGAGAGGAGTTTCCTGAGTCTTGCCGTTTCCGTGACCTTCTCTATACCAGAGCAGAGGGATCTCCAGGATTCTCTTTTGGCTTGTCGGACTTGTTTTTTGAAGTCGCGGAGCCTCACTTTATACTCGTCCCACACGAGTTCTTCATCCGCTTGTTTGGCTAGTTTGAAGAATCCTGTAGGTCGGTACGTTGAGCTTTTAGTTGAGGGTTCCACCAGGGTGGCCTGTGTTTTCTCCTCTTGACCGTGGTTTTGCATTCATCGTTGAACGCCTTGGTAAGGTGCTGACAGAGTGTCTTCACGGACTTCTCAATGTCATCTGTCGACGATATCGTCAGTGGTGGTGGAAGTCTTCTTGCCACCTTGGCTCTAAACATCTCCCAGTTCGTATTCCGGGGATTTTTGTAAGCACTAGTTGTCACTTTACACTCGAACTTTGCCTTGAACTGGATATACTTGTGATCGGAGAAGGAGTGTTTACTAAGAACTCTCCAATCCTCGACCACCTTATTCATTCCCGACGCGAGAGTTAAGTCTATGACGCTAGACGAGGTAAGCCATTCATAGGTGGGTTCCTCCCCTCTGTTTATAATAGTTAAGTTATGACGTAGTATAAAGTCTAAGAGTGACTCACCTCTATCGTTGATGTCCCTGCATCCCCATATAGTGTGGTCAGCACCCATGACCAGGGGTTGCCTCCTCCGGCGTGCCTCCTGGGTCCCTCCCAGGGAGCCTCCAGGTTCGCCACAAATGCGGTGACCCACTTCAGGGTGAGATCATCCTTATAGCTGAGGATTTTGACCCCGCTGAGCCACCCCGCACTGTCGAACGCGATGGGCTGAGCTTAAGGTTCCTTCGATCTTGCGATCAAAGCATCCAGAATCCTCAGTTCCACCACCTTCCACTGTTTGAGGGTCATTTTACCGTTGGGGTAACTGCGGTTGATGAGGGCGACGATCAAGTGTCGTCGCGTCGAATCGACCGCCTTTTCCCTTTTCGGCAGTGGCTTCCTTGGGGGTTTCTCCGTCTTATGGCGCGGCCGTTTGCTCACGGGCACATCCGCCTTGTCTTGGTCTTCGGAGCGTTGCCTTTTGGTGAGCAGCAGCTCCTCGACCTTATTAGCGAATTGGCTATCAGTAGCCTTCATCGCAGCCTTCTCTGCAAAATGTTCTCGGCCCTCTTTGATCTTTTGGTCGGCCCACTCCAGCTTCCTTCTCTCATCGAGGGTAAGTTTTTTGCTGTCGCCGAGCCGAGTCCTGATCTTCAGAGCAGCCTTATACTGGGCCTTAGCTCTCATGCCCTCCTTCGTCCTTTTGGGCCCGTCCCTACGAGGGGAGTTGGTACCCTTGAATGGGGAGCGCCTCAGCACTTATATGCAATCCGTGTGGGTCGCTGTCTGTGTCTCCAAGGACTGCAGTACCGCGACACAACCTGGCGTTGTGTGATGTAGTGGCAGTAGCTGTGCAACTGTCCTGGCCTGCTCCGACCAGTTTAGAGGTTTTGTGACCGCTGGCGACACGCAAAGGGGTATTCACCCCTCCGTGCCCGCCGGTGGTAGCAGTCACGCCTTCCACCGACGTTTGCGTCGTAGTCCCAGCCCGCTCATCATCTTTATAGGACTCCAGCGGAGAGAGGGTTGGTTTCATTTTGTTCTTGGGCACCACCCCATAGCATTTTATGCCTGCTGCCAGGTATCTTCGACCATCGCTTCGACACATCCACACCGGACTTTAACAGTCCGAATGTTGATGCGCCGTCGCCTTCGCTAGACCGCACATCAGCCCAAGGACCGAGCAACGAGACAGTGCTTGACTCTGATACTTGAGTCAATGCACGGCCCATTGCCCAGCCAGCACCCTCTTGGAGGGTTCAGTCGAAGGGTTTTTGCCAGCCTTGGCAGAGGTAGTTGACGTGCCTTGTCGCGTGAGTTAAGTACTTAGTGAAGAAGTTCTTTTAAAAATAAAACAACTTTGATTACTGAGTATGTCTGATTCTTCATTAAGTTCTTAACAATTTTTATTTTTACAATTTTTTTTTCCTGTTAAATTCTACTTATGCAGAATTAAAATATAATACTTACATAGTTTAACATTATTTCGTAAGTGCCTACAATGCGTTTTATTAAAATATAATGCTTACTTTGATATTTCGCTTCTTGTTTTTTGGTACATTAATCTAGCTTAATGCACTTAATTTACATATATTTGTTTAGTTACATTATTGTCGATAAATGTATTTAATTAGCATATGTTGAAATGTAGGGTTGACTTAACTACTCCCCTCTTTGATTGAAAACTCTCCTGAGTTTTAATAACAATTGTTTCTTCTTTACATTTTGGAAAACATGACATTGTGACTATAAATATTAATATTATTAGACAAATTGGCGCAAAAAAATCTTGTGAATCTTTTTTCAATAGATATTAAAAATAGATATTAAAGTATTTTGCAGAATACAATTTTTCTTTGAATTTATCTTCTTAATTAAAATATGTATCGTTACTAATTTTTATTTTAGTCGTTTAGAGTTATAAAAATATTTCCATGTAAATTTAATTCTGTTACAATCACTACTTGCTCTTGAATTTTCGTGATTTTTTTTAAATTATTATACGAGGTCTTATTTCGTTAGTTTCTGTTATTGTTTTTTATTCTATAGCAATCATGTGTGAATATACATAGTTTGGAAATCTTAACATTTTTCAATATTGAATTTGTTGTTATAATCATAGTTAATATTATTGATAAAATGTGTATGGTTTTTGGAATTTGTACTTTGAAGACTATTTTGTTATATTTATATAAAGCTGCATCTATTTTGGTATTCGGCAATTTATATGGGTTTACATCATACTTGGTTTTTTCCTTGCTTGTAAGTCTGGTACTATTAAAAATTTTGTTTGCGACTGAGATTAAATTCTTCTGAAAGTGTGCTAAGTTGTCTAGAAGTAGATTTGTTTTCAATAGCATATCTAGATATATTATTTTTGTTTCTATAATACAAACAACCGAGTGTATGCTGCTGCTGCTTTTGATTTGATAAAATTAAAATTTTATTTATACGAATAACATATTTTAATGCAATTAATTGAATAATAATATTTTTATATCATTATTTTATTTGTGTATATAATTCTATTCAATTTATTTTCTTTCTTCTTTATTTCTTAAGTAAACATCTCAAATATTTTTATTTAAGTATTGCCATATTATTCATTTATAATTACATTCTATATTTTTGCATACTATTTTATTTTATAATTTAATTAATAAACAGAAAAAAGTAAAAGCACGTTCGCAAAACCAGGATTCCTTAATTCAAATTTTTCGTCCATCGAAACAGCCATACAAAAACTATGCGTAATACATGCAAAGTCATTCCTGTTTCAGATTGAAAAATATCGTCTCTAAATATTTAGCACTCAATGGCGCGGCAAGAGAACTATTAAAAACTCTCCTAAGTTTCTATCGCGCAAGCACATTGTGGAAGCTTTGTCGTCCTTTCATAGTAGGTTCTAAACTTCATACCAATTATTCGTTTATTACTCGCATTCTTTCTCTCGTTCGCTATCGTCGCTTTCGCTAATCATAAACTAATTTGCAAACCCAAAATTCTCGTTTCACAATCATAAATACTTATAAAATATCGAATAATAAATAAATAATTATTATACAAAATTAACTGGAAATAAATTAATTAAATAAAAACTAAAATTAAAATTCAAAGCTGTTACAAAATAAATGAATATTAACTATTACTTTGTATTCCCTCCCTTATTAAAAATATATTGAAAGGTTTGTTCTGGTATAGCAGCTTTCGGTGCTGTTCGGTAAAACTAATATGCCCTTACAAAGTAATTGTAAAATATCCAAAAGATCTGTTTAGTATAAAAATAATGTCAAGCTTTATGTTAAGCCAAGCTTCAACCTACCTTTAAGCTAAGGTTAATGTTAATAAACAGTTGTGCATAAAAATCCTAACAGTGCGGAAACGTCTTTAATTGTCCAATTTATTAATTATGCAAATGTTTTAAAACGTACCGCCCAAGACTCTCTATCTCATGTTTACGCCAAAAACGCTTTGTGTACGAACAGGTGCTTTTTTGCCTTGCTGAAGTTGTTAAAGGAGCCAGTTCTGCACATTAAGCGCCTTATGCATATGGTCATTGTTTTAATAAAATTTGAAATCAGGCTTATTGTTTTTATAAAAGCTAAATTTTTGGCTACTGGATGTTAAATTAGATTTCAATTTCAAAATTTCTTAATATAAATGCTAAATGTCTGACCCCTTGGCTATTTTGTTTCGTAAGAATGCTTCGATGTTAAGAGCTCCTCTTTGCAGTTGAATAGCCGATTGTCAAGGAAACTATAATGTCTACTAATTTTTGAAACAATACACTGAGTTCGCATTACATTTTGCATGCAAATTGCATGAAGGTCATCACGGTAGGTAAGTGGTAGCACTCTTCAAATTAAGTAGTGCAGCACTGCACTCTTCAAACTCTGGCATACTGACATATGCTATGTATTAACAATAGCCAGTTAACTGCATCATATAGGTTTAACACAGTAAATAACTGGATTAGCTCCAAAATTTTTCTTAATGTTTCAAACTTCTGCGTTAAACTTCGAAATTGTTTGACCATTTCATATAGCTTTTAAAGGCATCATAAGCCAATATAAATTTTTTACCAAATCTATAAATTTATCATGCATAGGAAGAAGTGATTCAGGGTATCCAAAAGTCGTTTGCACCCGAATGGCACATTCGCTATCTTTGTTTTAATAAAAGATCACATTTTGAATTTTCTAACTCTTCACAAATCGTGCATTTTCCTATTTCATAGTTTATGAAATTTGAATTTCAAACATAGATTTACGTACAATTTTAGTTAAATTAATTTAAGGGCACAAGAGATCTACACTGCGAGGGTGCAAATCCCCTCGAGCAAAAATAGTAACAAAATTTAAAATATAAACTGCGAATATAAAAAATATAATGTATTTTAAAAAATAAAACGAAATACAGATTAAAATACAAGTTAGCATTAAATCTTTGGAACTATATTATATTTCATGCACCATTGCATTTTATTCTCAAGTTTTTATATTAATAAGTTCGTACGCTATGCAACCCCGTTACATAAAAATGAGCTTTCATATGGTAAATAATTTGCATATCTGAAATTTGTCCCCATTTTAAGATTCATTGAAAGTTTTTGATTATATTCTTAGCTCTTCTTATTTTCAATTATAAACATCACGTTTTTTTTAAGTACATACATTTTAAGAAACGAAATGATTTTTTTGTAACCATGCTAACAAATTATTTACAATGAAATTTATATTAAGCTTGCTTATACTAATATTGACTATAAATGAAAATGTAAAAGGTTCGAAACCCCCAATTAAATTCAATGGAACTTTAAACAATTTAGAAATTTATAGTGACAAGCGCCAAAGAACCAGTAAATTTCTTTTTGATACCATTTTCCGAATTAGCTCTGGAGTATCAAATGCTTTTGGATATGATACAGACGATGATGCTGACTACAATGATAATGTTAACGTCAGCGTGTGCGACTGTGGTAAGTAGTATACATATGTGTCAAATAAACAGAATATTTAAATATTTAGTTTTTTGCGTGAATGAAAAGTACCTATAAATGTACTGGAATCAGTTACGTTTTGTTTGTTAAAACACCATAAATCTATGTAAAATGGTTTATTGGAGAGTTTAATTCTTCATTATTTTAATTTTATTGACCATATTTCGTGTTGATTTTTTTCCAAACCCAGGCTATGAAAATGCCTTCGTTCTTGCCTTCATTCGCTTCTTTTACATGTACATGGAACTTTTTTCGACCCATCACGATGCATCGGGGTAATCTCGCAATACAATAATTGCAATAATATACAAACAACTTTTTAATTATAGATCTATTTAGTCAGGTGATTCATAGAAAACATAAATAAAATGGAGGAATATCGTAGATAAAGAAATTTATTTAAGGAAAATTAACATTTTCTATACCGCGATTAAAAAAAAAAGAGAAGTGATTTTTCTTTCCCTAAAAGTTTGGCAAATACTTATTTAAAACCAAATTATCGTAAATTATTAAAATTACCTTAGGTAATTCGGAAATTTATTTTTCGAAAATAAGTCATTTCGGTACCTAGCAGTACCGCGCTTTTTTATCATATATTTATTCGTTTGTAATTGGCTTTTAAAGTTGTGAACAGAGGTCCGACTATTTTTAAGAGAAAAAAATCAGATAATTTTTGATTATGTCTTATGTAGACCGGCAGTAACATTTAGGCATCGGAGGGGAACGTTCAGAAAGGACAAGTTCTTATCGTTCACAATAAGTTGAATGAGATAAAAGCAATGAAAGTGTGCCAGCAATAAAACGCCTAATTAAAATTCAGCTTGCAGATACAAAAATAACAAGGGCGCTTGTATTTCTCTCTATCATAGTAATCAAGATATGTAGCTACAGTTGTTGTGTAGTGAATTACATTTAAATATGTAAAATATGATTTGTGTTGTTTGGAAGAAAAACTTGTTTGGGTATAATTCTTTAATTTTTACATTTTCGTGCTATAGAAGTCGCATAGTGTGCTCACAACCTTAACAGACGGCACGATCTTGCTGAATATCAAAGAATCGTATGTTTGTACCATGCAGACTGATGATTGTTTTAAGTATATAAGATTGATTAGATTAGTATTAGTTAGATTTACTGGAAGTCCCCCATAGTTCGCAAAAATGTCAAGATGTCAAGAATATCAAAATTTCGAATGTATGTTCCGGACAGATTGTTGATTGATTTTAGTATTTTAGATTGACTTTTTTGTATCAGTTGTAAGTTAGAATTATTGGATTTCCCCCATATTACCTTGTAGATCAATCCAATTATTGTTTAATATATTATTTGTGTTTGAGTACTTTACTAGAACTAACTAATGCACTGCATTCAATTATATGTATATATTTTTAGCCTGCTCAACGTACTATGGCAACCTTTACATAGCAAATGTTATTAATACAATCCCATCATTTCAATACATTTCTCATGCTTAACTCGATTTACATTCTTGGTTAGTACATCAGATATCATCAGTTGACACATAATTAATTTCATTTATCTTTTCCATATACATTTCTCGAATGTGATGATACTTTATATCAATATGTTTACTTCTTGTATGGAAAGTGTTATTTTTTACCAAACATTGGGCACTTTGATTGTCGCTGTAAATCTGGACCAATGAAGACCTTCAAACCCCCTCGATTGTGCTACATATTCCAATTCACTGCTGCTTTTTTCGAAGCCCATGTGAAAACAGCTCCCGCAGCAGTGAACACCGAACCTCTCAACGATATTCAATCTGTAGAATCACAAGTCCAATCCGCGTCGACAAAGCAGTGTATTGGTAAACCAGTACGCTCGTAGTGCAACTGCAGTTCAGCTGCGCCTATTAGATATCTCAGCACCCGTGTTGCAGCAGCGTCATGCTCCTTGTGTGGGTCTTCAATCTGATGAGCCAGTTTAGTTACAGAATGTAATATATCAGGACCATTAGTTTTTGCCAAATACATTAAGGATCCAATTAAATACTGATAGTTGACTTTGTCTACTCTTTGACAATTGATTTTGTCATATTTAACGAACATAAGGGCAAAATGTCCTGCATCTTGTGGTCTCTTGGAATACTATCTTTAGATAATAGTACATATACTGATTGTGTTCAATCCTTATCCCTACAGTTTCTCCAGCACGATTAATTTCTAGGCCCAAAAATGCTTCAAATCACCTCCGTCTACAACTTTAAATTTATTTGCGACTAGTTGTTTAATTTGCCTAGTTCATCCTTGTTCGAACTGGCTATATTGAGGTCATCTACGTATACGACAATAATATTTCGGCTCTTCCCAGCATTTCGAGTATAAATGCAGGGTTCTCTGGGACAGGGTGAAAATCCTATTTCAAGCAGTACTGCCTTTAGCCGTTCACTTCATTCTCAGCCGCTCTACTTTACGCCGTATAAAGATTTGTTTAACTTTAGTACCTGCTTTGGGTATTGCTTATCGACAAATTCTTTTGGTTGTCGCATATATACAGTATCTTTTAGATCACTGTTTAAATAGGCTGACGACACTGCCAGGGCAATATCAAGTATGATAGATGATTAACGTGCCACAAGTGAGAATGTCTCACTTTCTTTCATTATCGTACTGAAATATACGACTAGTTCGGGCTGTGTTGAACATTAATACACGCTGCATCTTTCTCAGACCGACCACAAACCTCGGTCATTCTCAAATACAATGACGGCACGGGTCACACAGATGTTTCTCTTTGTAGGGTTGTACAAACGATACGCTTTACCAAAACATGCCCCTCGCCTATTGGGGCAAACTTCATTTTATGGGTTTTGTCCAGCACGACAGCCCTTGTTTGGTTTGGTTTTTTTCACGGTCCATGACTCAAATAGCGTCAATCCCGGCAAGGTAGATATCTCCACGCGGTTGCATATAAAAGCAGCAGTGTTAATTGTCTCTGCCTATAGCTAACCCCAGCGTGTAGCATCATACTTCTAGCCATATCTACCAAAGTTCGGTTAGCACGTTCCGCCACACCGTCAACTGTCGTTTGATGCCTGATTGAAAAGAATTACTTAAATACTCACGCCCATGGACACTGCTTGCTTAGGGCCATAAATATCGGTGTGCACCAGCTCAAGCTTTTTTTCGGAAAGTTCTTTACACATATTTTACTCTTTGCACACAAACACACTGGCTTTCATTTATGCCACTGAAATGAATTTTCTTTAGTCCAAATACCATTTCTCTTGATTTATCATTTTATTTAAACTCGTAAAATTCAAATGACCAATTCTTTGATGCCATAATTCAATTGAATTAGCCCGTGCAATAAAGCAAGTTTCCTTGACACCTTTTAGTTCATTCTTACATAAAAATAAATCCCTTTGCAATTCAGCAAAATTACTATGCTCTGTTTATTTTTTGTAACCGCACTATTACGTTCACATTTCACTTGGAAGCCATTTTCAATTACCTTTGAAACCGATACAAAATTTTATTGCAAATCTTTCACTCACAGTACATCAATCAATTTTATAACCGAATATTTCGATTTTAGAATTATAGTTCCGCTGCCGTCGGCTTGAATATTATTATTACCGGCTCTCACAAAACAAATGACCCGTGGCACCTGAGTCCAAACACCACATGTTTTTCGGTAGTTTATCAAATTGCGCGACAGAGCAAAACAGAGAAAATGATTTCGAATTAGACTTCTTTCTCTCCTTTCTTTGCTTTCCTTTTCTCCCTGCTTCGCACTTCACACCTTTCTGCTCTTCGCTACCACTATTCCAACACGTAATGAGTCTTCCCATTTGCGTCACTGACCGAATTCCAATGATTTTTTGCTGACTTTGCTGCGCATGATCTTCATTCGCTTTTCGCCTTTGTCCTTCTTGTAATTTTATTTGTAACATGATCAGTAATGGCAACTCATCGAGTGTTTCTAGAAGCAAACTCGAAAAGAGAAGAATGCTTGGAACTTCTTCTTGAACACAAAAATCAATCTCCTTCAATTCTTCTACAACGTCAAAAAATCTATTCACGTGAGTCCCTACACAGTAATTTTCACACATTTTAAGCTGAATCAACTGCTTTAATAAACAAATACGACGTGCCGGTCCCGCGGGTGTATGAATTTCTCTCAATTTTTGCCATGATTCTTTAAAACAATGCTTTACGTGGTTAATCAACAATACACTAGCTAATTCTTTCTCACCTTTTGCATAAAATAAAGCCTGATTTTCGACACTATCGCTTTCATTTTTGACGACGCGTCCATACACGACACTATCCATAACTATAATTGTCATCGCCCAATTTTTCAATCATATTTATTGACAAACTCATTTTCACTATAAAATGATTCGCGATTGACAATTTCACAAGAGTCCACAAATTTCTAACAAATTAGTTATCGCAGCGCACTGCACTTTCCAGTGCGACATCGATAATAGTTTCGATATTACTCACTTACAATATTAGAGGCAGATAGAATGTGCTACGTTCAATTATATGCATATGTATATATATTTTTAACAATTTGCTTGATACATAATCTAATATTTGTTTAGATTGGTTTCATAGAATTCAAAGTATAGTTTTCCGAATTTGTTTTTCATTTTATTTCTCTTGTTGAATGTCTTCCTTTACCGTTAGTAATTCTTAGTCCCCACATCATTTCCCTAGTGATTTGAGCTTCAAGAAATAAAGTGGGTTATTTGTATCACTAAATTTAGGTGAACAGTAAACAGATGGGAAATTACTAGACTAGTTGAAGTTCGAGGCAGATTATTGTCGCTTGTATATGTATAATTTTATAATCGTCTTAACTTCTGTTACAATATTAATCCAATGCTGTATTTGTATGTAGGGAAGTGCATGTTACTTATATGAGCATTTACAAAACAACATAAGCTTAAAGAAATAAAAAATTTTTTATTTTTTAAAATAAGGAACTTTTAGATGAAGATGCATGTATAGATAAACTATCGCCTGGCACAAATCAAACTCAAACACAAAATGGACGTGACAGTTTTTCGTCTGTGAGAGACTGCTCGTTCTAAGTAAACTGCTCTAAAACAATATATTTTATTACATTTTTTAAGTCCTTAAATACCTTATTTATGTGATTGATTTATGAAATATTTTACTTTTTAATATTTCAGTAAAATTTTCACCTTAGTCTGCTTCCTGCAGTATTATTTAAAATAGATTTAAAAATTCTGTCAAAAAAATTGGCAACTGGCAACCTATTCATGCCGAAACAGCGTTCGTAGCCATCTTTCAGCCTCAGCCGAATTTTTAAATAGTCTCTAAATTTCATACCCTTTCATAACTTGTTTCGTATGACACTTGGCATACACTTACCGTAACCAAGCGCATGTAAAAAGTGAAAAAATAATAACTTAAGATAATTTTTTGGGTCACCACTCCCATTCTTATAATTTATACAAAATTTATGACTTTTGAGCATGCAGTGAAGCCAAATTAACCCGGAAAATATAACTTTCACCGGTAAATAATCGCTATAGTGAAGAACAAGTTATTTCTACGGAAAATCCTATATGATCAGTCGCACAAATTAAAAGTCCAATTCAAATAAATTAAATAAAATTAATCTGAAATAAATAATCGCTATAGTGAAGAACAAGTTATTTCTACGGAAAATCCTATATGATCAGTCGCACAAATTAAAAGTCCAATTCAAATAAATTAAATAAAATTAATCTGAAATAAATCAATTAACATAATACAAAATCGATAACGAATCGTAATCAGAATCAAAGACAAGTAACTTTTAAATAAATCAAAATAAAATATATAAAATATAAATAGAGCTGACAAACAAAATGTTTAAAAGCAGCAAATACTAATAAACAGTAATAAAGCAGTAAACGAAAACCCCAAAGTCTTTACCATAATGAATTAGTAGCAGAAACCACTAATAACAACAAAAAGAATAATAAGTTAATAGCAATGAGTGTGGCGGAATTGTATCTGACCTGGCGTTACAGGAGATTCAACCAATACCAATCAACTATGGCGCACTGCAGGAGCTGAGTGCCTTTATTAAACGGCTCGAATTCATATACCAAATATACCCAATGGAAGAGCAGCTGCAAAAATGAATTCTTTCTCATGGGTGAAAGTGAAGGAGGCGCAGAACAGCGCGTTTAAATGCCATTCGCCACATAAGGAGTTGCTCCCTCATCTCTTTCAAACTTCACCTATCATGGATTACTCTGTAAGTTTATTGACGACATTAAGCAGCAAGCTAATATTTAATTAGTATTAGAAACTAAATAGATTTGATTATTATTCATTTATTAAATTTCATTAATGTGTACAAATTTGTTGTTGTAGCTGTATAGTTTGGGCTTCCGAAACAGAGGGGGTTTGTCAGTCCTTGGGCCTGCGTCGATCTAGCAATAAAATGCAATAATGAGTATAAAAAGTACAACTTAGGCTGGGACAATCATAACGACATTATGGGAAATCTGCGAAATCTACCGCTACAACGGAAAGAAGATAAAAAATAAAAAAAAAAAAGTTTGGAATCAAGGACCAAAAACCAATTGAAAAGTTTTTTATTACTACTTCGCTTTTATTTATTGAATCTTCTCATGTAATAACTTACAATAAGTTTAAAAATTGAATTTTCAAAAAAACTTATCTGCGATTAAACGTTCCTAAAACTGCATTCGCTCAGTTGGTAGGTCCTTTCGGCGAAGACGGGATCGACTGCTGAGCTGCGTTATACATCTCGCTAGGTGGTTAGGATACGAGGAAAGCTTGCTGAGGTATTTTTCCTTACGTTCCAAAATTGTATTAATGACTGGTGTCTTTTTGGATGTTTTCACTCATGGTTCTCAGAATCTTTGATTGTTCTTGCTGTATGTATTGCTGTTGCTGGCATTACCCCATAGCTGTGAGCCGTAGGTCCAGATTGTTTTCAGGAACGAATTATAGAGTAGGAGCTTGTGGTGCAGACTTAGCGAGGAGCAGGCGTTAATGATCCAGTGCAAGTAGTTGCGTTTGAGTTAAAAATAAGTTTTTTTGGCTTCAATGTGCCTTCGCAGTGTGAGTCTTCTGTCAAGGTGTACTCCTAGGTACGTTACCTTTGTTGCTCTCGACAGCAGTATGTTGTTTAACAAAATTGGTGGGCCAACTTTTCTGTTTAGTGTAAATGTTACGTGCTTGCATTTTTGCTCGTTTACATTTATTCCCCAGTCAGAAAGCCACTTCTAAATGAGGTATAGAGTTGGCCCAAGAACGTCGCCTTGGGTAACTCTGGCCCTAATTTTGAGGTCGACGGAAGTGGCAGTGTTACACCGGACTGCAAACTCGTATTTTGTCATAGAGGTATGACCTTAGAAGCTTATGTGTGCTCCCTTTTCGAATGCGGATCTTATTTCTGTTGTTATTAGGTTCGCCTGCTACATGGTTCCATGGCTTGCACGAAAGCCAATTTAATTAGCTGCGATTTTGTTAGGGGCTCTCAGATGTGGATTGAGCCGAATTAGCAGACATTTTTCTAATAATTTGAAGAGACGCAAGAGTAGACTAATTGGTCTGTATGATAAAGGGACTGTATGATTCCTATCTGGCTTTGGATTCATTATGATGTTTGATCTCTTCCATCGTTGTGAAAAGGAAACAAGCTTGGTGTTGGCACTAAAAATCTGGGTGATGTAGCGAACTGCACAAAATGTCAGCTATTTGATTATTTTTTCGGGCTGAGATTGTTTTTACTAATTTTTGTTATTTCATTTGGACGATACACAATTGGGATGTGTTGCTGGTTGTAGGTGTCCAGTCAATACTTTGTTAAATGTTATATGTTTTTTTGCTGAATAACAAAAACGTGCACCTTGTTTTCCACTTTTTTGCAGTTTTTGCAGAATAAATGCGAATTTCACTCAAGATTCGTTGAACTCTAATTTTTGTTTTTAAGATATATTTGTTACGAAAAGATATTTAAATACTCTGTTAGATCAACGGGTATATTGTTAATTGTAAAATCAGATACAACGACTTTGAATAGTAGCGGATCAAGAGGGGGGCTATGTAGGCTGCATATGCCATTGTTTACCTTTAAAAGTATCAGTGGTGATTTTTTCGTGTTTCATTCTCCAATCGAAAACATGGTCCGCCAAAATTCGAATGCAATTGACATGCTCCTGGAAAAATGGATTTCGGGCACTCATTTACGAAGATCAACATTTAGCGTTTTGTACGCACTGGTTCAGTCATTTGTTGAATTTCAAAATTCTGTGAAATTCCTGAGATTCGAAACATGCTAGTAATATAGTTGATCAACTTTTCACGTTTTTACCCATAGGTACATAACTTCTTGCAGATAAATTTTAAAGTTACGGAATTGAAAAAAAATCATTTAAAAGCTCTTTGCTTCTCTCGTTGGGTTGAGAAACATGAAACTGATGTGAATTCTCCAACTGTGGCCGTCAGTAAAACTCTTCAACATTCCCAACTGAAAAATTCATCGGAAAGAAAAGAAGAAGTGCGGCTGCATCCATCCGCGACACAATCCATGCTTCTGCGCCGTATAACAGCACCGGCAGGATGAGCGTATTGTAGAGCATTGTAGACAGTATATACTTTGTCTTGGCCTCGTTAACAGGAAGTCCCACTTTCGCTGACATCTTTTCGATTGCGCACAAACGCAGCGGTGACATCCCTCTCACAACGCCCAATGATGTCAATATCATCGGCATATGCAAGGAGCTGGACACTTTTGTGGGAAATAGTGCCAGTACGATGTACACCAGCCTTCCGCAGTACCCCTTTCGTTACGAAATTGGGTTACAAAAAGAGGTTGCACGATAAAGGGTTACCTTGTCTGAATCCTCGAACGGTATTAAAGGGTTCGAAGACGTCGTTTCCTACCATAACAGAGCTAATGGTGGTGCTCAATATCATTCTGCAAAGTTGAAGCAACTTTGCAGGAATACCAAACTCGGACAGTGTTACGTACAAACGCTCCTTTATCGGTCTATAGAATGCAGTATTGTAATTGACAAAGAGATGGTGTGTGTCGATCTCTTTTTCGTGGGTCTTTTCCAGGATTTGGCCAGATTTCAGACCTGGCAAATCTACCATAGACCAAGATTTGCCAGGTCTGAAGCGGCAATGACAATGTCCGATCAGTGTGTTGGCATACGGCTTTAATCTTTCACAAAGAATGCTCGATTGGACCTTGTATGCGATGGCAATAAGAAAAAAGAATCGTTTGATGAAATCTTCAAAAAAGCTGAAAAAACGCCGGGTTGATGGACTTTGAAGGTAACATCCAACATCAAACTCCTTTTGAATATTGTCGGATTGATTTTCCAATTTTAATTTTTCATTAGTTTTCAACCCCTGAAAAAAAAATATCTTCAAACAATTATAATATTCTTCATACTCCTCAGACCTAAGGATTTAAAAGAGAGACAGAGCTGAAAAATGAAATTCTACTTTAACGGTCTGGCTTTAGGTCACGCAAACAAGAACATGGAAGTTAAAATTGAAGAAATGATAGATATTTTCTCTAAATTAAATCCTCGACGACTTGCACCTTTGGATTGGTCACTCGATGACTAATTTAACTTACAAACTTTCTTGGCATGTTTTCATATCTTTTGAAATGAATGTGCAATAAGTGAAACGTTGAAGACTTAAAAGTGCAACATAAAAATACTCACTTACATGTACCATCGTTTATAAATTATTTATGTTTTGTTATGTAAATAAACTTTTGTTTATTTATAACAATAAATGATTATAAGCACAATTAAACTATGGATGCTGATTCTAATTTCATAAAATTTCTTACAAAAATCGCACAGCATCAAATATTATTAATAAATAATGTTATTTTAATTTTATCAAACGTATTTTTTGCGTTCATATTTCTTGCAACGGTGACAAGAAAAAGTTAAGCAATTGGAATTATAATTTGTCAATAATGATTGATTTTATATTTTTTTTAGATTGCGGATTTTCAAACGAAGAAAAAAGAATAGTTGGAGGCAAACCCACTGGTGTAAATCAATACCCTTGGATGGCGCGAATAGTCTATGATGGAAAGTTCCATTGTGGAGGGTCACTTTTAACAAAAGATTATGTATTAACTGCCGCTCATTGTGTTAAAAAATTGCGACGTACAAAAATAAGAATTATTTTTGGCGATCATGATCAGCAAATTACATCCGAATCACAAGCAATTCAGAGGGCTGTAACAGCAATAATAAAACATAAGAGTTTTGATCCTGATACGTATAATAATGACATCGCCTTAATAAGGTTAAGAAAACCTATTGTATTTTCAAAAATAATAAAACCGGTTTGCCTTCCCCGTCACAACTACGATCCTGCAGGTAATAAAAAATAAATGTTTAATTATTTAAAAATAATAATGTTAATAAGTAACGTCAAATTTCGTTCAGGTCAATCCATCATTATTTTTTAAGTTTAATTTACTGTACAATGTGGGTCTACATTCCTATAGCAATTGTGGTCATTACATTGCAAATGTTGTCTTTTGTGTGGGAGTTCACTTAATAAAAAAGGGTATACATTATTCATATTGCAACAAGCTGGGAATATATTTTAAAAACATGTGAAGGATATACCCATATCAGTCTGAACCCCTGGATTTCAGATATTGAAAGAGTTGGAGCAACGAACTTCTCCGAAAAAAACTTATCCAAAATAATGAAAATGCTATAGTTCCCAAGGAGTATTTGCACCACCTCAAAAAACCCAAAAAGTTTTGTAAAAATAAAAAAATCAGTGATTTTAAAAGATATGATCACTAAATTCGTCACCCAATAGTTTTTTTATCTAAAAAATAATATATATAATATATGTCAGCTCATCTACCGGGGTGACAAAACAAGTCTATAAGTTAGTTAGTTAAGTTCAGTAGACCTTAAGATTAAACAAGTTAAAATTTTTTAAGAAATATTAAATGGTAACGAGGAAAATATAAAATAAAACTAATCCGTATCCCTTGCCAGATGGGCATGAATTTTTTATACATATGCACCATTTCACATATGGAGCTAGCTAGGAACTTGGATTTTACAATGCAAAAGATAAAAACAGAAAGTAGCATAAAAATTTAAGCATTTCTTAGCAAAGAGAGAAGCCAAAGATCAAAGTTGACCAATATAGGTTCTTATAGTTCGTGATTGCGGAATCAAGATAAGATAAGATAAGATAGATAAAGAGATGAATTTGTTTAGACCGTTTAAAAGAGAGGGAATCATAGAGGTTGTTCTAATTTAAGCATAAAACACGAAAAGGAAAGTGTGTCGCTTAATTCGATCTATTAAAATTACGAGTTACCCTAGAAGGAATTAAGAAAGAAATTTTCTTAAGGAGTGTATTAGAGTCAATGAGACCGAGTAACAGCTTACGAAAAAATAACACACCGTGTCATGTTATACGATAATTTAAAGAAGGTAATTTTATAAGGCGAAGTCTGCAAATTAGGACGGCAAACAAATGTTGGGATCCCAATTTAATCCCTGAAGAGCAAATATTAAAAATTGTTCTTGAACGGACTCAATCAAATGTTGATAGTGTTGGTATTGAGGGTTCCAAATGCAGGCGCAGTATTCAAAAATTGTGCAGACAAAAACGTCATATCATTGCATTTTGGTACGTTAAGAGCCAGCTGGTTTTTCATGCACCATAGCTGCATGTTTTCAAAATAATATTTAAAAAGTAGTCTTTTACTGGTATCATTGTAGGTCATGCAAAGTTTAATCTCATCTGCAATCTAAGCGAGGATGCGAGAATGGAAGAAGACTTGGGAAAGATCTTTGAAAAATAAGTTAAAAGCAAAGTTGGGGGTACCCCTGATGCGACATTCTTTAGATTCACCTTTCAAAATTATCTTCTGAACTCGATTTAATAAATAAGATGATATCCAGTTGAAAACGCTTGAAAATTTGTAGTGTTAAATTAAGAGATTTTAAGCAATATTACTAATTGTCGAAAAAATTCAGGGTACCCCAAAATCGTCACTGCCTGCCTTTAACGTACCCCATTTTAAACCATACCTTAGTGGCTGAGAGTGAATAATGTTTTTAACTTTATTTTTTCCAGGTAGAATTGGAACTGTCGTTGGTTGGGGACGCACATCGGAGGGAGGCGAGTTACCTTCTATTGTTAATCAAGTAAAAGTTCCAATAATGTCTATTACGGAATGTCGAAACCAAAAATACAAAAGCACTCGAATTACCTCAACTATGTTATGTGCTGGAAGACCCAGTATGGACTCTTGCCAAGGCGATAGTGGAGGACCCCTTCTTTTATCAAATGGAATCAAATTTTTTATTGTTGGTATAGTTTCTTGGGGTGTCGGTTGTGGTCGTGAAGGGTATCCAGGTGTTTATACCCGTGTGAGCAATTTTATACCATGGATAAAAGCTAATTTAGATAAAACATGCTTGTGTTCATAGCTCTTAAAGATATTGAATAAAAATATTTAATTTAAATTAATATAAATCATATTCTTTGAATATATGTACGTTGTAAGCAATAATTTCGACTTTGCGTTAATCGGATACCATATCCATTTGATTTAGCCGGAACCACCAACGGAAACAAGAATCTGAGTAAAAAGTCCTTTCAGGTTATGCAGGTCAATCCGGCCTATTATCTTAGATTTAATCCAATGCTAGCATTAAAGCTATTGTGTGTCTAGTCGTTTGTTTATTTTTCCTTTATCCTCTTCCTTCTTTTTTGCTTCGGAGTTTCCTCATTCTCTTTGCAGAATCTGCAACTTTTGTTTGCAAATATTCCAAGTTAATTTACCTGGTTGTACAAAATACAATGTATGTAATGTAATATATATAGATGTGTTTCTTCCCTGGCTTCTAGTTTCTTTTTTCGGTCCCACTATCCTGATCCGAATACAAATTTTTTGTTGTTTAAGCTGTTGCCCGTGTAATTTTTGTATTTAGCCATCCTTGTAAGTTATAAGAAAACTAATTGTAAATATGGTATCGCAGAATAGAACAATTTCCAGAGTTAGTATTAAAGTCCTGAAAGAATGAATCGTGTTTTTCAGTTCTGATTTTAAGCTGTAGGCTTGTAAGAATCTCAATTTATTCTCTCCAAACGAAATTGAGATAACTAAATTGAATTTTAAATATAACGCGATATCTCATCATTTAAGATAAGCGTTCCTAATTCTATTTTAAATACCTTAGCTCATCCTTCTTTCAGTAGTGCATGAATTTGTACAAAAAAAATTTAAAAACTATGCTACATCCACTAATATTACCTTTAATTCTGTGGCTAATATTATCTCAAAAAATTAATTTCTACAATACCTATCACGTATCAAAATGTTCGTGGACTTCTTTCCAAGATCTTTACTAAGTTCTTTACAATCTACAGGCTCGACCGGTAGTGGTGTTCTTGTTGCTGTCGAAGTATTAATAGAATTTCATTAGCTGTCTCTCAACTTTCACACAGACATCGGGTTTATAGCTGTAAAAATAAATTGCAAAAATTCCATTAATTACTTAACCTGTTTATATGTACAATCTTGTTCTGACTTAGGTGTAAACATGAACCATCTTGATGCCATTCGCATGGTGTTTGATCATGTCCGTACTCAGGACCAAATTGTTGATTTATGTGACTTTAGTTTACCCACTCTATCGTGGCTTAGTTCAATAAACTCTATCTTTTCTCAGCTAGCCATCATGAGTTCGTATCTGCACTTTTTGATATATATTGATATATATAAAAATCGCAATTCCTTTTTGTGTAATTTTGTTTAATCATAATTGTACCAAAGAGAATTAAATTATATAATAATAATTATATAATTCTTTAATTCTCTTTGCCTTACAAATCATCGTGACAACAATGCTCATGGTGGTACAGCATTAATTACAAAAACAACCTTGAAGTGCTTGGAAATGGAGGACTATAAAACGGAACACATACAAGCGACAACTAACAACTTTAATTTTAAAAACATATCATGTGGGGATCGAGATTTAATAATTCTGAAGGACGAAATCTATATGAAGTAATTAAAGCTAACAAGAATTGCATACTTAGCCCAGGAGAACCGACTTATTGGCCAACAGACCCCAAAAAACTACCGGATTTAATTGACTTCTTCTTTACAAAAAACCTGACTCAACAAAACTTGACCACTCATCAATTAAATTAACATTCCAAGACAGACCCGTTGAAAATATCCCTTCAACGCTATAAAACCACGAGACTGACTGGAAAATATGGAAGCAAGCATACCACTAAAAACTACCGCGGAACTTAAATATACAGTTGAATATTTAAATGACAACATTGTTAAAGCAGTACACCAGGATTAAACACTCTAACAATAAATAGAATTCCTGCTTTTATAAGTATCAAAATCAAACACGAAACATCCACGATAAAACTATATAAATATAAAAAATATAAATATTAAAAGAACTGCCAGACACTATAATTAACTACATACGTTATCTCTTTAATGGGATCACAACACTACAATACTTTCCAAAGGCATGAAAAGTTACACAAATTACAGCGATTCCTAATTCAAACAAAAGCGCCACTATTGCAAGCTCTTAAAGACCTATTAGCCTGCTGCGTATCCTCTCAAAACTATTTGAGAAAATATTAGGGGAATCGTACGAATTTTAAAACAAAAGACCACAATCCCAACTCACCAGTTTGAAAAAATTACAGATGCCTTCGATAAGAAGAAATATTGCATTGCTGTTTACTTAGACATCGCGAAAGCATTCGGCAGAGTATGGCACAAAGGACTTTTATAAAAGCTGAAAAACATCTTTCCACTAAACATATTTAATATCTAAAAGCTATTGTACTTAACTGATAGACCCTTCTTCAAAAAAAAATTTCGATGAATGTTCGGAAATAATGACATCAACAGGAGTACCACATGGCAGCGTACTGGGGCCCCATATCTTATATTCACAGCAGATTTACCAACGTCAACTACTTCTGGATCAATGATAGCTACGATTGCGGACGACACTGTGTTAACGCCAGCTGACAGAAGTGAAAATGTAGCAACCAGCACTTTACAAAAGACAATAAATGCTACAACTGATTGGCTTGAGAAATGGGGCATAGAAGTAAACAATGACAAAACACAAAAATGTCATATACACTAATCGAGAATCTGAAAGACTCTTTTGATTGGGTATCAAAATAAATGAAGAGACTCTCCAAATACATTCAAGTTTGGAGTCCTACATGGAGACAACACATATTAAATAAAAGAATTGAAGTTAAAAACAAAATCAAGCAACTGTACTGCCTACTTGGCAAACATTCAAGCCTTAGCCTACATAACAAACAATAAATATATAAAACAATAATAAGACCTATATGGACGTATGGATTTTCGTATTTCTCTTTGTTTGTCCTTGCCCATGTATTGGAATTTGTTTTTAGTGGAGGCTTATGTATAATTAGCCTTAGTAAGTCTCTCTGTCACTTTCCATAAGGAATAATTAGTAGCTGTAGTTGTCTCCAAGCAGCTTAAATCCTTTGATTAAACAGTCGATTGTCTTTTTGGAGGATTTGCTTCAGTTCATTTGTTGCTTTGTTTAGTTTCTTTATATCGTCTGCGGAATTCGGAATTCTTTATGTTTTGTGGGAGGTGAGCTACATGAGAAATGGCAGGTAACTTGATGCGGATATCTGTTCGGACTGGTCTAGGGCTTTCTGACAGTGGTTTTTTGGTAGTGGCGTGATTTTGGTGGGAGGGGAGGATAGAGTTTAGAAGGAATTGCTAAGTTAGCAAGCGGCTGTGGTCTTTTTTAGGTAGTATGTCCACTTCTTGAAGAAGGTGGTCGCCTTGCGTGATTGCACACGCAACGCTGCATTCTGCACAGTCTGGAGGTTCCTCCATTGTGTAGTACTTAGTGGAACCCTTGCTTGCATTACTCAACAAAGGGTTGCCTTCCGGCCATGTAGACTGCAAGCCAATGTTTGATATTGGGGAAGAGTGGAGATTGAAAAATATCCTAAAGGAGTTTCCCGTGGTTAGCGGTGTCAAAAGCTTTTGATAGATCAAGGGCTTCCAGGATGAAGCAGTTGTGTAGCCTTTTGCTATTTAAGCTTTCTGCAATATGTGAAGAGGTTTCACATAATACAGTAGTGGTGCTCTTGCTAGCACGGAAGCCATGCTGATGGTCTGCAAGGGATAGGGATTCGCGGAGGGAGGACAGGAGCAGTGTCTCGAGGATTTTAGTAAATCCAACTTACTACTTATTCGAAAAATATAATCAAAAAATTTGTAATTCCAAGCACAACACACCAATTACTTATTGTTATTGTAAACAGATTGTATTAATAGAAATAATAAAAAAAAAAAAATTTTGCGATAGAAATTTATTTTTTATTGTTAACCCAGAACTTCCTACGTGTTTCCACTCAATTAATGACTCTTTTATTGACAAATCGTTGTCAATAAATGTTTTACTCAAAACCAACTTCACTAAATTTCTATCGATTTCGAACCATCATGGAATTAAAAGCTGAACAAGATTCAATAGTGATAATAGTGGCGATATCTTCCAACGCTTCGAAGTTTTTTCATTTGAAAATCTATATATAGAAAAGTTAAATTATCTGGATCTATCAGTAAATGGAACCATCTTCAATGATTCCATTGAGTCTCTTGTTAAAAAAATAATGACATATTCTTCACTGCAGTTCAGAAGTTTGTGCCTTCTGCTCAAATAAAGTTTTTCAAAAGTTACTCTTTCATCCATTACATTATCTCAAAAAAGGAATTACGATTTCTCTTAAGAAAGTACTACCGTATTCGCTCCAACTCTCTATACATAATTAACCAATTAGAAACAAAAATTAAGTTAATAAAAAGTATGCTTATCAATAGCATTAAGTTTGTTATTTCTTACTATTTCAATAACATACTGGCTCATATAAGTGATCCGCCTGGTTTTTACCACACAGTTGGTTGGCACAAAAACAAAAGGTATATTTAAGAAAATTGACTCAGTGTATATTTATGCTGGGGTAAAACTAATACTAGGCGATACTAATAAATACAATCTGTTAGCTGTTCAATTTGAAAATATCTTTCAATTATAGTTAATTCTTGTTCACCTATGGATCGCGATTATATCTTATTTATTGAGGAGATTGTACCTAACCATTTCGTCAGATTTTCAAGTCACTTTCAGCTTTAATTAGTGATTTTAGTCCTCTACTCATCACCCCTTGTGATGTCAAGAAGGCCATTATGTCGCGAAATAACAAACAGTCTGCTGGATGGCTTCCCTGATAGATTACTAAATGTCCCAATAGTTGAAAAAATTACAATTGTTTTTAATCATCTTATTGCCAACGGCCACTTTCCTTCTACCTGGAAAGGGCTGAATGGTGATAGGGTGACTAATTATAGGCCGATCTCACTTTTGCCTACCATTTCTAAGGATTTTGGAAAATTAATAGCTGATCGTTTTAGGGATTTCAATTTAGTAAATATAATTATCTCGGTTTATCAGTTTGACTTTCAACCTGCTTATTCCACATCCCATTCTACAAAATAAAATTAACATGGGTCAAAAAAAAATCTTGTTCTCTCTCTTTGTGAGTAAAATGTGAATTTTTGTGCTCCGGCTAAATTATTCTATTTCGCGTACTTTACTTAATCTGTAAATTTGAATTATAACCACAAAAAACTTATTTAGTGCTTGTTTAAGTGTATTTTAAGTCAATCATTGCAGCACAATATTCTGTTTTTATTAAAATTGTGCTTACAAAATTAAAACAGAAAAAATAGTTTTGGCGCATTTTTGTTGTTGTACTCACTTCTTCAATTGTTTTTGTTTTGTGCTCAGTGGCTTTTAAAAACTTTTGTCTACTCTCCCGCTCTATCGAGCTCTATATCTAGTGTGCCTACTTTTTGTTGTTGTTAAACAATTTTAAACAATTTTAAACGTGCCATTCTCGCGCGCCCGTGCATTTCGTTTTGTGCTGTGCTCTTCAACCATATATTTGTTGTTGCGCGCTACATATAAATTCATTTATGTTGTTGTTTACTTGCTTTGTGCGTAAAGAGTTGTTTTTTCGCATTAAGCGCATAACCCCCGAATTAAAATACTCTACAAACGGTCGACACCCTTTTTTAATTTACAACGCAAAATAAAAAATTTTTAATGAGCGATACAAAAATTTGCTGCTAGCCTTCATGCAAATGGAGTGGTCTACGTTGCATGCTGGATGTGTGACAATTTAGCTCACATAAAGTCTGCTGGCCTGACCGGTCGAGTTCATGATTGTATTCGTTAACGGAAAGGCCTAAGCTGGACCTGCACAGCTTGTCGGTCGGCTGAAGTCGACATGAAAGCGTTCATGCGTCAAACCAAACTTCGCTTTTACGACGTATTTAAAGACTTCAAGTGAAGCAGGACAAGTTTTCTTCTCTAGCTGGTATGTTTGCCAATTTGCAGGTTATTAGAGTTTCTCCTAAGCGCAAAAAGACAAACAATCAGCCAATCGACATTAATACTGATTCTTGCCAATCTCCGGCTATTTCTGCCCCAACGCAGCTTATCTCGTTTACAACTCCTAACCCATCAGCTCATACTGGAAACCCGGACCGGACCACTATTGTCAACCCTGAACACAATATACCTGGAACATCTTCTGCTGTTGCGGTCGCTGTTGTGCCTAATCAGATGACTAACGCACCAGCCTTTGTGGCCACACTAACTGGTACGGTTTCCGTAACAATGGAACCAACCTAGGTTAAAAACACTAAGTTTAATTTTAATTTAATTTTAATGACAAACAATGCACAAGCAAACCCACAGGCTGACGCTAACAGGCTTAATCCAGTTTATTTTTTAAGCCATATTGGTTGGAGTCGCGCCAAAAAAAATCTATTTTTGTATCCCGACTCATGGAATCAGGCACTGAAAATTCCGTAAGGCAATACGTTTGTGAGAAGCTCAATCTGACCTCTCCAAACGATATTGAAATAACTAAATTTAATTTGAAATATAAGCGCGATGATCTTGTCCGTACTCAGGACCAAATTGTTATTTTAGATGACTTTAACATACCCTCTCTATCGTGGCTTAGTTCTATAAACTCCAACTATCTTTTTCCTTCGCCAGCGGATCTATACCACCCGACCTTAGAAATTATTTTATCATTTTATTGTAATCCCCATACTCAGTCAAGTACTCATTTGCGGCTTAATTGCTGTTTTCAGAAAACAAATTTTACTGGTTTAAATTTATTCTTGTCAGAAGTTAACTGGTCCTCATTGTTGTCAACAGATGACCTCTAGGCCCATCTCAATTTTCTATCGAACCTTATACAGCGCATTTGATCTATTTATCCATTATTTTACTCCTAAACAATCTGTAAAAACACATTGGTTTACAGCTACTCTGTCGCCATTAAAAAATCTAAAGTCCTCTTCTTTTAAAAAGCTTAATAAAACTAGATCTGCCTTAGACTTCTATAAATATTCTATCTTACGCTGTGTGTTGGTTATGGCTGCGCAATATGCGGAGCCCCAAACTGCCCGGTGTATTAATGCGGCTGTCGATATAATGAATTTTTGAGGCGATTTACATTAGCTCCTAGGTTAAAAACACTTGGTTTATTAAGTTTAATTTAAATTTAATTTTAATGACAATCAATGCACAAGCAAACCCACGGGCTGACGCTAACAGGCTTAATCCAGTTTTTTTTCGTAAGCTTAACTTAAGCATTATTCTTAAGGCGAACAAAAGAAAAAGCTGCTAATATAACTGTTCCTTCAGCGTTTCCCACGACAGTCGGGCCTACATCCTGGAACCGACGCAGGCGTCAGAATGCCCAAGGACTGCCAACACAGCTCTACCGCAGAAGCACAAGTATGTGTCTATTTTTTTCGTTTTCTGCCCAGCCTACATATCCAGTCTCCTACTCCTACGTGCCGGAGACGTAGAGAGTAATCCAGGTCTCCAGAGGAGGGTGTGTCTGGTTCTTGTTAACCCGCCCCCAGCCACCCTGTGACAACCTCAGTCTCTCGCCGGCAAACATAATGCGCAGAGTATGCGGGAAGCGGTTCACCCGAGCCGCCAACCCAATATCCTGCGTAACCTGCACCCGCGCGACCACTCTCATCCAGTGTTCCGTGTGTGGGGAAAGCAGCCACCTTAGAAGTTCAGGGTTACGAAATTCCCGCCTCTATCAGGCGGGTTTCGTCGGACCGTGCTGCCACAGAGGTGGTGGACTTGCATTTATTCTGCACAATTCCGTCTCCTATAAGAACATGACCTTCAACAGTAATGATGCCCATCTCGAGGTCCAGGGCATTACTGTTCAAGTAGGAGACGAAGATCTAGACATAGTAAGTCTCTATACCCCCCAGTGGCAGCCTGCCATGCCGGTTATCGTCCCAATATTGATCCGCTACTAGTCGGAAACCGCCGCATAATCTTCGGCGACTTACATGCTCACTAAAACAGTTGGTTCTCTGAACTCGGTAATGACGCCAGAGGATCGGCAGTCGACGAGCAGATAAGCAACTCTGACTACAGCACAATAAACGAGTTCACCAGACTTGACAATAGCCAGTCCTCACCTCCTTACCCTCACCAGCTGGCAAGCAGATGTAACACTAAAATCGGACCATGTCCCTATCATTGTGGAAATTGACGGAAGAGAGGAATTCATTACTCCTGAACGCCGCACTTTTGTCAATTTCCGGAAATCTGACTGGAACAGGTTCGAACAACTGTGCGACATTTCCTTCTCTGCCCTCCCCCTTACGTGTAATATTTTCGAAGGCGAGAAAAATTTACGCAAGATCCTCACCAAAGTGGCCAAATTATGTGTGCCCGCTGGTCGGATTCCTAAAATTCTCCCAAACTACCCGCCAGAGGCTGCAAACCCGCGAATAAAGTTGGTAGGTGACAGTATCACGGAGATGGTCTCAAACCATCACCGCGATAAATGGACCCAGCAACTTGGAAATCTGACAGCAGGCTCGGCAAAACTTTGGCAGACAATTAAAAGTCTGACAAACCCGCGAACCCTCGACAACGTGCAAATCATTTTTGGCGACTCCTCTCTCCTTTAACCTTAAGCGTTGGCTTGCGAACTACCTAGCCGGAAGGCAATCCTTTGTTGAATTTCGTGGGACCTCGTCAAAGTATAGGAAATTCAAGCAAGGTGTCCCACAAGGTGGTGTCCTTTCCCCAATTCTCTTTAACCTCTACATATCCAAAATACCGACCCCCAAGAAGTGGTCAAACTAACTTCGTATGCCAATGATTGTACCATCCTGGCCTCTCATCGAGACATACACGCAATTGAAGAGCGCATTAATAACTACCTCTCAACGCTATCAACCTTTTTCGCTGACCGCAACCTCAGCCTCTCAGAACCCAAATCCACAGCCATTCACCACTTGGACTAAAGAGGTCAACCTCGACCTCAATATCTCAAATGGGCGTACTATCCCCACTGAGAGATACCCCAAAAATCTTGGTGTCGTCTTTGATAACCTATTCCAATTTGCTTAACACGCAGGAAATGTTATCAATAAAGTCCGTGGTAGAACTAGAATACTCAAAGCCTTAGCCGGTAGTACTTGGGGCAAGGATAAAGAAATACTGACCACGACATACAAAGCGATAGGACGCCCACTTCTTGACTATGCCGCACCTGTCTGGACTCCAGCTATTAGCGAAACGCAATGGCGGAACCCCCAGACCGTGCAGAATGCAGCCCTGCGTATCACAACAGGTTGCCACGCAATTACGCATGGAGACCACCTCCACCAAGAAGTGGGCATCCTACCTTTCAAAGACCACTGTCTTTTGCTGTCCAGGAAGTTCCTCCTAAAAACCTCCCTTCCCTCCCACACTTCAAACACCTCTGTCTGAGAGGCCTAGACCTGTCCGAACTGATATCCGCAGCGAGCTACTTGCCATTTCTGATGTAGCTCAACTTTCACTAAACATCAAGGACAAACTTCAGACTATCCACACGGAGTCGGTGGGTAATTTTATTTCCACAGCAAGACCAAACCCAGTCTTGGGCCACAGGCCACCCCCCATTCATAAGTCCGAGGCCTCTTTACCTCGGCAACAACGCACTGCTCTATCCTAACACCGCTCAGATTATTCAAAGCTCCTAAACAGCTACCTGGCGAGAGTTAATGCAGAGGTTGTTGACTCCTGCCCCAAATGTGGCTGCAGCCCACACAATACACAACACCTCTTCAACTGTCCGGCAAGACCCACCAGACTAACGCCCTCCTCATTATGGACCAATCCAGTCGAGGCAGCCCGCTTCCTCGAACTGGATAGGATTTCTCCCTAAGTCACTATCTCTTTCACTTTCTAACATCTTTCCTTGTACTCTTTTCATACTTGACAACCCACATACATGGTGCTCATGAGGTAGCTACAACAACAACTGTTCCTTAAGCTCGCTCACTAACGGTGGGTCAATGCACTATTTTAATTACGGCGCAACAATCCGCTATTCTTGTTATTTATTTTCTGTTTGCACGGCAATGACGTTTGCTCTTAAGCCAACCGTCTCTTCTGCCGCGCTGACAGATGCTGTTTTTTACATTTACAATATTTATAGCAATTGGCTGCTCTTATTATCTACAATATATTAAACACGCTGCAAATTTGATTCTCTTAACAGAACATGTTACAAAAAATATCTCTCCCACTGTCGCCTTAAATTCAGTACTAATCCAAAGCAATTCTATTCTTTCGTAAATTCTAAACGTAAATCTTCCTTTTTTCCTGCCTCGCTATATTATAAAAATTTATCTTCCACTAACTATACTGAAATTGCTGACTTGTTTGCAACTTTTTTCCAATCAACATATTCAATTAACCAACATATCATTGATCTTAACTATCCCTATAATCTACCTCATTCAAATTTTGTTGCGAATCCCTATATCCTTCAGGCTGACGTTTTGAAATGCTTATTGCTTATTCCCAGTTGTATTTTGAAACACTGCGCTTACTCGCTCTGTGCATTGAGTAAAAAATACATATATAAAAAATATATATATATATAATATATAATATATATATTTTTTACTCAATGGCTCTGTGCGCCTTTAGCTTCTCTCTTTAGCACTTCTCTGAAATACTCTTATTTTCAAACTATCTGGAATGAATCTTATATCATTCCTATTCACAAAAAAGGATCCAAAACCAATATCGAAAACTATCGTGGTACTGTTAAGCTCTGTTCAATTCCTCCTTCAAATCTTTGAGAAGATTGTGACCTCTCAATTGCAACACTACTGTAGTTCACTGATATCATCCACCCAACATGGGTTTGTGAAACGTAGATCTACTTCTACCAATCTTTTTTTCCTCTATTACTATTAATGGTTTTACAGAACAAAAGCAAACTGATGTTATATATACTGCCTTTAGTAAAGTTTTGACTCTGTAAACCATAGCCTTCTCCTTTTTAAACTATCACGTTTGGGTTTCCCGTCTGGCGTTTTAAATTGGATATCATCTTATTTATCAAACCGAGTTCAGAAGGTAATTTTTAAAGGCAGTGAATCTAAAGAAATTAAAGTCACATCAGGTGTACCACAAGGTAGCCATTTAGGTCCTCTGCTTTTTAACTTATCTTTAACGATCTTCCCTAAGTCATCTGCCATTCTTGCATCCTCATGTATGCAGATGACGTTAAACTTTTCATGATCTACAATGATACCAGCAAACAACTACTTCTTCAAAAGGATTTTGAAAGCACGCAGCTATGGTGCATGAGCAACCAGCTATCTCTTAACGTATCAAAATGCGATGTTATGACGTTTTATCGTTGTGCCCCATATTCTGCTACCTACTCCTTAGGCACTTATACATTGGAAAGCGTGAATAGCGTGTCCGACCTTGGTGTCTTGTTTGATCCCAAACTCAAGTTTAATAAACACATTTACAACATTGTAAATAGAGCTCGAGGGGTTCCGTCTGTGGTTCTTGCATTGGTCAATTGGTCATTGCCAACTTGGTCAACGTTGTTCTTTGGCTTCCCTATTTTTAAGCAATGTTTAAATTTATGTGCTACTTTCTGTTTTCATCTTTTACATTATAAATCTAAGTTCCTGGCAAGCCCCAGATGTGAGACGGTGCATATCTATAAAAAATTCATCCATCAGGCTAGGAAAACGGATTAGTTTTATTTTATTTTTTCCTCGATATCATTTATTACACCATAATTTTAGAATGTTTAACTTGTTTAATCTTAAGGTCAACTGGACTTAGTTGTACCCATATATATTAATACTCTAAGGGCCTCTACTAAAGCCTTCCAACGAACCCTGTTTTGTGCCGTCTGTTTAGCTCTGTCCCATGTAGTGTTTGATTGGGTTAATTCTTGGAGGGTGGATCTTCTCCAAGTTGCCTTGGGTCTTCCCATCCGCCTGCTGCCTTGGGGATTCCAGTCCAGTGCCATCCTGACAATACTGCTTGGATTTCGTCTTCTTTCTTATTTGGAGGTGTATAGGGGGCTGTGACACGAGACAGCCCTGCATTGGATATTCTGATTGGCCAGAATATCCCGCATTTATTCGTCAAGCATTTGTTGCTGAAGACTTGCAGTCTCTGTGTCATTTTTTTGGTGGTAAGCCATGTCTCACTACCATATAGCAGTATGGACTTTACACACGCATTGTAGGTCCGGAGCATTGGTCGTCGTTCGTTGTTTGTTTGTTGCTCCAGATGCGGTAGAGTCTCCCAAATGGTGGTGTTGCACACTTCTCTCATAACCTCGTCGATCAGGATGTTGAAGAGTAGTGGCGACAATGGGCATCCTTGCCAAATTCCAGTATTTGTCTGGAAAGGTGCACTTGTTTTCCCGTTGTGCATCATCGTACATCGACTTGATTATATTATACTTATAATGTTTGTTGGCACTCCTTTCCTTGCAAGTGCTCTCCATATTGCCTACTGTCTATAGTGGGGCCCTCCATTCCACAGCTTGTTCAGTAATGATGCCTAAAGTGATTGCCTGCCTGGTCGACGCAGCTCCTGTGTGGTCTGCATCCTGCCTGTTCATCTCGATTTTTTCTTGAAGGCGCTCTTTCAGTAAAGTGGCTAACACTTTGTAGCTAGTGCTTAGAAGTGTGATTCCTCTCCAATTTTTGCGGTCACTAAGATCTTCTTACTTTGCAAGCTTTACAATGATTCCGCTCGTTCAAGAGTCTGGTACCGTCTCGCTGTCCCATTTGCGGGAGAAGTGCGGGTGCAACGTTTCAGCCATCTGCCGGGTATCAACTTATAGAAGTTCAGCTGGTATGTTGTCTTCGCCAGTTGCCCTGTTGTTATTTAGTTTCTTTATTGCTTTCCCGATTTCTCCTATAGATGAAGGCGAAGGCGATATCCTGATCCCCCTACTTGATGGAGCAACATTTCGGAAGTCTGTGGCCACAGTTGCTTTCGTGGTAAAGCTGATTTCCATGAAGTGCTGCCGTCATTGAATATGAGGTTATCTGCTCGATCTCTGATTGGTTGAGGTTGTTTGTTGTATCTTTCGGAGATCCCCGCAATCTGCTGGTATAGCGAGCACATGTTGATTTGCCCTGCAGCTATCCTGTAGTGCTCTCTTATCATTTCTGGCGGAGCGTTTCACAGCTTTTCTTTGCAAATAATGAATTACTTCATAAAAATAACAAGCTATCTACATTCAATATATCAGCTTTCAGACCTCACCTACAAATTTATAGTGAGGCGCAGTTCAATGCCTATGTAGGCCGTTCAGCCGTTTTCATATTATATGCCGAGTAAGGGCGAGATTGCGAATGCCGTTCAACTGGAAAGGAACTGCAGGGGAGCGTTGAAGCCGACATACACGCAAACCTAATACCGAAGTAATAGCTGGACAGAGCAGGGCTAGGGCAGTGATTAAGGATGAATAGAAAAAGGGCGTACACAGATGTACGGAACAGATTTTTTCGTCCTTTTTTTTCTTTTACCCTTGCTTTTGAGAATACGGGCTACACTGCTTAAGGAAAGTACACTCATTAAACACCAACAAAGAACACTAATACTAGCAAAGGAATAACGGTCAGGATTTTGGCGCAAATTGGCAAAAACGGTGAATGAGTTAGTGTATAGATGTATAGTTCTAGTTTGTAGAAATAGATAGACAGACAAACAGATCACCATTTAGGTTATATCAGTATATGGCGTGGCTTGACTCCTTCGAAAGGTGGCCCGGGCCTTTGGAAAACGGTCTCTATCTGTATACTAGCAAAAAAAATCTAGTTCATAGTACAAATATAAATACAGTGAAAATTATTAGTGCGAAATTATTAACGCACTGTAGCGAGGTATGGAGATAGTGGAGAGCACAAAATATCCAATAGAGTTCGTCCTTAAAAGTAGCATGAATTAGTCAGGGTGAGCGTATAGCCAAGTGTATTTAACATATGTATTATCTTTGGACAAGCGTTATGTCTGAGAGAAAGAAAGTGAACTACCAGAATTTAAATTGCACCGCAAAATAGTACCGCCAGATTAAAGCAAAGTTATAAATTTAAGTTTAAATCCGATAACTGACTGTTTTCTTTACAATCTACTGTAAAATAAATTACTATAAAGCAGCATATTTTTAATAATCCTTTCAGATAAAATATGAATTGAATTAGATACTTAATAATTCAATCCAGGACTATTCGTTTACAATATAAAAAATTTCAGCGAATTAACTGTTTCAGCCATTGTTTCGGGTCAACCAGAAGCCGTCACAGTTCTTAATACAAACCATACCTTACTTATTTTTTAAAGAACTCGCTGACTCGCCGGTCCCTTAGAGTCCACTGACGAGACCAGATGTTTTCACTGTAACCAGTTGAGCCACTCTGTATGATTCCCTTGAGGCCGTGACACTCCCTGCGTCTCTCAGCTTGACATTGAGAAGGCATGTTCACGCGTGTATCGCGCGCGCGATGACTTTCGTGTGGCTATTGGCCAAAAATAAATATAACATAAATCTTTTGATATTTTGTCTTTTTTACATAAATTGAATTCTGGCACTCGTTTTGAAGTGAACTGTATAACAGCCCACTATTTATTATTTATTTGTTTATTTTTTTTTTTATTTATTAATACGTAAGGGTACAACTAAGTCCAGTTGACCTAACATTAGACAACTTATACATTCTAAAAATTATGAAATAAATGATAAAAAGGAAAAAATATAATAAAACTAATCCGTATTCCTAGCTTGATGGGTGAATTTTTTATAGATATGCACCGTCTCACATCTGGGGCTAGCCAGGAACTTGGATTTAGAATGTAAAAGATGAAAACAGAAAGTAGCATATAAATTTAAACATTTATTCCAAATAGAAGCCAAAGAACAGCGTTGACCAAGATAGGTTTTTATAGTTCATGATTCATCAAGATAAGATAGGATAGATGAAGAAATGGATTGGATAGACCGTTCAAAGGAGACGAAATTATAGAGGTTATTATAATTTGCGCATAGGACACGAAAAGGATCGTGTAACGCATAATTAGTTCTACAAAAAGTTAATACTAGAGGTCGAAAATTACGAGTTAATCTGGAAGGAATGATGAAAGAAATTTTATTAAGGAGAGCGTTAGAGTCAATGAGACCGAGTAAAAGCTTATGCAGAAATAGCACGCCGCGGCATGTTCTACGTTCACTTAGAGAAGGTAATTTTATAAGGCGAAGTCTGCATGTATAGGATGGCAAACGAATGTTGGGATCCCAGTTTAATCCCCGAAGAGCAAATATTAAAAATTGTTTTTGAACGGACTCAATCAACTCTTGATAGTGTTGGTATTGGGGGTTCCAAATGCAGGAGCAGTATTCCAAAATTGGGCGGACAAGCGAAACGTACAGCAGTTTGGTAGTATACGGGTCATTAAATTCTTTTGACCACCGTTTAATAAATGCAAGAACCCCTCGAGCTTTGTTTACGATGTTGTAAATGTGTTTATTAAACTTGAGTTTAGGATCAAATAAGACACCAAGGTCGGACACGCTATTCACGCGTTCCAATGTATAAGTGCTTAAGGAGTAGGTAGCAGAATATGGGGCACAACGATAAAACGTCATAACATTGCATTTTGATACGTTAAGAGTCAGCTGGTTGCACATGCACCATAGCTGCATGCTTTCAAAATCATTTTGAAGAAGTAGTTGTTTGCTGGTATCATTGTAGGTCATGAAAAGTTTAACGTCATCTGCATGGGGAAGATCGTTTAGAAATAAATTAAAAAGTAGAGGACCTAAATGGCTACCTTGTGGTACGCCTGATGTGACTTTAATCACTTTAGATGCACTGCCTTTAAAAATTACCTTCTGAACTCGGTTAGATAAATAAGATGATATCCAATTTAAAACGCCAGACGGGAAACCCAAACGTGACAGTTTAAGAAGGAGAAGGCTATGGTTTACAGAATCAAAGGCTTTACTAAAGTCAGTATATGTAACATCAGTTTGCTTTTGTTCTGTAAAACCATTAATAATGAGAGAGGAAAGTTCTAAAAGATTGGTGGAAGTAGATCTACGTTTCACAAACCCATGTTGGGAGGATGATATCAGTGAACTACAGTAGTGTTGCAATTGAGAGGTAACAATCTTCTCAAAGATTTTAGGAATCGAAGAGAGCTTTGCAATACCACAATAGTTTTCGAAATTGGATTTGGATCCTTTTTTGTGAATAGGAATGATATAGGATTCATTCCAGATAGTTGGAAAATATGAGTATTTAAGAGAGGTGCTAAAGAGAGAAGCTAAAGGAGCACAGAGCGAGTGAGCACAGTGTTTCAAAATACTACTGGGAATGTGATCAGGGCCAGGAGAAAAGGACGGTTTTACGGACAATAAGCATTTCAAAACGTCAGCCTAAAGGATATCAGGATTAGAAACAAAGTTTGAATGAGGTAGATTATAGGGATAGTTAAGGTCAATGTTATGTTGGTTATTTTGGAAAAAAGTTGCAAACAAGTCAGCAATTTCAGTATTGTTAGTGGAAGATAAATTTTTATAATAAAGCGAGGCAGGAAAAAGGGAAGATTTACGTTTAGAATTTACGAAAGAATAGAATTGCTTTGGATTAGTACTGAATCTAAGGCGACAGCGGGAGAGGTAATTTTTGTAACATGTTCTGTTAAGAGAATCAAATTTGCAGCGTAAAATGGAATATTTATAGAAGTCTAAGGCAGATCCAGTTTTTTTAAACTTTTTAAAAGAAGAGGAGTTAAGATTTTTTTAATGACGACAGACCAGCTGTAATCCAAGGTGGTTTTACAGATTGTTTAGGAGTAAAATAAGGGATAAATAGATCAAATGCGCTGTATAAGGTTCGATAGAAAATTGAGATGGACCGTTCTAGGTCATCTGTTGACAATAATGAGGACCAGTTAACTTCTGACAAGAATAAATTTAAACCAGCAAAATTTGTTTTCTGAAAACAGCGATAACGCCGCAAATGAGTACTTGACTGAGTATGGTTATTACAATAAAATGATAAAGTAATTTCTAAAGTCGGGTGGTATTTATCCTCGGGCGAAGAGAGAGGACCTACTCGCAGAATTTCAAACTCGGAAGTATCATTGACGAAAACAAGGTGTAGTAGTTTGTTTGAGCAATTATATATATTATTAATTTGGCTCAAAGATTCATCAATAAGTCCAGAAACGAAATCATGATGGCTAGAAGAAAAAAGATAGTTGGAGGTCATAGAACTAAGCCACGATATAGAGGGTAGGTTAAAGTCTCCTAAAACAACAATTTGGTCCTGAGTACGGACAAGTTCAGAAACCATACGAATGGCATCAAGATGCTTCATATATACACCCAAGTCAGAACTAGGTGGTACATATGAACAGGTTAAGTAAATTATGACACTGTTTAAATTATTTTAACAGCTATAAATTCAATGTCTGAGGGAAAGTTAAGAGAGATCAAATGAGATTCTAATAACAATTTTACAGCAACAAGAACTCCACCACCACGACCGGTGGACCGGTTGAGCCTGTCAATTGTAAAGGAGTTAGTAAGGATCTCGGAATTAAAAACTGAAGCATTAAGCCAGGTTTCAGAAAAGGCAAGAACATCAGAATTAAAATCTACGCTACTAGTATAGAGTCTACTTAGTTTAGAAAGAAGTTCACGAACATTTTGGTATGTGATAGAGATTGTAGAAGTTAGTTTTTTGAGATAGTATTAGTATTAGCCACAGAATTAGAGTTATTAGAATTATTAGTGGATGGAACGGAGGTTTTAGGTTTTTTTATAAATTCATGCACAACTGTGTGTATGGGCTAGAAAGAAGGATTAACTAAGGTAGTGAAATTAGATAATGGTACACTTATCTTAAACGATGAGATATCACGTTTATATTTAAAATTAAATTTAGTTATTTCGATATCGTTTGAAAAGGACAGATTGAGCTTCTCACAAACGGATTGCCTTACGGAATTTTCAGTGGCTGATTCCATGAGTCGGGATACAAAGATAGATTTTTTTGGCGCGACTCCAACCAATGATCCAGTTGGTTCCATTATTATGGGAACCGTAGGTAACGCCACAGCAGTCAGTGTGGCTACGGAGGCTGGTGCGTTGGTCATCGGATTAGGTACGGCTGCCACCGCCACGGAAGGAGATGAACAAGGTATATTCCTATTGGTGCTGACAATAGGGAGCCGGTCCGGGTCTCCAGTAGGAGCTGATGACGGTGGGTTAGGAGTCGTAAATGATATAAGCTGCATTGGGGCAGAAATAGCCGGAGATTGGCAAGAAACAGTATTATTGTCAATTGGCTGGTTGTTTGTCTTTTTGCGCTTAGGAGAAACTCTCATAACCTGCATATTGGCAAACATACCAGCAAGAGAAGAAAACTTATCATGCATTGACTTAAAGTCTTTAAATAAGTTGTGACGCATGAACACTTTCATGTCGACTTCTGCCGACCGACAAGCTGTGCAGGTCCAGCTTAGGCCTTTCCGTTCACGAATGCAATCATGAACTCGACCGGTCAGGCCAGCACACTTGATGTGAGCTAAGTTGTCACACATCCAGCATGCAACGTAGGCTTCGGATTGTATACCACTCCATTTGCATGAAGGGTAACAACAAATTTTTGAATCGCTCCTTTTTTTTTACGTTAATTGAAAAAGGGGGTGGACCGTTTGTAGAGTATCTTAATTCGGGAGTTATGCGCTTAATGTAAAGTGCAAAATCAACTCTTTACTCACAAAGTTACAGTTTACTAGCTTGTAAACAACAAAAATGGGTTTATATGCAGCGCGCAACAACAAATAAGTGTTTGAAGAGCACAGCACAAAACGAAATGCAAGATTAGGCTCGCGAGAAAGATCCGATTAAAATTGTTTAACAACAACAAAAAGTAGGCACGTTGAGCGCAAGATATAGAGCACGATAGAGCGGAGAGTAGACAAAAGTATTTATAAGCAACTGAGCACACAAAAACAATTGAAGTAGCGAGTACAACAACAAAAATGCGCCAAAACAATTTTTATGTTTTAATTTTATAAACACAATTTTAATTAAAACAGAATATGCTGTTGCAATGAATTGATTAAAAATGCACTAAAACAAGCACTAAATATGTTTTTTTTTTTAATCAAATTTATAGATTAAGTTAAATAGGTGAAATAAAATAATTTTGCCGGAGCACAAAAATATCGCTTGTTACTCACAAATTGATCGCAGCTACTTTGATTTAAGCTGGTTGTTGACTCGTGGCTAGCATCTGTGCAAGGGGTGTACCAAGCTACCATTCCAGTAAATATGCCCTCTCCATATATGGTATCACATGTGATTGTGTGTGGGTGTCCTTTTAGCAATCTCACCCATATGCCTATTTCTCCGCACTCTCCCGTAAGTATCGCACATATTCTCACCGCTACATTTAATTTTTTTCCGCTACAGCAGCCAATCGAACCTCACCATCACAACGAATGCTTATTATGTTTTAGTTTTCTGCCTTTAATTTTTACTTTATTTTTCTTGAGGAAAAAATAAAAAAAAATATTTTTCGCTACATGACCAATCAACATGACGCAAATCATTCAACCAACATTAAATAAGCTAATCGCCAACTTTATCGACCGCTCCAAATTTAATACAGGATCCTATCTCAGGTGCCAGTTGTAACGAATCTTATTCAGAACAACAGGAAGCGTTATCCAGCATTCTTGTCAATACGAATTTAAATTCGTGTGTAAGAAGTCATATTGGTTTTCCATAATTATTTTATTTTTTGCATCAGTGTTTTATCGTATAGGGTTCCATCCTATAGGTAAGCTAGCATCAAGCGATTTCGCCCATCACCTCACCTTGACGCATAAGGAAAAAAAGCCACGAATGTGTGATTGCAGTCATCATAGTCTCCTAGAATTCCCAGGAGAATATGGTAAAGGCACCCATATAGGTCTTTACGTTGTTAGGCCTTTCTTGGACATCCACTTTTTGACACGAAAGGTTAAAAAAGGTGACAACATTTTGTTGTCTCAGCCTATTTAATGTGCGCACCCTGACGGAAGAAATGGGCGATGCTTTCAAAGATCTGTTCAATGGTAGACTCGAGGACACCTATGACCGCTGCCTAACCCATGACGTTAAGATCATCCTCGGAGACGAACGAATGTGTCTTGAGTGCAGTCATGTGGCCGGCAACAGCGCGTCATAACACGTATACGCATAGAAATTTTGAATAATAATAAAAGAAAATGAAAACAACTGGAAAACTTGCGCCTGAACTGAAAGTGAAAATACAAGTTGAGGAAGTTCACTTTCTACTAAAACTATGTTAATCGCTTTTTCAATTCAAAAAAAAAAAAAAACAAATGAAATTGACATGGAAAAGTCAGTTCAGAAATTAGGAATTATTCAAAAACTATAATGAGGAAAATGCTATTCCGAGACAATAATTGGCGACTACCAAGCTGGTTTTAGGCCTCATAGATCTACAATTGATCACATTTTTTGTCTCAGACAGATATTTGAGAAATGCTCCGAGTTCGGAATAAACACAAGTCATCTATTTATTGACTATAAACAAGCGTTTGACCGCTTAAAGCGGACCTTTATTTGGAACTCAATGAAAGATCTCGGAATACCATGCAAGCTAATACGATTAGCAAGGATGGCTACAAGTGGAAGCCAAAATGTAATAAGGATTCAAAACGAAATATCCCAATCTTTTGAAACTAGCTCTGGAGTAAGGCAAGGAGACAGCCTAAGCACACAACTCTTCATTCTTACGGTGGAGCAAATAGTAAGAAACGCTGGACTTCGAACCTCCGAACCAATATGGGGGACTTCATCGCAACTTCTTGCATATGCAGATGACAAAGATATAATCGGTAGATCAGTTGTATCCATGAAAGAAGCTTTTGTGAAAATAGAAAAGGAAGCAAAAGAGGCTGGATTGTTAATAAATGAATCCAAAACAAAAATCCTTTTAGCTGGAATTTCGCACAGGGTGAGGCGGTTTGGACAAAATATAACTGTTGACGATTATAACTTTGAAGTTGTTGATCAGTTTAAATATCTTGGGTCATACATTAATGCTACTAACGACTGTCTTAATGATATCAGAGAAAGAATTAAAGCTGCGAACTCCACTTTCATCTCGCTCTTAACTCACTTGAAGTCGCGTCTAAGGGTCGATGATTCTAACTACCGTATTCGTACCAACGAAGAACTGCAGGAGATATTCAACGATGCAAATTTATCCGCCTATATCAAGTCGCAAAGGCTAAGATGAGCTGGCCATGTTGCGAGAACACGCAACCCGATTCTTAAGAGAACGTGCTTTACCCGACCGGATGGAAGAAGAGTAGTTGGGCGACCGCGATCACGTTGGATAAATGGAGTTGAAGCAGATTTACAGAATCTAAACGTTCAAAATTGGGAAGAAGCGGCGAAGGATAGAGACTATTGGAGAGAAATTGTTCGAAAGGCCAAAGCTGAACTGTAGCTGTAGCGCCAAGGATGGTGATGATGATAATGAGGAATAGCTTAATGTTGTTGAAACAGTGAAGATCAGTATAATTGAGCAAAAAAAATTTAAAAGAACAGTAACTCAATTAACTAAAAATTAATAAAAATACATTTCAGTACATGACTCAAATGTCAAGAGACCGAAAGAATGTGACACTCGACGCGGTCGCCCTTCCGTCGAATTCTCTGATAACAGTGGCCGAGATAATGGAGTATGGTCATCCTACAAAGCAGACGAGTTAACCCATGAAATGCAGATGAAACTACGTTCAGCTGGAGCCAAATATGGTAAATGAGGTAACATCGACATCTTCTTCATTTTGTCGAAAAAGATGTAAAAAATATAATCTTCAATTTGGCATTGGATCACTGCATCTTGGGTAAGGTATATTGAGTTGTTTTTAAATTTAGCATATAAAAATATTGACAACCGCAGCGTAAAAAAGTGGCGGGCCAAACTGCTAACGCAAAACAAAACGATAAAGTAACAAATGAAATAATCATCAATTATAATATTTTTTGGAAACTTGCCTTGCGGAGGGACTATGAAGGGAGTAATGATTGAAAATGGCTAAGTTGTATATTATACAAGTATATTTGTCATGCGGATTTGATATAAATATCGAAAAATTTATAAATAACAATCGTATGCTGTGGGCATGAAGTTTTGCCCCTTCCATGCACCCGTTTTTCTGGCAGAAAAAGCGCATATTTTCATCCCCTTTTCCCTGAAATTTTCCAATACGGCTTGTTTTAGATAATATACAAATAAAAATATTTAATTATTTATAAACAAATAAAAATATAGAAAATTCATGTTTATTTAAGAAATTATGAAATAATGTACTAGGCAAATAAATTGAATAACATTAATCGTACAAAATTAAATAAAATAGCGGCGTTGCCAGATTCAGCCTTAAGCAAGAGAAATATTTTTTGTTTCTGCGCAACCGATGAAAATAAAAAAAATTAAATATAGTAATAAACAATTAATAAATATTTAATATGCTTATTATACAATAAATTGTTCACATATGTTGGACAATTTGCATTGCAAGAACTCCAAAATAAATAAAAATAATTATATTTACATTTATTATTAATCCTTTTTCAACAAATTTGTTGAAATTCAAAATTTTTAACGATTAAAATTGGTGTAGGCCAATTCAAATTTCGCGCACCTCAGTCAAAGCACTGCCAGCGTTCTTAAGTCGATGCATTGCCAGCACAACGTGTCAACGCCTACCTAGCCCAAGTCGTTCCATGAACTCCGAATCGGTTATTTTTTCATAAACAGATCTAAAAGAGAAATGTTCACCCTATACGTTGATTAATTCTCTTTGTCTTTACTGGTGTTGCATTTGCGTGGAACTCGCTGGCTGCAATGATATGAACCCAATGTTGTTATTGATTCAACGAGAAGCCAGCTGAAGCGCCGCTCCCACCAATCATTTTGTGGATTTTGCTGGTTAAGTCACAAAAATAATTTTTAGATTGGCTTTAAGAGCTCTTCTTCTGTAGAAGTACCCCATCCATCTGTTTGATACAATATAATGTCTGGCTGGTACGATAACCTGCCGTACCAATTCTCAGAAAAGGTAAGGCTTCACACAATGAAAACTAATAATAACCACTGTTTAAGATAAACCTAATTTATTCATACGTCGACTAAAAAATCCAAAAATTTTGGTATTTTGATTGTATAAATTTACAATCTGTCTAGTAATAAGCTATACTTAAATGAGATGAAGGATAGTATCTGGACAAAAAGGTTTACTAAGCGACATCAATAGACGTCAGTACAGAAGGCTATTACACACGCTTCGCAAAGACCAGGAAAATCTAGCTCACTCCGCCCTTACCATTGTTACCGGACGCAGGGGGCGCCCTAGGACTACGCTTATGAACTCATCCAACAAGTCTATAAATGCATTAAGATATTTAGTGATAGTAGATGGGCTAAATTCTTAAAATAATAATGTTACAATAAGAACATGTCAATAATATTAATTTATTTTCAACAGAGAGGACTAATTTTTTACACAAGAGCAAGAATAAGGGCTTCTTAATTTGAAGTTAATTTGTTCCTTTATTGCTTGTATGTAGTATTTCCAAGTACTTTGCCTATATATATATATTCAGAAATTAAAAATATATCTATTGAATTTTTATCAACTTGGTTGGATGTTCGTATTGATAATTAACACAATTGGCAGGAGTACTTTTATCTTTGGTGCAATTAACTGCTCTGTGACTGGATCCGCATTTAACACAAGCATAAGATTTACTGCAGTATCTTTGCGTTTGTCCAAATTCTTGGCTTCTATGGCATAGTACAATTGCATCTGTCTGCATCTTGTATAATTTTCATAAACGATTGCAACATACTCTTAATATTGGTGACGCACGGAATTATTATTGGAGGCGGCTTGCTTGCTGTTCAATCGCTTGTTTCTGTGTTATTTTTGCCTTGGCTATCCATTACAATATCATTGCATTCATCTTCGTCATCGCTAAGCAAGTTAAACTGATTTGTGTTGTGGACAACAGTTTCCTATTTTCCTTAACGACCTTTTCAGAAAATGGTGAACTTGGTACTGCTCTTCTTTTTTTTACTTATTGTTTGCCAACCAGTGTCGTTAACAGACATAGTTATTGTTGTACTTTATTGTTATTTTCTTTGCTTTTTCCTTATTTCTCTATATTTTGTTCTTTGTAAAAAATCAATCTACAATTCGTGGAATTTACGTAATTCTCGCTGGTCCTTTAGTGGTTGTTGTTGTTATTGATAGTTCAAAGCGGCACGACTACGGAGAGCCAGACGAATATGACCGATCTCAACGACTGTCAGTTTATAAATGCATCACTACTATTTAACTAATCCAACTACAGTTCTATGTTAACTTCCAGATTTTCTATTTCTATGTATAGTACACATGCCTTATTTTGTATCATTTTTTACCAATAATTTTTTTGTGCTTAACTCTGCCCGCATGCAGATTTGGTACACATACCTGCAAACATCAAAAATAAGCGTATCTGTAAGTTCCTAATATCGTGTTGGCTGTTAGTCATTTTGGTAATACTGGTCCCTGATGGAAGGAAAACACAAATCGTAATAGTGCTTCGAATAAATAAAACAAATTAGTGCTTCTTTAATTTTACATACCAACATCGGTTTACCGACCACTGTACTATATTTAATCCCTTGACATCAATGTTTGTTTGTACTCAGAGGCTGAACGGTGATATATGAAGCATGGATCTTAATACATTAGTGGTTTTTAATATTCATAAAAAATCAGCGAGCCAATAGATTTAAAAGTGATTCAATGATTTTTAAAATACAAGTAATTTTATTTTTTTTGAATTTACAAAACTGTGTGAACGGTGGGGAAGATATTTCCTATTGTTGTAAGTAAAAGATGTACATAAATAATCATTTAATTTATTAACAGTATAATTATTTATTTATTATTTATTCAATTTTTTTAATATAGAACATTTCGTTATTGTGGTTGGTGTGTACAATTTATAGAGATTAGCCCTTTTGCAGTTTTACAGCTAAAATATTTAAAATAATGCAGTATAAGTGTTAGTGTGTATGGAGTTATTGGTTATTAGTAAAAAAAAAACCGTGAAGCAAAAAAGAAAAAAAATTAAAACTAAGACTGTGTAATGTCGAATTGTTTAATGTTCACTGACTAATTTTTTCAGTACTCATGGAAAAATCGGCCTTTTCGTAAAATATTGTTTTAAATATATTTCCGCTAAAAAAACTTTGAAAGATTCGTAAAAGATACAAGAGCGTACCAATATTTTGTAACTTATGCAAAAGACCTTTTTGCCACACAGTGTCATACGCAGATTGTATATCTAAAGTTACCATACCTACTGAACTTTGTATTGAAAATCGTCCTTAACGTCATCCTTCAGCTTTTTGAGCGGACGGATACAGTTGGGATGAGACCTAAATCCATATTGTGCGGAAGGAAGAATAAGATTATCCTCAATATGGGTGTCAAGTCTTGGTTTTAAAATACGCTCAAAAAATTTTGAAAATCCGCACAAAAAACCTATGGGACTATAATTCTCCGGAGGGTCAAGTGGCTTGCCTGTTTTAGGAAATGCTGCAATTTTCGCCAACTTCCATTTACGTGGGAAATAGTCAGATAGAATGCAATTATTAAAAAACTGGATTAGCATTAGTAGTGCACTTCTTGGCAATAGTTTTAAGCAAATGTGAGGTATTAAATCGGGGCCTGGTCACTTATTGGTTTTAAGATCGAATTTTATTTTCAATATCAAAGGTTGTTACTTGCGCTTTTTGCTCTCTCGTAGAATAAACCTCATATTTATAGGAAACCTGGGAGTAAATTGAATTTTATCCTAATTATTTTCGCAATTCTCCAAAAAGCCTTGGAGTTTTTATTAATAAGTAAAAGATTCTTATTCCAATGATCGCTGTTATGTGAAAAACTTGTGCTTTTATTTCACGGTTTAAGTGATTAATTCTAGTCTAATAGGTTGCCTCATTATCTCAACACAACATTTCTAACTTAAAATAATTACCTAACATGGTCAGAAATTCTTGTACTGCACCAGAGAATCTAACTTTAGGGACAGCATCGATTATTGCAGTCTTAACACATGATGTTAGGAATTCCACTTTGGAGTCAATTTCATTATAAAGAAGGATAAAATCGTATTATTTCCGTTTAAATATATATTTCCAATGCAGTGGTTAATAGAGGATTTAAATAGTTTCCAATTCGTTCTTGGACAACGTTGCATTAAGTTTAGATATAATTGGTTGGTGACCAGATGAAAGGTCTTGATGAACTGGAAGTTCGCAGAGTAAATCAGAGGAGCTTTTTTTTATAAAAAGTCTAATGTGGACGCTTTGGCAGGGATATATGTGGGGTCCTTTGGATAGACAATACTAAGTTTTCCTTGAGTTGAGATACAATCCAATGTAACACATTTTTTAGCTCATTTTTTAGCCCTTGACCTATTCCATTCACGATTGCGGCAATCTATTTCACCACCAAGAATATAGTTACCAGCTAAGCGGTGGATTTTGAGCAAGTCATTTTGAAAATATAAGATTTTTTTTTGGTGTTATTATAAATATTGCACAAATCTCATAAACTGATAGCAGAAGCGCCAGGAAAATAAACAGAGAAATCGTTTATAGAGGTTCCTCCATTCAGAACCAATTGAATACCAATATCTTCTATTTATAATTATAGATACACCAAATCCACGAGAAGTGCACCAGTTATTTATATAAACAGAATAGCCAGCTTGAATAAAATTGTCTTTAGGACTTAACCGCGTTTCGCTCAAAAGGCAGATAATTACATGATTAATGTTTAGGAAATGTAGAAGCTGTTATCGCTTACATTGAACGGTTAACGGTTATTTGTTAAATTATTTGTTGGAATATATATTTAAGAGCTAATTTAGTTATAATATTAATTTGTTCCTTTTTACATACATCTGATTAGCTTATCCAAAAGTTCATTGAGAAGCGCATCAATTTCATCAAATGAGAAAAGATCCGGCGAAGACTTAATAATAGTGTTATTAATACCGACGAGAATTTGTTGGTAGCTTCGTCCGTTTTTTATTTATAGCATTGCTCGTTACCTTTTTATTATGACTCTTATTTATAATCGGAAAGCCTTTCTCATAATTATTGTTCGTAAAGTTAGAGATTTGTGACTCTTACTTGTTTTGCCAGTACAAAAAGAATTAAATAATAACAAAGAGAGTTAAATTATAAAATACGTCTCTTGATTATTTAATTCTCTTTGTATCCACTCTATACGTCTATTAATTCTTTTTCTATTCAAGGGAAATAAATTTATTTTCTTTTATCTTTTAAAGATTATCAACATACAAATTTTTGCTCTTAATGTGATTTCAATGTTCTATTTAAAACAACATGACTTATAATTTTAAATTGATCTCTGCTGTTTTTTTAGCTTGTGGAAATAAGGGTCGATTCACTCGCATTGTTGGAGGGCAAAATGCTAACCCATATGACAATCCATGGACTTCGGCTTTGTTGAAAAATAACATCATATATTGTGGAGCAACTATTATAACATCCAAGTATTTGCTAACAGCTGCACACTGCATATATAGTTTTCAACCAATCGACATTATTGTTTATGTTGGTTTATTTGATGTAGTTCAGAGAAACGGCTATTCAGAGAAACTTGTGTCATCTGTGATATGGCATGAGTATTTTAATGCCGTAACGTTCAATAACGACATAGGCATAATTAAAATAAGTTCCCCGCTTAAATTTGGTCCTACTATTCAACCAGTTTGTCTACCAAATGAGAAAAGTAAGTATTAAATAAATCAATTTTGTAAAAAGGATTTGAACGGCAATGTTAGACTCAATCACTTATCTATTATATTTTTTAAATATTTTGCTTTAGAAGTTTTCTTGTAGGACTTCTAGATTTTGAGATAATCGGACTGACGCAAAAGTCCGAATAGCGAAAAGGCTTTTACGACAGTCGTCTGAACAATATGCAAGAATATTTTCAGAGTCCAATGTTTTTTAGATCAAGACCTTTTTTCGCTGTTTACTGTTTTATGTATATTAATAAATATATCTTCAATAAATTGAAAATTGTCATGGAAAAGGTCAAATTTCTGATTTTTTACAGAGGAGTGGTTTCGGGTATGACAAAGTCGTACGCGCCTTCTTAAACGTACGCCATCTTTAATTTTTTTTTAGATACAGATTATACAGGTCAACTCGGACTTGTATCTGGTTGGGGTCGTATTGGAGAAAATTTAGAGCAATCAAATGTATTAAAGTATATACGAGTTCCAATATGGTCTAACACTAAATGCCTTCAATCTTGCTATGGGTCAGAAAGACTCAATGAAAATATTCTTTGTGCTGGATTTGAAGAAGGACTTTTGGATGCATGTCAGGTAATAAACACAATTTTTTAATTGTATTGACAGAATAATCAAATCACGACTAAAACAATGACACACACATTCTAAAAGTACCAAGTTAATACAAAGTTAAGGTACAACTAAGTCCTGTTGATTTTATAATTACACAATATTAAAATAAGGAAATATTAAACTAGGGGGAGCAAAATAGAATATAAATCTATAATGTAATTTGTATGCAATTTAAAATCCATTATTTAGTATTTTTTGTATTACTATTTTATTTAATTTTGGTCAATTAATTTAATTACATCTTAAATAATAATATATAATTTATTTTAATGTTTTTTTTATATAATATTATTTAGTTTATTTATAGTTATATTGAATTTTGCATTGTACAATATTTCATAACCAAAACAAATAAATTAATAAAATAATATACACAAGTATTCATTGTGATATTTATGAATTCGAAACATCAGCAACGGTATTAATAGAAATTGTTTATTAAAAATAATGCAATATAATCATCCTAACATTTAAAATTATTATAATTTACAATAATAATTGAATTATTTTTTATACCATCTTTTATTTTAAGGGTGACAGCGGAGGGTCAATGTCACGGGAAAGTTCCTCCGGAAGCATAGAAATTATTGGAATTATTTCTTGGGGAAGGGGTTGTGCCCGTCCAAATTACCCAGGAATATATACCAAAGTAGCCAATTACAAAAAATGGATTTTAAAATCTCTTTCTTCTAATTGTGCATTAAAATAGTCGAAATGGGATAATCAAAACTGAAACAACGATAAAAATTGAATTTAAGTTAATAATCAATTGTGTTTAATAAAATCAACGTGTTCATTATTGTCATGACTTGCTTTGTCGCTGCAATGGGTACTTGAATCTATCAAGTTGGACAAAGAGAATAAAATAATAACCAGCAATCAGCCAATGCAAAACCAAAGGGAATCAAATTATTATTATTTTATTATTAAATTCTCTTTGGCATATTGTTGCGACGCCGAACGTCAAAATTTTAGTAAAATTGCAATTGAAAAAAAAACAATGTTCTTTCGGGACACACCATTGTTTTCAATGCAACAAATTTCCATTTTCTTGATTTCTGCAACAAAAGTACAAAAAATTCAAATATAAAAAAGAGCAAATGAATTCGTAGTGTCAGGCCGTAAATTTCTTTACAGACTATAATAAAAAAAAGACAATTGAAACGGTATGGTTGCGAGTGAAATAATTAAATTTTTTTTATTATTACTTTGCTTTTATTTATTGAAATTTATTAACAATAAGTTTCAAAATCTTAATGATGACTAAGTTGTGTTTAGTTTTTCCAACTGATCTGTGAATAAGCGTCCCTAAAAATGCATTCGGTGGGGTGGTAGGTCCTTTCGGCGAGGACGGGATCGACTGCTGAGCTGCGTTAGACATCTCGCTAGGTGGTGAGGATACGAGGAAAGCTTGCTGAGGTATTTTTCCTTGAGTTCCAAAATTGTATTAATGACTGTATGTTTTTTTTTTTCTTGGATGTTTTCACTCATGGTTCTCAGAATCTTTGGTTGTGCTCGCTGTATGTATTGCTGTTGCTGGCCGTAGGTCCAGATTGTTTTCAGGAACGAATTATAGAGCAGGAGCTTATAGAGTAGGACTTACAGAGTAGGACTTAGCTTGGTTACTTTTCACAGCGATGGAAGAGATCAATCATCATAATGATTCCAAAGCCAGGTAGGAATCATACAGTCTCTTTATCGTACAGACCAATTAGTCTACTCTTACGTCTCTTCAAATTATTCACAAAAAGGCCTGCTAATTCGGCTCAATCCACATCTGAGAGCCCCTAACAAAATCGCAGCTAATTAAATTGACTTTCGTGCAATCCATGGAACCATGTAGCAGGTGAACCGAATAACAACAGAAATAAGAATTGCATTCGAAGAGAGAGCACACTTAAGCTTCTAAAGTCATAGCTCTATGACAAAAAGTTTGCCGTCCGGTGTAACGCTGCCACTTCCGCCGACCTCAAAATTAGGGCCAGGGTTCCCCAAGGCGATGTTCTTGGGCCAACTCTATACCTCATTAAGAAGTGGCTTTCTGACTGGGGAATTAATGTAAACGAGCAAAAGTGCAAGCATGTAACATTTGCGCTAAACAGGCAAGATTGCCCCCCAATTTTGTTAAACAACATACTACTGTCGAGGGCAGCAAAGGTAACGTACCTAGGAGTACACCTTGACAGAAGACTCATATTATGCAGGAGCATTGAAGCCAAAATAACTAATTTTTAACTCAAAACTAACTAACTGGGTCACTAACACCTGCTTCTCGCTAAGTCTGCACCACAAGCTCCTACTCTATAATTCATTCCCCACAACTATGGGGAAATGCCAGCAACCATGAGTGAAAACATCCAAAGAGACTTGAAGATTCCACCAGTCATTAATACAATTTGGGAGCTTAAGGAAAAATACCTAAGGAAGCTTTCCCCACATCCTAATCGCAGATCAGTTTGAAAAAAACTAAATAAAACTTAGCTTTCATAAGATTTTTAAAACTTATTGTTAGTTCTTATATGAGAAAATTCAATAAATGAAAGCAAAGTAAAATTAAAAAAAAAAAAAAAATTTCCGAAATCTCGACTATTTTTCTGATGAGGCCATTTCAATTAAATTGCAGGATTTTGGCCGAACATATGGTAGCTGGAGGTTAGGCTTGCGCTGTAGGGGAAGACGGTTTAGGAAGAGGTGCGGGAAGTGCGTTGAACTCAAGTAACCTGGCCCCACAAAGTCTGCCTGGTAGAGGCGAGAGTCACACGTGGAGCGCCTTATTGGGGTGAAAGCACATGCGGCATTCAGCATTGACTGTTACATGAAAATTTTCGCCTTGGTGATGACAGGGCCGATTAACTCTAGAGGATCATAAATCCGTGCAATTATTGGCAGTTCCGCTCGCTTAGATGGCTTGCATAATAGCTCTACAGGCTGAAATGCAAATAATAACTCGTCTGATTCCAGCTTCCAAATGAGCCCGAGCGCCTATGTAAAATCTGTCCCATCGTCTTATTTAAGAAGCTTTTCTTTCTCCTTATGTGGAACTGTATCCAGGCCAGATGTGAAACACTTCATCTACTGTGTTGCCACCCGTCATCAAGTCGTCAACGTAAAAGTCACGCAATAACACCTGTGAACCGATGGAAAACGATGCTTGTTGATCCTTGGCCAGTTGTGGCATTGATCCAATTGAAGGAATGATGCAGGCTTCGTTCCGTAGGTAATTGTTTCCAATTTAAAGACCTTTATTTTGTCCTGCGGAGAATCACTCCAATGGATACACTGAAGATAATTATCAGGCTCTGAAACTCGAATGCATCTATACATTTTACATATGTCACCAATTAGAGTAATAGAAAAAGTTCGGAAGCGAAGCAATATGTGTAGCAATTTGGACTGAATTGTAGGTCCTGCCATTAGAACCTCATTTAACAAGTATCCAGTAGATGCTTCTGCTGAGCCATAAAATACAACTCGGAGTTTGTATCTTTCTTTAGGACACAATGATGCGGAGGGAGAAGCGGCAACGGTTGACAGACTTAGGTCCTACCATACACATATGATTTAAGTAGAAGTATTCTTTGATGAAGGCTGAGTATTAAGTTTTAAGCTGAGGACGACGATCAAGCTTGCGATCTAAATTTAGAAACCGCCGATGAGCTCGAGTGTACGAATCGCCCAAAAGATTTAAATCCTGCTTGACAAGTAAGATGGTAGTTTCAAAAAATTAGCTAAAAAGTGACTTTCGCAGTCGATTTCCTCTCTTCTGTTCTTGATTGGGACCTGGGTGCAGCTTTCAATTACCCAAAAGTGCCTCAACAGTTCAGCGACATCATTTTCAAAGTTCGCTCGTTCTGAGCTAAAACGTGAGTAACAAATATGGTTGTTTTTCGTGGCTCACTACCTCCTCCCCATAATATCCATCTCAGAAGTGTCTTTTGCAGTAATGGTGAATCGCATGACAGCTTGATTTGGACAACACAAAGAGGATAGATTTGGGCCTATAATGAAATCGATGTGTTCGGGCTTATTAATCAATAAGGATCAACTAGATTTAAGTTTGGGGATATAACCCAATTCGTGGTGTCGAATTCAAAACATGGTTGAATTAAATTCTGTAATTTTCGATAAGGCTTAAACAGGCAGAACTGTCATTAGTTGGGACATTTGTACCCCAAGCCCTTTCAATGATGTGAAGGATTTGGATTTCTTTAGGTGCAACTGATGAGTCAGGCGTGCAGTGATTAAATGATCCCAGGTTCACCTGTATCTAAAAGCGCTCGACGCGGCATAATTAAGCCTGCTTGGTCCTTAACTAAAATGTCTGCGGTGTCCATAAGTACAATATCGTTGCGGGTACCTTGGGCTACAAGAGAGCTTAATGTGGAGTTGTCAATGAGGGGGTTGTCCAAATGCAATAATGAGCGATGCTTCATTCTACAAAGACGGCATGGTCCGGAAGCGATCGGTAGCTTTATGGCCCTTTCTAAGGCAGTTGATACAACGCCCTAGTTTTTCCACTTCCTTAAATCGAAGCCCAGGCGTAAGATTTTTAAACTGATAGCAACTGTACAGTGACCTTGACTCAAATGAAATAACTATGTGCATAAGATTTAGTGGCAACAAATGAACTATTTACATGTATATTTCTTTTCTTTCCCACCTTTTTGTTAGGCGTGTAGGTGGCCGTAGGATAATCCATGCTCTTCATTCTTTGACAGCGATCCTCCAAAATGTTAAGAATTGTTCCGTTGTTGGAATCCTATAAATATTTTTGGCGCAAAGTTACGAATTGCCTACCATTAGAGTCCCTATCTCGGTGCTCTTCTTACGTTTACGGCAAATATTGTAGATATTCGCCCACATCGCACGTGTCATGCACTAATAGTGTCTCGAACTAATAGCTAACGCAGTATAAAACAGGAGCAACGCTCTCATCTGTAATTCTTGGATCCAAAATTGCCACAACTGTAATTATATTGTGATCGCTTAGACACCAATCACATACTCCCCACTGAAATGTTGCAAGCTGATGGTGTATCGTTGACGAGTGTTATGTCGATGTCACTATGTGCAACTGAAGACATTAAATTGGCATCAGTGGGCACGTTCAGGATGTTGGTATGGATTTCCAACATTCACTCAGAACAGCTCTCCCCTATAATGGTCCTTGTGTTCTGCGAGTGTGCAGAGAACTTACTGAATCACATGGGGTATGCTACATTCGCGTTTAGGCCAAAGATTAATGGGTTGCTACGGGCAAGCAGTAGCACAGAATCTAGGTATACAAGACTTGATGGGAGAAAGTGAAAAAAAGAGAAACCCACTACACGAACCTCCTTGTCTTTCGGAGGAAGTTGAGAAGTGACAGCAGTGGTAATTTGTGTGCTCCATCCAGCTGGTGTACATCGTTGCCCTGGGTACGCAGCCTTGTTCTTGATAAGCTAGACACAAGGATTTTGTCCCGAGAAGGCTTTCAGATCCCATCTTCGGAAATGGAGAATATCTCGCGCACGTCCCAACGTACATCGTATCTTCTCCCGAGCCGCACCTTTGGCGGCATACAGTCTTCAGGCATGAGGAACTGGTCATCCAGTTTTTTGCTGATTTATGTGTGTCCAAGCCCTTCTTGCCACACCACGTGCCATTTGCCTGCAGCCTGGTCGCTGCCTTCATGGCTTCCCCTCGCACCAGCAGGTGTAGTGGGGGGAGATTGAGAAGCGTATTTAGTACATTAAAGGGAATGGTAATGCACAAAAAAAATATGTCTTTGAAGTCTAGTGAGCGGAGTTGCGTTGGATTTAACCATAGTTCTCCTTCACCAGACTATTGAGGCATTTGTGACTATAGGCCTTATCAAAGCTGTGTGCATCCAATGTACCAGCTTCGGTGATAGGCCCCATGTTTTTGAAAACGTCCTTCTGCACTGCCAGAAAGCTCTGAGAGCCCGTTCAAATTTTTGCTGGACATGCACTTTCAAGTAAGCTTGCTCTCTAGAGTGACCGCCTTGGTTAGGTTAAGAGTTGCACCTTATAGCGCTGGGAGGTTGAAGCCTTCCAGCTTCCCTTCTCTAGCGTAGGGCACCAGGGTGGTCTTACTAGGATTAATAGAGATACACTGGTCGTTGCACCAGGAATCAATCATATCTAGAATATGAATATGTTCCTAATGTACATACGTCATTGGCATAAGCCTGTATATCTAGCTAAAATCAATGCAAGCTGTAAATTTTTTTAGAACCTTTTCAGGTTCTTATTAAGACTATTGCCGACTGTCTTTAGCATGATTGAATATACGCCGTCTGGTCCAGGTGACTTATAGACTGCAGGGCAAACCTCGTCGATTCATCCGTTAATATTTGTGTCAACTGCCATTTCCGTTGACCATTAACGAATTACTCCCAGGAGCAGCCATCCTGCATCCCAGAAAATGAGCTAACAGGAGTGCAACAAAGGTCTTCGATTAAGTGGTGGTGTATGACCCGTGCAAATTAACGAATAGAGTCCAAACGCGCTTTGCGGTACTTCCATAGGACTTTGCACAAAGCGCGCTGTATCTCTGATTTCACAGAGTTCACTGCAGAAGGTATAGCCCATAGGTATGGGATTCAAGCTTGGCACTCCTAACCGAACTCTTATAGTCCTGCAGTTTGTGGTAAATATACCAGTTTAATTATAAATAGGAAAATAAATAAATAATTGTATTACCAAAACGCTGTACGCTTTTGTTTTATGTTTAATTGCGTTTATTATGGTAAATAAAAATTTGTTTATTTAGCAGCTAGCTAATGTTTATTTTAGGTAAGTTTACTTTAATGCCAATGCGCTGTGCTATTCGCTTTCGTTCGTTCGTTGCAGACCTCCCAATCGTCGGGTTTGCAAAAGACCATATTCGTTTCGCATTAGTAATTATAAATAATCATTAAAATATCGAATAAAGTAAATAATTATAATATAAAATAAGCTAAAAATAAATTATACAAACTCTTAAATGATAAAAAAAATATTTTTGGCTCATCAAACACCATAAAAAACGGTCAATTTTAGTAAATGAGCAAGCCAACAACCACATAATTTCCTTTATGCGAGCCGATAGTCGAACTAATGCCTGCAGATTCGATTTTTCTAAATAACCTTGATTAGGTTCAGGGGACGTCGAGCGCTTGTTAAAATAGGTCTTCCCGCCGATGCGCCCAATTTCTGCAAACAGAAGCAGTGGTGATCGTAGCAGTGCAATGAAATCTCGACATATTGTGGAAACCAAGAATATTACGGGCAAAATTAAAGTCGCAATCGTCCAATCGAGAAGCGCAGAATCAATGCAGCCGATGATTGGTCGCATCCCCATAAGATTAAGAATAGATAACACTATAATAACATAAGTAAAGCTTTGATACGTGAAATCACTTAGTATTACCAAATGTATAGAAAAACAACGAACATATCTGTCACGAGCATTTATTGTTAAATGATTGTTTGGACATTTTCCTGCAACTGGAGACATCTGAAGGCATAAATGATGACGTAATTCTTGCACCAAGAATTTTTTTCTATGGATAAGGAATGCAGATACCAAAAGTGAAAAATGGGACAATGAACATTTGTGTAATGATTTGCATCTGCTAACCTCTGCCCACAGAGTCCGACTGAACATCAACGAAAGACACAAAATATATATAAAACTAAAGACAAGTTTTCTAGTTAAAATATAACGCGAAATACCATTTTAATAAAATCGTAAAGTCTAAGATCAACATTTTTTTATTTTTAAACAATATATAAAATTGAAAATCACATGCACAAAATAATGACAAATTGAGGACTATTTGTGGGAAAGCCAAAACTCTCCCACGGCTGCAAAGGTAAACGCTGATATGTACTGAAAAAAGTTTTGATAAAAAAAGCTAGTGATAAATTTAGTTTCGTGCTTTTTCATTAAATAATCGTTTCTTATATACAATATAAAATTTATTTGCTGTTATTTACAAGCCTTTGCAATCTTACAGAGTACTGATTACGAAATCTCTCTTCTTTTTTAAGAGAGAGCATATACCCTTTAGAGTGTACATAAAATGGAGGTGGTTTTAACTTTTTTAACATAATTTTGTTTCCAAGCATATAACGCGTAAAATCCATTGAGGAATTAGTATCTGGCATGTTGGGAGTTGAAGCTGGGCTAGCTTTTATTTCACAGAATCCGGAATTTTCATTTTTATACTCCACAACATGTAAGTTTAAATCTGTCGCCACGTGCTCGTAAGTTTTCTGTTTTAACAATCCAATAAAAAACGCCTTGACAATGTGTTGCAGATTTGTTGATCCCTCTATCTTTGCATACAAGTCTTTTATACCTACGACCTTGCATATGGTTTGAATAGCACGGTGACAAACCAATCCATAACCCTCGGGCTTTTTAGACACGAAAATTTTTGTTTTTCCAAAGGCAGTGTAAAAATCATGATATATACTTCTATTTTCGAATAAATTAATATTCATTAATTTTTGCCCAGCTCTGTTTTTAGACTTTCGAAGCGCTGTACGTACATCCGAAGCTTTCGCCATCGCAAACCCAGCCAACCCATTTCCATTGCCAGTTACAGATAAAACTGAGTAGCGCCGCTTTCTGCCCATATTTCCTTTCATTATAAATACAATTTTGCTTTCCAATACAATTGTATCAAATAAATGAAATAATTCGTTTCCAATATTATCCGGCGGCCCAACACTGCGACCCGGCATTTTTGCGCCAGACCATCCTCGATCTATTGGGTTCAATTTGATCATTTTAAAAGTTCCCATTGAATCACGTAACTTCAATATGTTTTTTTCACGTTCCATGTTACGAGAAAGTGGTTGTTGACTTATTAGTTCATTTCCTCGAACGATCGGGGAATTCAAGCCAGGCCAAATGAAATTTTTTGTACCAAGTCCTATTGTTTGACCTTTATTGAGATCTTTTGCCATTTTTTTGCCACTGCCTTTTCCTCGGCCTCTTTTTTTCCCAGCATTGCTCACTGCAGTCACTCCTCGCCAAATATCTTCAGCTGGTACTGTAATAAAAAGTATTTGTTTTTAATATTTATAATGTACAATACTTTTTATCTAATACATACAAATTAGTCCACTAAATAAATTTATTTCGGTTGAGCTGTGCATAATTTATAGACTTAAAGTGGAAATTACCCCACATCCCAGGAGAGATTTCTTATATTTTACCATATATCAGTCTATGTGATGCTACCTTTAGAAGTTGTCAAGAGTGATATGAGTTATATTTGTAGAGAAGTTACAACAAAATTTAATATTTTATTTCTCGAATGATTGAAAGCTGATACACATCATACACGCGGCGGCAACTTGCAACTTGGGTAGCAAGTTTATTCTGAAAAGTTGAATGCTATAGTTCTAACCCATATCTGATATCTGGGCAATCTTATAGACGTATATGGGTATAACTTAGGAGAGTCTACGACCTTTTGTATTAGTATTTTGATTCTTTTTTAAATTGCTTCAAGCCTGTTCTATATTCTTGTATGGTGAGTTTTTTGTTGGTGAGCAAAAAGTGCAACTTTTTTGAAGGCGATAAAAACTTGAGTGAGATAACTTTTAAGTGAGATAACCCCATGCAATGCCTATGTAGCGAAGACGGAATACGGAAAAAATTTCATTTGTATATCATTTGCTTGTTTTACAGCCTTTGGATGTGAATAAATGATTCACATTAGTTCGCTGTCTTTTTTTTTCCTTATGAAATGAAAATACTTATGGTTACTCCTTTTCAAAAAAAATGTATATATCAACATAACAATTCTGTCTGTTTCAGTTTAAAGTATCACCAACACTTCGATAACCACAGAACGTGTCTCAAATTTATTTTTATTATCTTTGAAACTATATTAAAAAAATGTATTCCCCTTGAAAATGTTGTCATATGCGAATATACTGCCACTGCGTTTATGAGGGCCACCGCATAATTCCATTTATATTGTCAATATACATGCTTGCACTACACTTATGTTTAGTATTGGTCATCCCGTCAACTGCTTAATACTCCTTGCGTGTCATCAAAGCAAAGCAAATCATTGCAACGCGATAGATAAAGCTCCAATAATCCAAATATATGATACATCCATAAAACGGAAACGTTTTCGGACAATGTTTTTAGCAAGGCGTTAAAAAGCAGAGACGTCTCTCGACCGACAGAAGCATGGTTTCTGCCGCGGACGTATGCATCAGTGCTTGGAGTGGTCGAAAAAAATTAATTTCAATGCCTTCGGCATATATACATATATATATCTGATGCATATACCAAATATATAAGTACATATATTATACATTACTTTAGGTTTGGTTTTATTATTACTTATTATTTGTGTATCCTTATGATATTTAAATCTCAAAGGTACGATCTTCTGTATTTTAGTTTATCGGTTGACCTTTCCTACAGACCATTTATTTTTGTAATTTCTAGTCAACCAACGTTGTCAGCCACGTTGAAAATTAAAAAGAAAACAAATTTGCCGTAACAGACACTCACATTTGTTAAAAAAGCTGGTTTGCCGGCATGTGGATAATTGAGGAAAAACATCACTACAATTGCCAACTCCGGAAGCTTGATTTAAACGAAATATATTATTCCGGCCCACACACCAACGAAACAAACGAAAAGACATTTCGTCTGTGATATAATTAAGTGAATGCGGCCCAATGCTATAATTCAAGAGCTGCCAACCTAATTTTTTTTGTCTTTTGAAACGTTATAATTGACTTAAGAAATGTACTCGATAGTTATTCTTGGATGAGAGTAGAAACGATAGACCGTGGAATTCTTCGAATATGTAAAATATTTCTTCACAGAATAGGCATTATGCATTTTTCTTCTTTTTACACACGCTACGTGGCAAATTTAATTCTAGGGTGGTACAGAAAGCACTAACGAATTCAACAACGCTATCAAAGCTTAACCTTTGATAAAATCCGTACATATAAGCAAAAAATATCAAACATTTTGATTTTCGAGCAAATACAACAACTGCTCTCGTTTCCGAACCCACATATTTCGTGTCGATTGTTTTTGAAACCGAAATGAAAATAATATGTTAAGAATGCAAATAAAAAAATTATACGAATAAATATTACAATTTTTGTACAACAAATATTAAGACAAAATTTGTGAGAAGTGCGCATTAAAAACGTTAACTGTCCCCGTTAAATACAAATATTAATTAATTATTAAATCGCAATCGTGAGATTCTTTAAAAAAAAACAAAAAAAAAAAAACAAAAAATTACTAAACTTCTGTTTGTCATAACTTAATGTACATCGCACAACTCACCACACACATTTCACTCGTAGCCAGAATCAACCATAATCACATCGCTGCCATCGAGAGTGCAGCATACCATCGTACGCTCTTAGCAGACGTCTAGACGTACTCAGCGCTTTTAGCATTCATCGAAAACTCATCAACACTACGTCGCTGCTGCCAATCTTTGTCATTGCGCATGCGTAAGTGGCTACTTAATCTCATCAATAAGCTGTACCAAAATCGCCATAATGAACTTGTCTCTCTCAAGTTCAAAGCTCTACATACAAATAATAAAATAAATATAGGGTGATTATATAGTAAATAAAATTATCACAATTATTTTATTAATTATTACGTATTAAGAGAATGCCGAACTTTAATGTCGCTTAAACATTTTAGAAACCTACTTCACGCAAGTTTTGGCTATTTAATCAGACATTGAACGCCTAGACTCCAACGGTGATGGTTGCGCTGATTTAGAGGAAAGTTATATCAGCGCCAAACTTTCAATTGCAAATGACTCAATGACAACTGCCTTTGAGAAAGTACAACAATCCAATTCCAATTCAGTACATTTAGCATCACTTTCGCTGCCAACATTCAAAAAAATTTCTTTACATCATTTACACAACTTATTGTAAATAGTCCGTCACTTTAATGGATTTAAAAATTCAATCACTTATTAAACTGCTTTGAGGGTCCAGCATTGGAAACCGGTTAAGTTTTTCAAGTCACCACTGAAAACTTCCCAAACGCGTTAGAAAAGCTAAAGGCTCGTTATGACATACCATCACTAATATTCATTTAAACAATTCCTGCACCTTTCAAGCTTCAACCAGTTGAGAAAGCAAACGCAACACAATTGCGCAGCCTTTTGGGCAAAGCATCTGATCAAATTGCTCAATCCAAATTTATTTTAATTTTTTTTTTTTTTTTTTTTTCTTTATTCCACTTGGGAACTTAGGGCCTCTACAAGAGTCTTCCATCGAACCCTATTTTGCGCCGTCTGTTTAGCTCTGTCCCATGTTGTGTTCAAATGTTGTGTTCATTAATTTACATAGTGATTGGTAATGTGACAGTAAAACTCGTACCAAGTGGAATGAATCACTCGAGTCCAATCACTACCATCTTGCAATCAGTACTGTCAAGTCCTTGAACGCAATTGTAAGTTTTTGTACTCTTTTGGCAGCACAAACTAAGGTCGTAGACCAGAATACACAAAACAAATAATTTATCATTTTCGTTTTCTAGGTCTTATTGCGAGTTGTGCTCCGGTCAACATAGGATTTCAGTATGTGAGATATTCATCTCGATAAATCCCTAAAATCTACTATCGCATTCGTTAAACATGCCAAATAGACCAAAAATAATTTTGGGACTGCTATGGTCGAGCCCTGTTAGATTCTTCTCAGAAAGCAAACTTCATTACTGATGAGTTTGCTTAAAGGCTTGGTTAACGTCGTGAGAATCAAAGCTTAGACATTCGCAGCATTTGATGCTCCAAAATTCTGATACAGTCAAGTACTACAACATCCATCAAATCTCGTACCACATCATTTAATTGAACGCTAGAATAGCGTGTCAAGATCCCAGGAAACACTCCACTTTCTGATGAAAAATTTTGACCTCTTGATTGGGGCAGAAGTTTACTATGGCGTCCAGTCTAGGAGAGAATTTACCAGTACTTCAAAAAACTTTGTTTGGATGGATTGTTGGGAGAAAATATCACTCACCACCTTCATCGCCATCAATCTCATGTATGCTCATAACTGAGTCAACTATCGACAACAGCCTGCAACGTTTATGGTAATTGAAAGCTGTCAACTTGCCGAGTAAAAAGCTCAAAAGCCTTGGTTACCAACGTCAACCATACTACTATATTCCGGATTATTTTCCCATGAACCCCAGCAGTGAGACAACTAAACTTAGAATCGTGTCTTTGTCACAATTCAAGCTAACTTATATACAACCCTTCTGCGAATTCGACTTTTCCTGTGCGCTATTAGATCCGATATCATCAAAATGTGCAGGCAAGTAAATGTTGACATACATTCAAGATCGTAAATACCAGTGCATTCCTTAGCGAGCATTTTCAAATGATCCACTTCGCACATACTAACTGAATACAGTCATGTATTGAGCAGCATCAGCACCTAAATTAGCCTGTAGCATATAGCAGACACATACGGAGATGAGCTGCCTGAAGGCGCAGAAACAATATAATAATATTTCTAGGTGTATGACCTTCTCACTAGAGCTAACGATGTTGATGCTCTTCACACGTTAAGGTCTGAAGTCACTGAAATACTTAGTCGTGGACATTTTCTTTTGTCAAAATGACACTCGAATCATGCTCAATTCATTGAAGCAAATACTGATTAGCAATTAAATCTGGGTGACGAAATTACTAGCGTACTAGGAGTAAAATGGAATCAGCATTGTGATACTCTCATGTTCGCCTTTAAGCCGTTACAGATGTACACCCAAATCACAAAACGCACAATCCTATCGATCGCTTCCTTGTTATTATACATTCTTGGACTACTTGCACCACTTATAATAGTCGCAAAAATAATACTCTAAGAGTTTTGGCTTCTTAAACTAGACTGGGATGAGTCTGTTCCTCAGCACATTCAACATGCATGGAATCAATCCGTATCATCTTTTCAATCACTGTCAACGCTACGTACCAAGCTATAAAACTTATGATGGCAATATCCTTGTTCGTCTATTGACATCCAAATCTCGTGTCACAGCAGTCAAAAAGCAATCACCAAATTTAGAATTGTGCTGAGCACATTTACCTTTCAAAGTTTACGGTAAGGTTAAATGCACAATCAATAATGAGACACTTTCCGTATATTGTGGGACTGCTTCACAAATCGCTCTGCATTGGCTTATACAGCACTCAGCTACATTATTAGCTTTCGTTGGAAATCGTGTTTCAGAAATTCAGGATCTGACAGCCAAAACTCACTGGAGATTTGTGCATACGAGCCACAAACCAGCCGACTTAGTATCCCGTGGATGCACATCCACTGAACTGCAATCATCAAATTAGTATATTGGTCCATCATTCTTGCTTCAACCTGAATCAAGATGGCCTATAAGTCCGCACAACAATATCGTTTGGAATGTTGTCGTCCACGAAAATCGCAAAAGTGCATTGGCTTTCGTTTGTTAATTAAACTATTTGCTGGAGAACTAAGAATTGTTTCCTGGATGTTTCGCTTCATACACGCACCTAAGGAAATCCAAACACAAATACACTTTACCACCCGAAGATCCAATCAAATCAACCAAGGCATTTTTGGCACTCAAACGTATGATATCATGCAAAGCATTACCGTCTGACATATACTGCGATAATGCAGCTAATTTCGTCGGAGCTTCTAACACGCTCAAGGCCTTAAAGAAATTCTTGTTTAACAAAATTAATCAGGAAGCAATATATTCTTATTATTTCTCAGAATTTACAACATTTCATTTCTCCCAGGGCACCTCATTTCGGCGGCCTTGGGGGAAGCTACAGTAAATTCGACCTCGCCACTGTTGTTGGCGCTTGTCGCGGAGGGTGTATTTGGCTCACTATTTTCGTGCTGCTGTCCAAATCAAAAGGCGATCTTTTTTAGTTGTTGTTTATTTGTGCTTGACTTTGGGTTTCTTTATTTCGATTACTTTTGATTTGGTGATTTGTTGTTTCGGTGTTTTGCTGAAATCTATATTTAACATTTTTTATATTTATTCTTTAGCCTAATTCGTTGTTACTTACACTTGTGATTTGCTCGCATTTAGCCATTCTCTCAGACTACTTAGGCTGCGCTTTGGCTCAGCGACAAGAGCTTACGACAGCAGCGGTACGTTGCTGCGTCGTCGCTTATCAGCGGGTGCGAGGCAGACAATCACAGGGCATTGCTTGCGGTATGTATATTTCTTGCGTTCACTGGAAGGCAATGCAAATACCCCTGTAGAAATTATAAAGCGAAATTGGAACATGGGCGCGCGGCTATCTATTTTAGTTAGCCTCGCAACATTCCCCACCTCGTAATTCTGGCACATTACCACGGCGGGTATTACTATTTTCCTAACTGCCTCTAATATCCAATTTTGCTAATTTTACTGCTGGTCTCGTCACCAGCCCTTCGTGTGTGCGCACAACCGCTAGCCGTCTCTTGCTCGATTGATGTCCACTACAACACCTTTCGGCCATGAATTGCGCTTGCTTGTTTCGTCGACGATAATATAATATCGTTCTCTGATATCGGCTCTGGGTTGGGTTGAAACCACTTGGTTCGTCTTGTCAGATAAGGTAGCTTTTCTCGCAGCCATATTTTCTAGAATTCATCAGTTAATTGGCTGGTAACACGAAAATTCTTTGCCAAAGTGGAGCCGCTTTGTTCTTTGGCGCCGCGCTCTCGTAGCCCACTAGAGTGGCCGACCAGGAAGTGATTCGGAGTCAGTGCTTCTGCGTCGCTCGACTCCAACGGAACATATGTCAAGGGCCTCGAGTTGAGCGTGTTTTCGACGTCAGCTAGCGTTGCACGCAGAACTTCTTCACGGAGACCTTCCGGTAGGAGTTCCATCAGAATAGACTTCGTGGACCGCACCATTCGTTCCCATGCGACGCCGATATGTGGTGGCCCTGGTAGGATATGGGAGAATTCCATTACTGGGTACCTCTTTTTGACTAAAGACGACGAAATGGGCTCGATCTCGTTCGACAGGACTCTATTAGCACCGCGAAAATTTGTGTTATTGTCAGATACCATTCGGCGAGGTACACTTCTGCGAGCGGTAAATTGTTTCAATAGCAACAAAAATGAGTCAGTTGACAATGATGGTACAATATCTAGGTAGTCGGCGCGTACGGTGAGGCAAGAAAACAGAACTCCCCATCGTTTCTCTCGGCGCCGTCCCACGGCAATGTCGATCGGCCCAAAATAATCCACACCAGTATAGGTACATGGTGGTGTGTGTGGTGACAGCCGCTCTTTCGGCAAGTCACCCATAAGTGGTGGCTTCGGTTGTACGCTGCGTATGTATGTGGCACGCCGCGCAGCTCCTTCCTACTTCTTTTATCAGTGCTCTCAGTCCTGAAATCCGATCTCGTTGTGTAGATTGTGGTATTTCCTGTGGTAGTATTCTGCCAATAAATATGTTACCCTGTGGCGATGAGGCAGAATTATTGGACGTTTCACGCTAACTTCGACACCTTCAATTGCGTCGATTCGCCCAAGAATTCGCAGCACGCCCAGTTCGTCAAGATACGGTGAGCATTTGAACAGCACGCTTTTCTTGTCTGACAGATTTTGGCCAGTTTTCAAACGGCTAATTTCTTCATGGAATTCCTCCTCTTGGCAGACTCGTATGAATATGGCGTGCATGTCAATATCTCGCCTTAGCCGCAGCAGGCTCTTTAGTAGATCGCCGCATGGTTTGTTGATTATAAGGCGTAGATATTCCAGCACACGCCTCTGAGCGACGCGCAGGCGCTCCAATTTGCTAAACCGCTGTGGGTCTGGCGAGATACACACTAAAACTGATATGTGACCCGTTTCCATTTCTGCATAGTGCAGCACGTTACTGCTTTTACAAGTTTTTTCAACATGTATATGTGCCCATTGCGATTCATCACGCCACAGAAAGTCAGGTCCTGCAAACCAATGGATAAACTCGCTGATTTCTGGTGTTCTAGGTTATTTTGTCCCATCGTCCGCTACGTTTTGGGCCGATGGCACCCAGCGCCAATCGTCCGGCTCGGAGCCGTCCAGAATATCTCTTATGCGTAGCGCAACAAACTGTGGAATCTTCCGCGCATCAAACCGAATCCAGTAGACCACATCTCGGGCATCAGTCCAGAATATACGTCGATCGATGCGTACTTATACTTCAGATTCAATACATTTTGCCAGCCTCAGACCCAGTATAGCTGCCATTAGCTCAATTCGGTATTGGTTTCAGTGGAGTGACTCGGGTTTTAGACGCTACTAATGAGCAGCGAATATGACTGCCCAAATCAGCACGAAGATATGCCATGGCTGGCATATGCGTCCAGGCTGGCATCCACGAATACGCGCAACTGAAAGGATTTGGCAGTACTCAAACATGATATGCAACGGGGTATACGTAGCTTACTTAACTGTGGCAGCAACGCCTGCCATTGCTGCCAGTCATCCTTTTATTTGCTCTCGAGCGGCTCGTCCCAGTTAACTCCTGACCGCCAGATATTTTACAGAATAATCTTGGCTCGGACACTGAAGAATCCCAATAGACCAAGTGGATCAAATATTGACATGACCACACTTAGAACTCTACGCTTTGTTATTTGGGCGGACGATGTCTCATTTGTGAGGTCAGCCTTTACCATATACGTGAGCACATCTCTGCCAGGCAACCACCACATGCTTAGCACTTTCTCCTTAAGCTCGAGAGGGGTACCAGTATATTTAGCATCCGCCTCACAGCTGTCATGCAGCGCTTCCACAACGCGTACAGAGTTTGATGACCAATGTCTCATCTTGAATCCGCCACTGGCATGTATATTTTTGACCGTTGTTGCCAACTGCACCATCTGATCCACGGAATCTACCGATTTCAGCCAACCCGACAAATGTATTACGGCGAATGGCGGTTACTGCCTCAGACTGATCCTTATTGAACCGCTCAGAATTGCGGCTCAGTATAAAATTGGCCTGAGAAGGAGAACATGATGCTCCAAATGTCATTACTTGCATCACGTATGTTTCAGGTGGTTGCGATCTGTCACTGCGCCATAAGAACTTTTGTGCTGCTTGATCCTCTGCTCGCACTTTGACTTGGTGAAACATTTCTCTTACTGCGATCGGGCGCTCTCGGGAGCGTATAAGAATCCCCAGCAGTGACGTCAGCATATCAGGCCCTTTCATAAGTGCGTCGTTTAAAGACACGCCAATAACTTTGGCTGCAGCGTCCCAGACCAATCTTGTCTTCTTCTTGTTGTGATTGGTCACTGTAAATATAGGCAGAAACCATGAGCGGGTAGTGTTCACCAACTCACCTTTATTCAGCTTGCGAATATAACCCTTTTGCTGGTAGCTTTGTATCGACTCTTGCATAAAGGTTCTCAGTTCCAAGTCTTTTGTCATCTTCATCTTAAGGCATTTGAGACGTTTTAGGGTCATGAATCAGGCAGCTCAAAATTGTCGAATCTCAATAACAAGCCCATCTCCCTTCGTCTTTCTTTTGGAAGTTACCTGGTTGTTGTCTCCATAATCTGCGAAGCACGTTCATCCTCCTTTGACCTTAACGGCTTGGCTGAAACATTTATGCCCAGCGATTCCACTGAATAATAGGCCTTCATAGTCTCATCCAGTTTTCGAAACTATATGCGTCACTACATTGACAAATATGCAGTACACGTGGCGCCGCACACAGACCAACCAAGCCTACAGCGTACAGCAACTACATTGTCATTCTCATCCTCATGCAATTCCAGTGGCACACCCATTTTTATATTAACTAAGTCGATAATAAGTTGCGCCTTCACCTTCTTATAAAGTTAGAGAGGAACGGACCTCAAGTGTTTGTGCGCTTGCGGCAACTGCTCATCAACAGTTTGAACTGCCATATTCACATCTGTCACTGTGCGTACGCCTTTTAGTGAGTACTGGTGAGCTATCTTGCATTTTGCTGAAACAGTCACGCATACGGTTTTGGACATCGGCTCGGTCTGCGTCATGTCACCAGTCCATTTGAGACAAAGTTGCTACTCAGGGCCCTCTAGCTCCAGCTTGTCGGCTAGAGAGCGCTTAATCAGTGTGCATGCAGCTCCTTCGTCGATTAACGCGTATGTATTTACCTTTCGCTTATTGCCATAAAGTGTAACTGGCACGTAGCGAAACAGCGCTCTGGACATACCCTTGCTGTGGAACAGGACAGCAGACTCCTTTTGTTTGCTTTGGTTGTAGCAGCTGAGTGAAGTAGCACATTATGATTCAGCATGCAGTTGTCGACACCGCACTGCTTCTTCTCTTTGCAGTTACGTTTTCGATGACGCCCGAAGCAGCAGAAACACAACCGCTTGCTTCTTACTAGATCCATCCGTACTCTTTGTGACATAGTCTTAAATTCCTTGCATTCAGATAAGGAATGTTCCCCGTCACAAGTTGGGCATGTCAGGCGATGCCTTCCCCAATCTAGCTTTAAGTCGCTCAGCATTTTGGCGACCAGCTCGTTCAGCAGCAGTGGGTCGTTTAAGTAGTCGTGCAGCCCTACTGCCACCATTGTTGCACAGTAGTTCATTCTTAGGGTTCCAATTGCATATGGCACCATTGCAGGAACCATAATCGTGCCGCGCGCGGCTTCTAGGGCCGCACGTTTCAGACACCTTTGTAGCCTGATTAGATTTTCCTCGTTGCTAAATCCACATCTCTCTGTAGATTGCTCATAGTTACTTATGAACAAGAGCCACTCTTCAGGCTTGCCAGTGAATATTGGTAAATCTCTGTAGATCACATGCCGTGCTGCTACCTGGGTTGAAGACAATGTGCTCGCAGCCGGCATGGCGTTTGTATGCTGCGTGCCAGCAAATTGTGGAATATACATAGTAGATTCTCGGGCTGGCTCCGTGGTTTGATGATATATTCCGCTGTAGGGTGCTGTCAACTGGCTGAAAACTGCCGTATTCGCAGGAAACGGCATGGTAACCCGTGGTGCCGTTGATGAAGCCAATCCGGGTGCGGACCAGGTACCAAAACTGCCTCGCTAAATCAATAGGCTGTGCAGGTGTAGACATACCAGTAGCTGCTGCTAGCAGTACAGACTCGTGCTTGGCTGTACTTGACATCTTACCGCTAGCTTCGAAGCTCGCTGCATGTACCGTTGTAACTGTAGTGTGTCCTCCCCCACTCTGCTGTCTGGTACCGTTCGTCTCTTTCGCGCTTATACTGAAGTCTGGATCGTCCATGCTGTTTTGAACATGTTGCATGGCGTAACACTTTCAGGTTACGTTCTTACTCTCCGGTCACTTTGGTTCTCTTGTCACTCTTGAATTTCCCCGCTCAGCTCGGCAAGGGCGATCCAAATGACGTGGTTCCAAAGAAGCCACACTCTGAACGCACCCCAAACGCCTTCGCAATCCCAGCGAAGACTCCAAAAATAGGCTCGTTCACTTCGCGTTGCCAAATACTTTTTTGGGAAAGTATTTCAGAATGTTGGCGCTTGTCGCGGAGGGTGTATTTGGCTCATTATTTTCGTGCTACATTTTGCTGCTGTCCAAATCAAAAGGCGATCTTTTTTAGTTGTTGTTTATTTGTGCTTGACTTTGGGTTTCTTTATTTCGATTTCTTTTGATTTGGTGTTTTGTTGTTTCGGTGTTTTGCTGAAATCTATATTTAACATTTTTTAAATTTATTCTTTAGCCTAATTCGTTGTTACTTACACTTGTGATTTGCCCGCCCTGTAGAAATTATGAAGCGAAATTGGAACATGGGCGCGCGGCTATCTATTTTAGTTAGCCTCGCAACAACTGCAGTCAAACAACAGTTTTGGAGTCGATGATCAAAGAATACATGCCCGCACCAAGTGGACTGAGCCGTCCTTTGACCTATCCAAGGGAACCATGGTTATCATACATGAAGATACCCTACCACCATTACACTGGAGAATTGGCCGCACTGAAACCGTTATACATGGAAAAGACGATCGAGTCCACGCAGCCCATACACGAACTACAAGGGTAGTTTCCTGCCGTCCAGTGCAGAAACATCCCACGGGGCCGGAATATTCGGTTAAACTAATATGCCCTTATTGATTACGTACAGCTCAAAGCTCTGTCAATCCACTCAATGCTCTCAAGCTTCATAAAAGCTTTATGTAAAGCTGAAATTGCACCTAAGCAAAGAGAATTAAATTATAACAGGAGACGAATTTTCTCTCAGCTGTTAGTTAACAGCCGATTTCATGTGGAGACTTAGGACACCGCAAGGAAAGACAAAATGCTAATACAATCGTGACGGTTGAGGCCTCACGCGAAATATAAATTGTTGATTTACTTTATTTATTAAAATATTTCATTAAAAAATATGCAAATAAATTGATTATAATTATATAAAAATAAAATAATATATGAATAATATTAAACAGTGCATTTTAAACTATATACAAATTAACTAAATTACAATATAAGAAATATGTAATTCGTATAAATTTATTAAATAAAATAATAATAATAATAATAAACAAAATCATAAGCAGCAGACACAAGCACTAGATCGTGTGCCTTGATGGAGATATTTGTTTAATAATAATAATAATATTGTTTAATTCGCCTTGGCAAAATGTTAATATGTTCTAAGCTTCGACTTAATTAACTAACTTAATTAATAAACACTAAGTTAATCGTTTATTTTATAGTATTATTAAACAATGTATTAGCTATTAGTATGTTTAAAAATTATTGAAAAATTTGTGAGTACAGCATATGAATATTAAATATATTTAAAAGAGGCAAATATTACGCTGCCAATTAAATGTTTCCAAAATGCGAAAATAAGTAGTTTTTTGAAGTTTCATTTAGATCATTTTTCTCGCAAGTACTTTCTAAAAGTATCGTCGAAATAATTGCTAACTATTCATACTCAGTGATTTATGATTCATATTTGCGAAATTACTTATTCCGATTACTTATTGCGATTGGTTATCGATAACTCATATACAGTAAATAATACACAAAACCAAAACAAAGAGTTTCCTGTTCGTTTATGATAAATCAACATTTTATTAAAATTTTAAATAATAATGTCGTGGTTTAATTTGTGGGATGGAATGAAAACAAAGACTTGTAGATATCTGCTTCAAAGATATTTAGGACAATTTTTCGAAAGTAACCTAAACTTGGAACAATTAAAAGTGGATCTTTACAATGGAAAAGCTGTTGTTGATAATGTTTCACTTAAAGTGGACGTAAGTTACAAATAAATAAATTTTTAATTTACTCTTTAAATATATTTGTAGGATTTAAATTTAATTTGAGTTAATTTAACATTTAATTTTGAAACGCGAAACTATTTTGCGCATTTAAAAAAAAAATATTGTTATATATGAAAATGCGCACATGTACAAAGACTTGTTGTTTGATCGTTTGTTTACATACATACATATTTGTATGTATATAAATATTGGGAATACTAAGTGATTCTACTAGATAGTTTTTTGAACCGTCTTCATCTTCGTCGTATCCCGTAGAACACCTGTATCAGATACATTACAATGGATGTAGGTGACTTTTTCCTTTAGGCTAATACGAAAAGATGTATGTAGCTATATTGCAACATTGTCAACCTCGTGTCCCTTTGGAAGCACACTTCAATTGACAGTGGAGCGAGCCTCACTATTCTACTGAATAACGAACATTTTAAATAGGCGACCATACGACGAATAAGCAACAGATTCAAAGTTTAAGTTACTAGATTTGGCTTTGCTTGAGCTGCTTTGGTAACGATTTTGTATATTTTTAGTTTATCCGAATATTTTTTTTATTAAATACGCCAGAGATCAAAAAGCATCCGCGCAAATTGCACGGATATTTGAAGTTTCGATAGTATAAGTTTTAGCTGGATTTTCACAACCTTACAGTAGCAGTGGTGAACATGGGTGTAGGGTTATGAGAGAATCTATACTCAGTGGGCGAAATTTGATTGAGAAGGGATTCTGTAGCTTCTTTAAGGTTCTTTTGGATAATACTAAACTTATTTCCAGAACAATACAAGGCAATGTCGCCAGCAAAGATTAGAGTTGTACATTAACTATGCATTGGAATATCATGTGTAAGGATATTATAAAAGATTTGTAACTTATGAACTAGACCCTTGTGCCAAACAGTGTCAAACGCCAATTGTTTATTTAAAGTTATCAGCTGAATTTTTATATTTTGCTTACGTCATCCTTCAGCTTTATGAGCGCATGGACACAGCTGCGATGAGACCTGAATTCATATTGTGCGTAACGAAGAACATGATTATTCTCAATATACGCTCAAAAATTTTCGAAAATCCACACAAAAGACTAATGGGTCGATAATTTTCCGGAGAGTCTAGTGGCTTTCTTAGTTTAGGAATTACTACTATTTTACCAAACTTCTATATGCGTGAAAAATAACCAGATAAAATGCAATTATTTAAAATCAGGGTTAGCATAAGTACTGCGCTTTTGGGGCCTGGTGACTAATTGGTTTTAAGACTGCAAATTACATTTTCTACATCAAAGGTTGCTATTAAATTAACTCAATAATAGTTGGATCAGACAAACAATCCGTTAATTTATGATTTTGTTCGAATATTTCGCTAATTACTTGCGCTGAGAATGTATCTCATTATACGAAAAGCTGGAAATAAATTGATTTTTATTTTTAATTGTTTTGACTATTTTCCAAAAGGCCTTGAACTAAAAGTTTCTTATTCGAAAGATTAGTAAAAAAATTTGAGCTTTTATCCCACGGTTCAAGTGATTAATTTCTTTCTTATATATTGATTGTCTTGTTCTAGACCATTGTCTCATTCACTTAGATATTCAGAAATTCTTCTGTTGCATGCACAAATTACTTTAGGGACAGCATCACTTATTGCAGTCAAAACATTTGATAAGCGGTGGACTTTGAGCAAGTCATGACATTGAAAGCATAAAACTTCGTCTTCGGTATTTTACATTACATAAACAGTTAGCTGAGAAGCCGGAAAGATAGACTGAAAAAATGTTTATAGAGCTTCCTTCACTCAGAAGTATGAAGTTGTCTTTAAGACAGCCAAGCTCCACCACGCTCAAAAGGCTAGTACATGATCAGTGTTTAGAAAGTGTAGAAGTTCAACCGCTTAAGTTGAACGGCACAAGCATAATATTATAAATATTTGTAAAATTATTTGCTGAAATATACATATTTAAAAGGTAATTTAGTTATATTAAATTGTTCCTTTATGTTGGTGCAGTTGTTTAGCTTATCTAAAAGTTCATTGAGATCATCGCATCAGTTTCGGATCATGTAAAAATATCCGTCGAAGAGTTAATGTTGATTTTACTACTACCGACGAGAACGATTATTTATTTATTATTATAATATTTACTATTTTACCTTGCATGGGCAAGATAGAACGGTAAAAGAATGCTTTCACTGTGTTTCTCAGAGAAGTTTTGACTTCTTGTTGCAAGCAGCAGTCCTATGAGAAGCAGCACATGAAGCTTTTAAATTCCATTTATTGGACCCATTTTGTTACATGGTTTGGCAGTTTAGCTTTAAATTTCCAGCGCACTCTGAATGGTTAGAGTTTTCCTCGCCTCGTGTGAGAAAATTTCAAAGTTTTGCTTAAAAAGCTTAGAGTAGACAATGTTGACACCCGTCAAAGTGTTAACATTTTTAATTCCAATTGAATTGAATTCCAATTGGGTTGAATCGAGTAATCAGCAATACTAAGATTTTTAATTAAATCGCGAACAGTTTTTGAAGTTCTTTTTAGTACCGTAATTGGTGGCCATCATCATCCAATGTTTGGAGGGGTCGGAAATGGATTCTATTCAACGTTACCAATAGTTTCAATCTTCCTGTTCATATATACTTTTGATGGGTTCAACGACCAATGTGTACACACAAAGCACAATGAAACTGTGGGGTGTGAACTTGGCAAGTATTATATAAAATATGCCAGCAGAGCCCCATTTTTTTTCTGCCTTTCACTATAAAATATTTAACAGACATTTAAATACTGTAAATACGTAGTTACCACAAACTGGACTTCCTATACGGATTTTCATCGTAAAAAATATTTTTTATTTTCACAAAGTTGTTTATTTCTACAGAAATCATACTTGAGTCTCGTAAGCAATTATTCTAATATTTTGGAGATAAGTTGTACGGAGTATTCCAAAGTCGTCCGCAACACACTTTAACATACGCTATATTTTTTCCTTCGAAAAACAAATCTTTTTAAATATATTCAGAACAGTCTTATAAAAAATTGTTGGTCTCTTTGTTAAGACTTTTTTAGATTTTGACTATTTTTGAAACATCATAACTACTGACAAGAAAATTTTCATCTTTCGGTTTAGTTCCTATCGTTTCGAAATGCTTTTTACTCTTGTAAGCAACACAGAATGGCTTCGGATGCACACCAAAAACGATCATTCATAATAAATTTTCCTTTTATAGTGACGCTTAATTTTATTTATTTGAATTTATTCAAGTTTGATGCACACAAGAATTTACGTTTCGTGCAATGCATTATTTGAAAGGGAGTCATGGAATGCATTGAAGTTATTTCTCTGTGCATAAAATGTAAAAAAAAATCCTGGGATTGTACGCTATAAAATGATGAACTATTCAATTTATTTATTTATTAATTTCGGCGTCAATTTCACTTTACAATAATATAAAACTAATCCGTATCCCTAGCCTGAGGGGTGAAATTTTTATAGATATGCCACGCTTGGGGCTGACGACGAACATGGATGTACAATGTATTAGATGAAAACAGAAAGTAACATAAAAGTTTAAACGTTTCTTAACAAAGATGCCAAAAGATCATCGTTTCTCTATCTGATGAATCGAATAGACCGTCCTTAAGATAGGAAATCGTAAGGATATTATAGTTTGCGTTCAACAAGCGGAAAGAATCGTGCAATGCACAATTAGATTCACCAAATGGTAGTCGAATTACTTGAGATAGAATGGAAAAAGGAATTTTCTTAAGAAGGGCGTTAGATTCAATGCAACCAAGTAATGTAATGTATGAACGAGGGTAGGCCTACGCCCTTCAGAACTGCGAACAGAACCAAGTAACAGATTATACAAAAATAACAAACCATGGCTTGTTTTACGATGATTTATGAATGGTAATTTAATAATAATTTTAAAACGAACCTTACAATTTAAACTCCGAAGCGTAAATATCAATTCCTGATAGTGTTGTATAATGATCATTTAATTCTTTTGACCCCCATTTAAGAAAATCAAGAAGCCCTCTTTGAATGGATTGGTGTCCGAGTTAGTACATATAACAAATATTCTCGTTCTCCCTTAAACGTGTTACTCTAGGTGTATTCAGGGCATCTTCCGACATCTTGCCGAACGATTGACGATCCATTAAAACTTTGTAAAGCGTTCGAGTTAGCTTCTAAGTCAGTAATCTTTTATTAGCAGCTCTCCAATATTTATTACACGCGCATTCTCTAAATTTCTATTGCACCCCATTGTTTCTTTACTATACAAAATGTTTAAAATAACATCCAGTTATTTGATTATTGCAAATATTCTATTAAGTTGTGATGTTATTTTTAGCTATTTGCGATCGCTGGCAGTTTAAATAGAAGTGAATGTCTTTATTTCTGCAGAAACGTAAGAAATTTCATTTGTAGAATGAGTACGATTGAGTTTTAAGTTCATTCAGTTGTTTAAACTTTTTAGCAGAAGGGCCAGATTATTGGTACAGATTAAATGGCTTTTCGGATTACTTCTAAAAGCTATTATGTTCTCCCAATATGTTTTCCAACGAACTTGTAGCGGATATTGTATATTTCGGCTTTAGTTTAGGTAATCACCTTTGCTCTTACAATCTATCTTTTATACAAATATATATGAAGAATATTTTGCTGGTTTGTTACGTAATTGTGTATACACAAGAAATATCAAGATCAAAATGAATTAAAGAGCTAATTCGCACATAATTTGGCTCAACAAAAAATTAAAACAAAATTATCGACCGTATGCTGAGTTAAGAGAATAGTAGATTTGGGATACGCACAAGGTTTGGCCAAAGTAAAAAATTTCATCATGGAAAGACTTGGCCCAAACATATAACGTTTACAAAAATTTGTCTACCATGATCGTGTGATGTCACACCTCGATTATTTAAAAGTTTGGGACTACTTTATGTCCAAAGTTTTTGTGGATCTTCCAGGTACAATAAAAAAAAAAGAAAAAATTATGTATTTTTCTGCGCTGTTTGACTTATTTGTATAACATAAACAACATGATCGTTTATTAATATTTTTTTTTAGATTAAAGTGGTGCAAGTTTATTTAGAAGAAATAATTTTGGAATACTATTGAATAAGTACGAATTGTTTATTGTAGGCATTTAATGACCTTTTTGAGGATCAAGGATGGGCAGTTGAACTTGTATCGGGCCATATAGGATCTTTAAGTGTAGTTGTGCCTTGGAACGCACTAATGACAAATGACAGTTCTATTGAGATATCGAACCTATCAATTACACTAAGACCTATTACACGCAAACAAAAAGGAACGACGATGCTGGAATCAATGTGGTCATCAGTGAGCAGTTCTATGCAATTAGCCGAGGAATGCATGAAGCAAGTGGACGATGACATACCATTTCTAATTCACAACAGCGCATTGGTGGGACTTGAAAAATTTGCCGAAACAATTGATAATGGTAAATTGTCTTATAACAATTATGTTTAATAAATCAGGAAGTCATCCCAAAGTCATCCAAAATCATATTAAATTATAAACATTTTTTTATTATTTTAAAGTTTTCACTTGCATCTTGCAGTACTTAATCGTATACACGCTAAATTAGTTAATACGTTGATGACAGTGGAATACACGATGCCAGATTCTTCCAGAAAGCTTCAAATAATATGTAAAGCAGAATATGTTGAATATAAAAACCAAACTGGAAGCGAAAAATATACATCAAGTAATGTTGACGACTCTAAAGACGAAGCTGATGGAATGCCGCCAAGGGTACATATTTTGCCAATGATCGCCAAACATAATTTAATTTTCGAAGGACTGACAGTTTTAACTTCAGAAATGTCATGCATTAATGAACGAAACAATGAGAAAGAATTTTTAAAGTTCGAATTTCCTAAGCGTGAGTGCAAGGTAGTTGAATTTAAAGGATGCCAGAAGATGCAAATAAACATAAAACAAACGGAGCATATAGTTGGTCCAAAAGTTAGTATAGATATGCTTATTGGAGATATTTACGTTATGCTTACTCCTCGCCAAGTGCATATGCTGATACAATTTGCTGATAGTTTTAATAATAATGTATATACTCACACTTCAAACAATATGTTGAAAAACATAAACACACATAATATTGAAACTACCAATCCAATCAATACTAAAATGAGCGGCAACATTGCTAAACTAAACGAATGGCCTGCATTGGTTGATTTTTCTGATATAAATGAATATTCACGTGCGGAAATGACACCCACTTGTTTCAATACAGGGCATGTCGAAATGTCGAATATCAAATCTTCTTCTACAAACAGTATGTTTACATCTTGTAGCAACATTCAGCACGGAATATTACAAGAAGAAACTTCTGGTGAAATTTTAAAGTTCAATTTACAAATAGCATTAATTGCTGGAATAATATTTCATGATGATATTCTTATATTGGACGATCCAGAGGATGTGGTTCATGGCAGTCTGATTAACGCATCAAGCTTTGAAAAATTCTATTCTATAGCTAATGAGTATTTTTTTAAAATGACGGTGGAAGAAAACACCAGCAATATTTTATTACCAATCAAAGACAGAAACTATATTTTCTTCAAATCGTCTTCCATTATAACTAATGGTGATCAGCAGAGGCATTTTTACGAATTATCATCAACGACATCAACAACCATTACTACACTAGAGCTTTGTGAGGTTATTGACAACATTGTGGAACCCATTATTGTATTTGATAGAAAACAGGTAAGTTATATTTGCTGTTAGTGTACATATATATAACAAACCAAAAAATTTTTCAAGGATGATAAGGTATAAAATGCGAAAATTGACGAAAGTCTATTTCAGAATTTGTTTTTTCTGTAGACTTAGGGGATCCGTTCTTATGTGTTTGTGGTTCCCCACATTTGAAGTTTTTACTTTTTGTACACACAAATACTTGAGTTTTTTTATAAATAATGTAAAATATTTTAAATATTTGTTGAAGATATAAAAAAAAGAAGTGGAAAAATGTTGTCGCATTAAGTATGTCAAGTATGGATTATATTTTAATAATGTAAAATGTAAACAAAGGCAATAATCGCATTACTAGTATAAAATACCTTTTTTGTTTCACATTCAGTTTGAACGATTTATATTGTTATCGCATTTCTAATTTAATAATGATTTATTGAAAACAAAAATATATACTGCTTCAAAATGTAAAATAAATGTTTTTATGTATTAATATTTATGTCGAATTGAGCGATTAAGTAAGCAAATTGTTAATTTAATCATGTTAATTATTTAATTAATTAAAGAAGTTTTTTGTGCTTCAATTTTTAGCTAATAATAATCATTTTTATTTGTAGAATTGCCCCGAAGGCTATCACAATCGTCCTGAAGTGACTTTGCTTCACTCTTCAACATATTCTTACAAAACAAATTTTAATAAGACTATCAACAAAGTTGAATGCTCTATAGATACTAGTATCATCGACTTTGACATTTCCCTTTATGATCGATTAAGTGCCATTTTCGGGACATCACCATTCTTAAAGGAACACGATTCACCTAAGCATTCAAATTCAACATTTGAACTGCATATTCAATCAAATTTTTTAAAAGTAAATCTTAGGTAAGTACTTATCCTAAATTAGGCATCTAAAAACTTAAAACTTTTTCACTATACAATAAGTGTAAAATTATGCTAGTCAATATTTAAAAAGAATGTTTAATAATACACCATTTTATTAGAAATGTTAGTTCTGTATTAGTTCTGTAATTTCTATTGACTTCATGCCATTGTGATGGTTGTAAAATCAAAAATATATGGACTGTAAGCCGATTTTTTTCAACTTGTAAGCTGGGCAACAACACGAAACAAGATTTGTCTCTTAGTTCGAGCAAGTAGTACTGCGGCACAGAGCTCGAATTTTGGTAAAGATAAAGCTTTAAGTTGGGCGACTTTTGATTTGGCCAAAACTAAAGTTGAAATGTTATTTTAACTTGTCTCCACATAGATTCTAATTCTGAACGCTGTATCCATAACTTCTGGACTTGATTACTGGGACTTTGCCAAAGTCAGTGCTGCTTTAGCTAAGATTTATTTCATTTCTTCGGCTTTTTTGTGAAGCTCCTAGGATTCATGTGAATGATTTTGCCAAACAATTAACCCAACGAACGTCTGGATGTAGTATGAATTGGTATACCTTTTACCCTTATATATGTTGTTAACGAAAAACGATGTGTTCGAAATAATAATAGAGTCCGTAATACATCTGGTTATATTTTCGATTCAACGAAAAGTAGTTCGTTCAAGGAATGACGCAATGATGTTGTTAAGCAAATGAGCTTTTTCGTTAGCTGATATATTGGAAAACAAAACGTATTTTTTTTTTGTGATAGTTTTTTTGTTTTAATAATAATTTTTTCGAATATAGTGTTTATTCGAATTATTTTGACCTTAATTTATTTTATTAAACCCGGGTTTGAGTTGACTCTTGCAAACGAGCGTAGCGAGAACTTAGATGTTGACTCCACTGGGCGCGTCGGGCGTGCAGTAAGAACTAATTTTAACTTAAGCTACTATGAGCGCCGATAGTAGCGGCGCGTGGCTTTGGATGAGGCGACAACTCCAAAGCGACGATAAGAGCATAAGACATTCCAAGAGAAGTTGTTATCACAACTTATGGGAACGCTCTTGTTGTTGCGCTGTATTCAGTTTATAACTGAACAGATGATCACATAATAGGCTCTGAAAAAATATTTCAAATGGGCGCATATGTTGCAATTGTATGTACATACTCTTCCAGTAATGCAGAGTATTGCTGCATTAATGATATCTTTTTTTCTTCTTAGTCTTCGTTCAAGTATATAAAATATACGTTTTTGATATCTAATGAAAATCCTAGAACCGATGCAGGTTTCTTAAATGTTATGAACGCGACTTGGTTGTAGCTTGATTGTATTTAACTGGAAATGCACTTCACAATCGATTTCATCTTTTTATAGTTTGAGTTGAATTGCATTACGAATGTTAATTGAAATTTTCTAAGGTCTGAGAAAGTGCAATATAAGATGAAGAAATGTTGGAGTAGTCTTCCTCCTACAATCCAACCAAGCTTTATATTTACTAGATGTGGTAATCCTTCCTCTAGAGAAAGATTTGATGATATAACTTATAGGGTTTGCTGCTGATTAGCTTGCGATGAATCTTGTTCCTTGCTCCAAATTTAATAAGACATTTTTCGAGTATGTGCCCTTTTTGAAGGCACTTTAGACTTTGGAGCTATTTTGTAACGCTCTTCTAATGGTAGCGATCTGATTGATGGACAAGCAATTAAACCATAATCTTGGCTGTAATTGTGTATGAACTACTGTGCTTGCAGGCTCTTTGCAAAACTTGGTGGCTAATGTCTGGATTTTTCTACTCCTGAACTTCTAACCTTTTTTTTCCAAAAATTGACTATGTCTGCTTAACGTATTGTAGAAATATCCACTTAGGAAATGTTTCAAATTATTTCTTTGAATCTATACCATTTTGGTTTTTAAATCAACTTTGAATGAAACGAAGTGAATAGCAATTTCAATAAATATTTCTGAATCTGTGCCAAGTGCTAGATTATTAAAAGCTACTATAAACCTTGTGTTTATACCATCAAATTTTGGTAGTTTTAATGTTGGAAGTCTATTTTGACTAAGCGCAATATTTACACTTCACGTCGCATATTTAGCTTGATCTGTTTGTATCCTGATTTAAATATTGATAATGTGACGACTTATAGAGCTTCGTGGCTGCCTGGGTGAGACAAGTTGCTCTTCCCCGACAGATGGACTAATATTGGGTTACTAAAGCTCAAAATCACCAGAAAAAGAATCGATCTTAATGTAAAGCAATAAATGAATCGAATACGAGGGTTGTTTTTTGTATTCCGGAATTAGAAATTGTTTTATTGTTTCCCCAAATGTTCCCCATTCAGATCTATAATCTTTTGCATACGTTTGAACCAATTGTTGAAGCACTTTTGCCGCTCTGATTGAAGTATCTCCTAAATATGCATTCTGAACGCATTAACCGCTTCCTCAAGTGTCCAAAAAACGATGTCTGTCATTTTATTTTTTACGTGCAGGATTAAAAAGTAGTCATTCGAGTGCTCAAAAATGCATTTGTTTGCGACCATGTGTGTAAGCTCGCATTGTCGTGAGATACAATTGCCGAACATATGGTTGATCAGCACTCAGAATTGACTTGCGTTGTTCTAGTGATGCGGTTGCGACATGTCCAGTTTTTCTACAAAACAGGCGCCATTTGCTTGGAAGTGCGCGAACAACTTTTCTTGGTTTTGGCTCTTCTTAAAACACCCATACAGTTGACTGCTGTTTACTTTGGGGATCATACATAAATAAAAATTAGTAAATTGAATTAAATTCATATATGTATTGTTGTCGAAAGTTGTAAAAAATAATCAAACGAAAATGTTCACAAATTAATTCCTTTTTTTGGCCGAGATAAATTTTGTAAGTTGGTGTAAACAACACAAATAGCGCTCATATCTCGAAGTGTTTTGAGTACGAATAACCTCAACAATGCGAAACTTTACGATTGAGCTGTCAGTTGCCAGATTGCATCACTAGGGTTGCCCAATCCCGAAATATAAAAGGCAACCCTCGTAGATGCGTTGTTTTAACTCAACCTAATGATAGTGTAACGGTTAATCAAAATTGAAAAGTACTCAAAAACCGTTTGAATGAGCTTTGAGAGAATATTATTAGTTCTCTCTCCAACTGAAAATATGCTAATAGCCAATGAACGGTATATGTGCCCAATAGAATAAAATGCCGTTATCAAAAGTATGTTCATGTATGACTGCTTCTCTGGTACTTTACTTACAGTATCACAATGTGCATATTTCCGCTGCAAAATTTTTATAGCTCACTTGTAGAATAAACTTGGGTGTCCAACTTTGGCTCGGATTAGTGAGGAAACGGACTTGTTACGACTGTTGTCTTCTGGGATTGCTGATTTCCAGACAGGACCATTGTAACGCCGTTGTTTTAGATGAATCACCTTTACATTGCATATATGCATAGAAGTTTCGATGAAAGTGCCGTTTCCTAGAGTAGTTCCCCCAAAATCGGAACTTCTCCGTCCTGTAGCGGTCGCCAATGAATGTGGTCTTAAGGATTTAATTAGAAACTACAGCATTATGCAGTCTAAGTCGGTCTGTCTAAAAGCTTAAACTATGCGAAAAGTTCAATTCCAATAGGTAGTTGCACTGATATACACCTTTATCATTTTGTTAAATAAAAAATAATTTATGATGCATAAATACCATAAAATTCTGAACCAAGGCACATTTGAGATATTACAATCCTTACGGAAATAGTCCAAACATTTAGGCCCGAATTTGAACTATGCTGCTTTTGTATTTTTATTGTTTTATTTTGTTTAATTTTATAGACATTTTCCGATGCATCATATTTTTTTTAAATCACTTTGAACGGCTATCTGAAATAAAGCAGCATAATTTTAAATTTATTAATAGTTTTTATTAAAAATACACAAAAACCAAACCCTGGTACTGATTTCCTGCAATTTATTAGTTTTGCGGCAAGAATATGACCAAATTATAGTTAATCCACAACATGAGGTACTGCTCTAAGAGCTTAAAATTATAATTTTTTTTTTAATTTTAACGTGAGTTGTATCGATTTCCAAGTAAATGTTTTGAATTTTTTTCTAATTTATTTTCTCGTTTTTAGCTATCGAGGCTATCTTTAGAATTATAATAGTGATAGTTTCAAGTTAAAAAAAAAAAAAAGACAGAACGTACATAAAGGTGGGTTAAAAACGCAATATATCTTGAATTTCAGGGATCATAATAAAGCGGGCTCAAAAAAATGTTCTAATCTATAAGGTATTCGACCATATGACTAAGGCGCTGAAGCTAAATTCTTATGGTTTACGAAAAAAAAGTGAATGTTAAGAGTTATGAAATTTATTTTCGAGAAAAAAATAGATATTTTATCTGTCAATTGTACATATCCAAATTTTTATTAAAATACATTAAAATTATAATATAATGTACTTTCGAATTAAAATTCTAGTATTCTAGTATATACCTTTTTTTAAAAAGTTCGTTCAATAAATAAATTATATTTAATATCATCTTTTAATAGATTTCCAGTTGTGGACGGGAGATTACCAGATGACCCAAATAAAATACCATGGTGGAAGAAAAACATTCGAAAGGACTTTTTATCATTTGATTTTGAGAACATAAGCGTTGAATGGAATCCTCAAGTGTCAATTCGCGTGAATACAGATTCCATTAATTCTTTTTATTGTGTAAGTTATTTCATTCAATTAATAGAATAATTCATTTTTTTCCGCTTGCAACTAACATAATTGAAAAAATGGAGCAGGCTTAACTATGCTTAACTATATTTTATCCATTCCGACTGTATTATTAGTAGTATTACTTTTACTTTATTTCATTCTAATTCAATACAATATTTTATTTTATGTTCTGCATGTTTGCAGTTCGACATACAACTTAACTTGGCAGTCAGTGATTGATGCGTTCACAAAATAATCATCGACTGCTTGTATACGACTTTATCATCCGATATTTCTACTGTTAAACCGACTTTTTCCACCAAAGATACCAAATTAATGTAACCCAATAATGAAGCTATATGATATAGATAACTGAATTTAATCGAATTCTCACCGACTAAAATTATCTATTATCTGGATTTAGTTAAAAACAATCGAAACACAAAGAATTTTGTGCAACTCCAAATTTTTGTGCGCCTATTGCTGCTACATAATATAGTCAATCTATTTTTAACACTAAAAATCGTCAGAGAAGTAGTTTTATTGTCGCGTTTGGGAACTACTTTGTTGAAATTATTTGCTTAAAAAGTTTTTATAAACAATTGCCAAAATTTGTGAACCACTACAATTAAAACCAAAAACAGGTTTTGGATTTTTTTTTATTTTCATAATAATACATTTGAATATAGATTCAAGGAAATTAATACATATATGTATGTAGAAGGTTGATTCAAGATAGGAATATTTTGTGCCTTTTTTTGCTTTGCATTTATTTTCTATTCTCTTGGAATTAGAGAACTATTAAAATTAAAAATCTTCCGATAAGGCGTCCCTACTAATATTTTTGCTGGGAAGTTACGCGTTTCGGTGGCGACGGGAATGGCTGCGGTGATGTGTCAGTCCTCTCGCTATTTGGTTGGGATGAGAAATTAGCTTGAAATAGTATTTTCGATTGAGTTCGGCTATTACATTTTTGATTGATGGGACGTAAGATCTCGTTGAATGTTTTCGTTTCGAACATACCACGGTGCCCCGTAACCGGTTCTGCGGATCTTGGATTGGGCTCGTTGGATGATGTTCATATTGGTATTGCTGGTGTTGCCCTGCAGCTGAGAGCCGTAGGTCACAGTTGGTTTAAGTATGGAGTTGTAGAGCAGTACCTTGTGGCTTAGCGGGAACGAGCGTTTATCAGCCAATGTAGCGCGTTGGCTTTGAGTTTCAAGTGTGCCTTTTTGGATTCACTTTGCTTACGCCATGTTAGTCGTTTGTCTGTACTCCCAAGTACGTTGCCTTATGTGCTTTTGGTATCACTGTGCTATTTAGCGAGTTTGATGCTTAGAATAGCGGTGTCGTCGACAAATGTAGATGTTGTGAGGCGTCTGCATGTTGGTAGGTCGGTTAGGAAAATGAGGTACCAAGTTGGCCACAGAACGCTGTTTTAAGGAACTCGTGCGCCATTTCTGTGGTCGTCGTTCTGCATCTCACTGCAAACTTTCTTTCGTAAAGGTATTCGTGTGTGTATTCGGGTAGTTTTGTCTGGATTTTGTGCATTAGTCCGTCTAACCAGACTTAGCAGTAGTGTCGGCTGTCAAATGCGGTTCTAATTTCTGTTGTTATTCGATTGATTTGTTCGATAGTACAATGGTTTTCACGAAAGCCAAATTGATGTTCTGGTATTATGTTTTTAAGATGAGGCAGCTGTGAGGTCTTTTCCGGGTTTTGGAATCATTATTATGATCAATTTTTCCATCTTTCTGGGAAGTAACCAACTCTAGTTATGGCATTGAAAAGTGGATTATAAGTAAAATGGCCCAATATGGAAGTTCGATGATCATTCTTGATGTTATGAGGTCTCATCCGGGGGATTCTCTTGGATTTATATGCTACTTAATGAGGCTTTGGATTTCTCTTAGGCGAAACTCGGTTGGCTCCAGCTGAGGCTCTGATTTCTTGTTCGACGACAGAAAAGTGAATGTGTTAGGTGCCGAGTTAGGCTGATAATGTTGTGTAGGTGAGTGGCAAATGTACTTGCTCTGATTGCATCACAGTTGGCCTGCGGAGTTTCTTATTGGCGACACAGTAGCGGTCGGTTGACAATGGTTTGGGTGCGCTTTCCAAAGTGATTGTTTTGTGTTTGTGGTTGATAGCTATTCTATGTATCGTTTCTTGGCTCGTTCTTCCTCTTGGTTAAGGGCTTTGGTTAGCTTTCTTGTTGCGTTTTAGAGTCGTTATTTGGCTGCTGTCGATCTGTAAGTTTGCCATTCACGGACAAAGCGTGGCTTAACTGGACTAGTTGCTCAATCGATCTCCAATGCGTGTGCTTAGCGAGAATGCGCCCCGTCGGCAGAGATAGGTAAATGAATGCAAAAATGTGAAAAGGAAATGAAAATTTTAAATTAAAAGTATCCGCCAGATCAGTTAAATAAACTAATAAGCTTTATGGAGCGCCCTTGTCGCTCTTACTCCATTAATACATCTGCCTATCAGAAGCCTTTGTTTTTCTCCAATCCTTAATATCTGTAGTTCTTTTTCAATGTTTCCACTGATTCTAAGGTTTGACTTCGCAGCATGCCGTACATATAATATTGTCTTGTATATGCTTTTCTCACCTTTTTTTCTATGAAGCAGTTTATTAGGAATCTAGGCCATTATATTAGCTTCCCAACTATCTCTTAAATGACTCCAGGTCTATGCTAAGAAGTCACCAAGATATTTTCCACTCTTGTGGGTTAAAAGCGAACGGCTTTGAGATACCCTGTCATTTTCCTGCAAAGAATCTTGCATTCGTAATCTCATTAATCTTTCTTTTGCAAGAAAATAAAGAGACACATTTTTTATCTCTTGTTTTCATTTTAATACCGTCAACTGAGTTCAATATATCTTGGGAAACTCTGTGAAACCTATTTTTTGTCCAATTTGACCCATAGGAGCCATATGATATATTCAACCGACTATATATAACCGACACAACCGTTCGAATTCGGCTATAAACTAAAGGTTCCTCTTCTCTTTGTATAACTATCTCCATACTTCGCCTTTGGAGTGATTTCAAGGAGAATATTTATTTGTTTTATTATTATTATCTCGTATTTTCGAGAAAATTTTGCGTATATTTTGTTCAAATATACCCTGTAGCAGCTGTATGATATAATAGTCTTGAAAATATCAAAAACTGTTTGGAGTCCGATTTAGTTAAGTATTTTAATAAACAACCGAATTTTTTATCAAAACTTTTTGATTTTTGAAGTTGTTCAAAACATAATTTTCTCTATGTTAATACATTTTCTGCTTGCACAAACTTAATATGACCCTTGTACCATGCAGTGCTGACCATATGCTTTGTGAGGAAATGTTTTCTATTATTTTTATTCTTAATTTAGCGGGTGTTTGAACGAGTATTTCCTTCGGATGTGTTATTTCATCATTGCTAAGTATGATTTTAATACACCGAAAATATTTATTAGTTTCTTTTTTTTTGGAGATCTGGTTAGTTTATATTTTATACAGTTCTCTTTAGTTTAATTAACCTCGAAGGAAGTATTGGGTGTATTAAAAAGAGATCCATTATTTTCTAGTAAATGGCGTTATTTATCTGTATCTGTATCGTGTTGTATATCGATTGAGTTCCGAAAAGTGGCGTTAGTAATATGACATTTCGCACTAAAGAAATTTTTCTGACAGTTTTGTGATTGGTTGATTGGCTACTGTAACAGCCAATCACGCGCAATTTTGGTTTCGTCGATTACGTTCCGGTAATTTCGATGTGCATTGTCGCCTCCGACCGTAATTTAAGCGCTATTGTGATTGACCAAGAACCAAAGATTGCACAAAAAAACCATTTCAAAAAATCGACCCATTTCTGAAGGAGTTTGTGACTGGCGATAAGGAACTTTTAATTTTTTTAATCCTTTTAACAATGTTAATGTTTATACTAACAAGTTGATATGAATAAATACTTTTAAATAATTATTTTTACACTTTGAATATTGTTGGCACGAAATTATTTCGTTTCAAACAAATCAGTTGACATGGCTGACGAAATTTTTTTCATGAAAATATTTTGTTATTCCTCATGGGTAAAAATTCAGTACATTTTTCTTAAAGGCTTTTTAACACATTTTTTAAATATTTACACATTGTATTTGTTGGTTATAGTTTTACTTATTAATTGATTTCATTAAATATAGTTTATTATATATTTATAAAGAACTAATAATACTTAGTTAGCCATCGATAAGATGGGAGATCTTGATGACCGTGGAGAGATTAAGACAATTGCTCTGGTAGGTGTTGCCAGACGCTCGATACGGTTTGTGGGTTGCCAGATGAATCTCCAACACTTCCCCTCAGATGACATCCCACTAATTGATCTCACACATATCCCGTAATTAAATGCATGATAATTCTTTTGTTAGCACGTCTGCTGGTACCTTCGTTGTTGGAGTGTACTTCTCCGTTTTCTACCAGCTCTCGTATGAAATGGTGATATATGCCGACCTGCCTCGTGCGCTTATTGAATACAGGATTCCTTGTAAGTAGTCCTGCCTCTTCATTGTGGCCATATATTCTGATTTCGTGCTTGATAGGACAACAGTTCGTTGCTTTCTGCATTGCCAAGCAATCGATGCATTTCCCATTTTGTATGCGAATCCAGTGAAAGGTCTTTGGTCATCTAAATTTTCTGCCCAGTCGGCATCAGCGTAGCCATTAAGGTCTTCTTCGCTTCGGCTAAACAAAAGACCTTAGTTTTGAATAGTCTTCAGATATCGTGGGACTCTTTTTTCTGCAATCCAGGATTCTAGAGGTTTCTTCCTTTTCCATTTCAGAATTTGGAGACATGTCTGCAGTTAAATTTTTCGTTCGAGTTCATTGGTGTGGCTACTGACTTGAAATTTTCCATGTTAAATTATTTAAGAAGGTCTTTTACATAATTGCCTTGACACATTGAAAATTCTTTTGATTCCTTGTTTTGGCGGAAGTCAATACTCAAACAATACGGTTTGTGGGTTGCCAGAAGGATCTCCTAGAAATAAACTTCGCATATTGCATATTTTATTTAAATTAATTAAAAAATATATACTATTTCTTTTAGATAAATAACATATTAATAAAAAAAATGTTCATGAAAATAAGACGTTAACAAGACTGTTGGGTACACAAACCTTTTTTTGCATTCGCTTTGTAGTTCTGTCTTGGGTAGTACGATAAATCGCCGACAAAATGAAACATACTTTTGATCAGGATACTATGCACAACAAATTTCATAAAACTTCACATAACATTGGTCCATGTGGGTGTTAGGTTAGCCTAAAAGCTTTAGCATCTTGCATTGAATGCACTGCTTTTGCTCTATGCTAAATAAGAGCTTCGGATAAATCGTAACTATTTAGTAAGTGCATATAAGATTGACCAAACAATGACAAAGAATAATATCGTACAAACTGCAGCAGTCATGTCAACTGTTTTGATTACAACGAAATAATTTTACGCCACAGCGGACTCATTTTAAAGAGTTTAATTCTAGAATAAATTTGTAGTTACGGTAAAGTTCATAAACATCGAGCAGGGTAATAAACTTGAGTCATTGATGTCCCATTCAACAGATACTTTCTGCGGGAAAATAATGGACGCACTAACAATTTTTTCACATTATTATATACGTTATATTTCCCTGAAGTATGTTGATAATACGCAATCGTTCGCAGATATATATTCTTGCTAAAACGTTGATATTAAAAAGCAGTATGAACTGTCATTTACAAATACTTCGCAAACAGACAATGAAAATTATACTAAAACATGCGGGAAACACACATAAAATTATGTGGATTTGATTATTCGAAAGCACATGTGTAAAATTTTTCTTTAAAACCAAATTTAACTCTATTGATGATTCAGTTGTTGAACTGGCGTATTTGGGTCATTCTCTGAATACAACTGACACAACTATCTCAGGCGTTGCAGCATTGACGGGAATATAATTCTGGAAACCCACTGCTAGCCGAATATGTTAACTTACACCCCGAAATGGTTACACACTTTCGAATAGTGTCAGCAAAGTCAACAAAGAGCAATAAAATTGCTCATTTGTTAATGAAATATATCAAAATGACTTAAAATAATGCACGTGGATGAAAAAACGCGCGGCGATATACCAGGGTGACACTAATCAATATGAAATTTTTTTTTTTTTAATTTATGGGTATTTTAAATAATAACGAGGAATATAATATAAAACTAATCCGTATCCCTAGCCTAATGTCGAATTTTTTATAGGTATGCACCGTCTTGGGACTGACTAGGAACATGGATGTACAATGTAACATAAAAGTTTAATCGTTTCTTAACAAAGACGCAAAAAGATCAACGTTGACCAAGTTGCTATATATATATGTTATTATAGTTTGCATACAAGGCGCGAACAGGATCGTTCAATGCATAATTGAATCTTCAAAATGATAGTGCTAGAAGATTAAGATTACGAATTACTCTGGATGGAATGATAAAGAGAACTTTTTTAAGAAGTGCGTTAGGTTCAATGAAACCAAGTAAGAGCTTATACAAAAATAACATCCGATGGCTTGTTCTACGATCATTTAGGTAGGGATGGTTTTATAAAACGAAGTCTAAGAAGGCTACCAAGATAAATGGCTAATTTATGGTACCCCTGACATGACTTTATTCAGTTGAATTCACAGTCTTTAAAAAATACCTTCTAAACTTGGTTTAATAGATAAGATAATATCCATGACTTGAAAAATTTTAAATTTTTTTCTGATATCCTTAAAATTTCTTGCAATTCATTCTTCTTCAATAAAAAAGGATTTACTTTTTTAAAATAGATTTGTGGCTGTTTCCTGCAAGACATATATAATTGGATTTGGATTGGATAAGTTAGACTTAAAATTTGATACAATTGATTGTGGTAGTATTATTAAAATGCGAAATAAACAAAATTTCAGATCGAAAGAAAAGTTTTTTTTTTGGTTTATGTAACGTTTGGGAACCGTAAGATAGAGTTAACTGATTCTTACACATTACTTGAAAGACCTAAAAAACTTCTAAGTGTCGTCCCAATATCTGGAAAATCAAACAAATTTGGTACAAAAAACACATTTTCCTTTACACATACGTCCCTTAGGAGCTAGGAGGTTGATATAATCACCCGATATGGTTGTTGTAACGCTGTAAAAGTATTGGGTATGACGGCAGCGTTACAATTTAAATCAAGAGTTGTTATTAAAGAAGTACTTGTCTGATATCGTTCAAAAGGTATTAAAATTTTAACCGGCTGGCTACAAGCCGCGAAACTGTTTAGCGTGGGAACTGAGTAACCAATAGACATGATTTAGTTAACTTCAGCTTCTTTAGCTTTTATAGTCTGCCAGAACTAGGTGATCATACGGACGGATAAATAAATATTTGATTGACTTGATTGACAAGCCGTTATAAGCGTAAAACAATCTAGTATATCCTTTTTACATTACAGGATATAAAAGATGTAACTCAACGACTAGTATTTAAAATCTGACATAACGAGCAAAATACAAAAATATCGTCTTTAAACTTTCAAGACATTTTTCAAATGTTTGAGTTATTTCTAGCTTCTATACCCCATCTTATATTTTACAAGATTTCCAAGGCATATTTTATGAAAATTGCTTGTAGCAGTTTTATCAAAATCGGTTAAAATTTATGAATGCTTTATTGTTGCATGAAAAGTTTTTTGGAGCCTTCTGGACTATAAAATTAACTGGTCTTGCTTTTTAAAAATTTGCTTTTTTAAAACAATTATTCAATTGAGTTTCTTTATTATTTATTTTTTTTTTTGGTGAACATACTGTTTATTTCGCTTAATTCAATTTTTTCGCAATGATCGTACACGCAAAGTCACCGTGTTTTTGACTTGATCTCTAATAAACTTATCATCTAAGGAAGGTTGGCTGATGGTCCAATTTAGCGTATATCATTCTTGAATAGGGAATATAATGGCAAAACTTAATTTTCAAGTAGTTTAGAAGCAGCAAAGTGCATAGAAGGTTTTTAAAAGTATCAGTTATCTTCCACCCGTTATTATATAAATATAAATGAGGCATCAAGTGATACATTCAGGCATCATGGAGTACTCAGAGCGTACAGGCCGAGTTTCAAATTAGAATCCAATATAATTCGTGTAAATGAAAATTTAAATGTTTACTTCAAATTTGGTAACGATGGTTCCCGAATAATGGGTAGATGAAGCTTGTAGACTCAGTTCATACCAGATAACTGGTGTTGGAAAATCTTGCAAGTTTAATACACTCTGAGAGCGTAATCAGGTTTTGTTACTCTAGGTTCCAGAGCGACGTTGGGATTACTACGAATGAAAATGCATACAAACTTGCTAGGAAAGGTACTGCGACACTTTTTCCTTATATTTCCTTTAAATTAAGGAAAGCACAACAACACAAAGAAAATTACTGGGACAGTCTATCCCGACTTATTCACTGAACAATACACTCGGTTAAAAGAAGTATGAAACTAACATCTTAAAACATTCTAACAATTGCGTCAGAAATTCTGATAGGTCACTGTAGAGTTGGCTATCACCTATAATAACTGGAAATATTCTCATACAAACCTTAGAGATTGTGCAAGAAGATGACGACTGACTTCGAGGGATCCTGCCTAGCGTTGATGCGCAAAATTAGGAGGATCATAAACTGTCATATAATACAATACTTAACTTTATAGATAGCAGGACTCAAAGGTATACCCTAATATAAAATAAATGGTGAAGTTAGGTATACTTATACCTCTTTCTGATCCAGGTATTCATACAGACAGATAACGGTTATGCTAAGCATTTCCTATAACCTCTGTACTTTACAAATCTAAGGTATAAAATTTTAGACTTTCGATTTTTATTAACATTAACTTCAAAAATAAAAAACAATTTACAATAAATCTTAAATGTTTTAATCTTGTTTTAATTTTTTTTTTTGCAGGATGGAGGCCTACACAACGTTATCCATATTTTAACATCTCAGAAAAATATTAATGATGGTACAAAAAAGTAAGTACTAAAAAGCACGTGCCTGCTTTTATTTTAAGTGTATCAGAACATCTGGTGTGTTTTTGTTTATTAATCCCATGATCCTTCGTTTGATCTCCCTCAGAGGCATTTATCTATTTGCCTTGCACTGGTATCGCTTGTAAAACATTAACAGTCCTTTCGTATTTTTCTGAAACACGAGCAATCTAATATAATTATATTAGATATGAATTTGCGCTACACTGCAGATTATTAAACCAGTAACCATGGGATAAAAAGGGAAGTACTCTTCTGTATATTATTGTATATTTTTCTGTTGTGAGATCTTAAATACATTTCTATTATCACACTCGTATAAGATATATGCATACACTAATAACTAAAATTTGTGTTCGTGAAGATGTCACATCCCGAACCTTTCATACATAACTACATTTCCTATGTATGTGGCGTATGTTATGGTCTATAGACCTCTTCTGGCAGTGTTGCGTTACTTTCGGGGCTATTCGATGAGCATTAACAACAAGCCAGACTTTTTTGCTCGAATACGAGTGTTACCCTTTATATTTCGTGATTGGGCAACTCAAGTTGTTGCGATCTGGCAACAGACAGCTCTATTGCAATGTTTGGCATTTTTGAGGTTATTCGTACTCAAAACACTTCGAGATATGAGCGCTATTTGTGTTGTTTACACTAGCTTAAAAGATTCATGTCGCCCAAAAACGGTGTTAAATCGTGAACATTTTCTTGTGAATATTTTTAACAAAAGACTTATGTGTAGGTCTCTATGGATGTTTTCGCTGAGTAGGTACCAGGGTGATAGTTCGCAGAATCTTTGACTGAGCTCACGGTATAATTTCAGTGTTGCTTTTTAATGCGTTTCCCCATAGTTCACAGACGTATGTCCAGATTGGTTTTAGCACGGTATTATAGAGGAGTACTCTACACTAAGGGGAGAATTGCTATTAATACTGAAGACTTTAAAGCGGCTTTTAGACTCTATATGATGCCGCCAGGTGAGTCGTCCATATGGGTGCACGCCTTGATATTTTACTTCGTCTGCTTGTGAGATGCTTGTATTATTCAGGGTACAGGGAAGGCAGGATTGTTTGTTCAGTGTGAAGGTTACATGTCTGCTTTTGTGCTGTTGCCTTTGCTAGACATCTAGATCGGCTAAGTATTGGGGTATCGTCAGGAAACGAAGAAGTTGTGAGTTGATGCTTTGTAGGGTGTAGATAACGGGTCCCAGAACTCTACCTTGGGGAACTCCAATGTTGATGACGCAGTCGTGTGAAGTGGAACTGTTACATCAGATTGAGAACACTCTTTCGAAGAGATAAGATTAGAGGACTTTGTGTGTGTTCCGAGGGAGCAGATTTGTTTTCTTGTAAATTAGTTTTTTTTTTATTTATCAATAATATAAGAGTACAAGTTAACAAGTTAAAAATTTTAAGATTAAGAAATATTAAATAATGATGAGGAAAATATAATATAAAACTAATACGTATCCAAAGCCTGATGTGTGAATTTTTTATAGTATATGTATAGATATGCACCGTCTCACATGTGGAGCTGGCTAGGAACTTAGGATTTACAATGTTAAAAAATAACAGGAAGTAACATAAAGACTTAAACATTTGTTAACAAAGAGAGAAGCCAAAGATCGACTTTGACCAAGCTGGGTTTTTATAATTCGTGATAGATCAAAGAAGCTCGATTCGGGGAATCAGGATGAGATAAGATATATAAAGAGATGAATTGGGTAGACCGTTAAAAAGAGATGAAATCATCGTGATTATTATAATTGGCACATAGCACGTAAAAAGGATCGTGTAACGCATAATAAGATCTACAAAATGTTAATGCTAGATATCGAAAATTACTAGTTACTCTAGAAGGAATGACGAAAAACAATTTGTTAAGGAGTGTATACGAGTCAATGAGACCGAGTAAAATCTTATATAAAAATAACACACCGCGGCATGGTCTACGATCTTTTGGAGAGTTATTTTATAAGCAAATATTAAAAATTGTTTTTGCACGGACTCAATCAACTCTTGATAGTGTTGGTATTGAGGGTTCCAAACACAGGAGCAGTATTCCAAAATTGGACGGACAAACGAAACGTACAGCAGTTCTGTAGTATACGGGTTTTTCAATTCTTTTGACCACCGCTTAATTAATGCAAGAACCCCTCTAGCTTTAATTGCAATGTTGTAAATGTGTTCGTTAATATTAATTTTGTGATCGAACAAAACACCGAAGTCGGACACGATATGGATGCGTTGTAATGGACCGTTCTAGGTCATCTAATAACAAATAGGACTTCTGATAAGAATAAATTTAAACCGGCTAAGTTATATTTCTGGAAACAGCGATACCGGCGCAAATGAGTACTTGACTGAGTATGGGGACTATAAAAAATGATAGAATAATTTGTAATGTCGGGTGGCATGGATTCTCGGGCGAAGAGATACGACAGACTCGCGAAATTTCCAACTAAGAAGTATCATTGACGAAGACAATGTCCACTAATATATTTGAGTAATTATATATATTATTTATTTGGCTAAAAGATAAATAAGTCCAGAAAAGAATTCATGATGGCTAGCAGGAAAAAGAAAGAGTTTATAGCACTAAGCCACGATTGGGATTCTATTAATACTTTTTACAGCAACAAGAACACCACCACCACGACCGGTAGATCGATTGAGCCTGTAGATTTTAAAGAAGTTAGTAAAGATCTCGGAATTATAAACTGATGCATTAAGCCAGGCTTGGGAAATGGCAATAACATCAGCATTGAAATCTACACGAAAAGTATATAGTCCATTCATTTTTGAAAAATGTCCACGAACATACGATACGAACACACGATACGTGATAGATATTGTAAATATCTAAATTAATATTGTAAATTAGTTTTTTGAGATAACATTAGTTATCTACAGAATTAGAGGTCATATAAGTGGATGGAAAAGAGTTTTTAGGTTTTTTTTATAAATTCATGCACTACTGTATGAATGGGCTAGAAAGAAGGATTATCTATGGTAATGAAGATAAAATTAGAGATGCTTATCTCAAACGATGAAATATGGCGCTTATATAAAAAAAATAGATTTTTTTGGTGCAACTCCAACCAGTTATCCAGGAGGTTCCATTGTGACGGCAACTGTAGGTAACGCCACACCAGTCAACGTGGCTACGGAGGCTGGTGTGCTATTCATCTGATTAGACACAACAGCGACCACAACAGCAGTCTTCAGGATTGCCAATAGTGATACGATCCGGGTCTCCAGTAGGACCTGATCAATGTGGATTTGGTGTTGGACTTGTCGGAGACTGCCAAGAATAAGTATAACGGTTGATTGGCTAAATGTTTGCTAAATGCTTTTTGCGCTTAGGAGAAACTCTCATATCCTGCAAATTGGCATTTGACTGTCAAAAAAAATTGTTCGCGTTGGATCCCTGCAACTGCATTTATGAGCACTTAAAAGTTCGATTATAGTCCTAAGCTGGCAACGATTGATTTCCTTTTATTCCTGTAAATAAAAAAAAAATGTCAGATTAACGTTTGTCGACACCTGAACATATGCAAAAGTTTCTAGATCTTAATGGGGGACACATTTGGAGAAGCAATAAAGCGATTTCCAATGATTAATATACATTTTTGGTGTCTAATCCCGAAATATAAAAGGCAACCCTTGTATAACTTGACGCCTATTAAATTGCGTCACACATTGTATATTGCTATTATTGTTTTTAATCGTAAAGCAGCTATAAAAATTTTCCCGTTGAGTCGGGGCGGATCCTGGATTGTTTGGTGTACAATTGCTTTCCAAAAAGCTTCTCGGTGACCCTTGGCCAGTGTAAAAGTATTGTTTTGTGTACTTATTAAGAGATAACTTTATTATTTTAGAAAAACCAAATACTATGCGTTCACCTTAAAATTGAATAAAGCCGATCAGCTCATTACTTGGCTTAATCCATTATTGTCTTGCCTTTAAATTAAATTGCCTTTCACATATATAGAGACATATAAAATGTTGTAATATGATCGTTTTATATTTTTAGAATTTTTATAGAGTTAAGGACCAAACTGTTTGATGATTTGAAGGATAACAATGCGATGCATCAACGCTCACCGTTTACCTCTAAATGTACATATGGATATGCATCAAATGTCGAAGACCTTCAAAATGATACAGGTAAAACGAATTACACTATTTTATTAAAAATCGTACCATTTTTCTAAAAACTGTAATTAGTTTTGTTTGGAGTTGGATTATACTGTATGCTATAGTCTAGATAAGTAGGTATACTACAGTCTAGATTTCATTAAATAACATCCAACTGTTATGTCCGCTGCGATATTTCATTTCTAAAACACAATTTGTAAGAATTTTATCCCTTTAAAAATATGATTATATTAGACACTGCCGGTGAAACTTTTTTTTTTAGTATTAGAAATGATTTATTTCAGAACGCACTGCAACCGCATACAGATATTCTACCTTTCAGCTAATTACTATTGACTCACAATCATTGCCTTATTTGCTCAATACCCAATTTTTTTGTTTTATTTCTTATCAAAAGTCTTATGTACTGAACATTTGCTGTTGATGACCATTAATTTACTTTAAATTTCATTTACTTGTATTCTCATTTAATTTAATCTGTGTAGCTAGAAGAATTTTTGTATTGATGTTCGTTACTAAATCTTTTGACAATTGGATAGAGGCACCATCTCTATTAAAGGTCTGGACCGCCGCTCTCTTATCCTAGCGTAACCTCATTATAGTGCAGTTATGTTATGTTTAACTTAATCCATAATGGAGTGCCAGATCTTGAATTTGGCCATCATACGTCGACATAATATCGAAGAAGGCGGCTGTAATGAGCTCCCGATTATTAATGCAGGATATATACTAAGTGTTATTAGATTCATAAATATAAAGACATTTGCACTGTTTGCTAGCTCTTCCTAGTTATTTAAAAATTAAAAATAAATGGACGTTTTTGTTTTAATATTTTATTTATTTTTTTTTTATTAAGATTTGGATGCATTTCTTCCCGGAGATACCGAGGAAATAAACGACTTTTGTAAATTTACCATGGAGAACTCCCATTTAGGAGTTTTCGTTTGTATTCCGACAGTTAAAGTTGTCTTTGAGTAAGTACCTTATATATCAATTTTTAAATCATTATATGCTAGGCATTAGAAAAGGTCAAAAGTATTTAAATAAGTAACATATTTTTAATTATCTTCTTACCTTTTAGTTTCTCAATTTTAGTATTTTATTAATTACTTTTAATAAATATAAAAACGTATAAAATTTATATTTACAAAAAATATTTTGCCGTGTCCTATTTCAAAATAATTAAATATGCATGGTTTCACATTTTATTTACTTTAATTCCCATTTTGGTTATTAGTTTATAACAGCTATAATACTAGTTTATTGTCTACCAATTGTTTTTATGTTTAAAGAGCTGTCATGGCTGCAGCAGTTCTAGAAATTTAACTTCTTTATATTAACATTTTATTTTAATTAAAATACTTTAATAATAAATAATTGATTTATTATGTTTTTTGTTAAAAATTTAATATTTATTCTGCAACAAGACTATTTTTGGGTTGTGTTAGTAAGAAATTAATTGAAAACTTACAATTTGTAAGAAAATTAACTAAAATTAAAAACACTAATAGCTTAATATATATAAATATGAAATTGGCATAAATACAATCTAGAAATATCGGAGAATATTAAAAAAAAATATTTTATATATAACATATGTAGTGTATTTTTATTTTCGCGATTCGGTTTAATTGTACATGCAACTAAGCAGTCGGAAATTATATACACCACATAAAACACGTTGATTGCAAATGAGAGCACCGATGCTGATTTACTTAGTTTGTAATTGTGATAGGTTGCCATAAAAAATTTAATTATATAGTTTGTCAAGAAATTGTTTTCATACTAAAAATATATTGTATTTTTTGGCTTTCAATGTAAATATGAAGGCCATTGGCTTCAAATCGTTTATTTTTTTTATATACATTTTTCGCATGAGAAATCGGTGTGAAAGGTTGAAAATTTTGCTTTTATGGCTTGTTACATTGTTTAACTCCAACCTGCTCTCGTTGTCTGCGCGATTTACGACGTTTTAACCAGCCCTTCGCGTTGTAGAAAATGCCCAAATGAATATTATTATAGTTTTGTTATTATTTTTTTAAGAACACGATAAAAACTATATAAACAATTTCTTACTGTACTTAACTTTTATTGGCCTTCACAATACGTTATGGGGTAACAACCAACCTAATTTGCTTTCGCCAGGCGCCCTTGCTTTGCGTGCGCCAGGTTCTCATTCGAAGTGAAGATATGTCCTACTCCACTTGGTCTTTACATCTAAGCTTTGGTCGTCCCCTTCGTTTCCCTTCACCGACATCTTTATCGTTGTAGAGATCATACATCCCGAGGTTCGTTCGTTATGCGATAGTCGTCGTTCGTATGCTGAAAGGGACCGAAGACGTGGCGAAGAATTTTTCACTCGAACACTCTCAGCGTAGTCGATTGAACTTCGCAGGAATTCCGAACTCAGACAGTGTTGCGTGCGGGCGCTCCTTTTCGGGCTATCGAATGCTGCTTTGTAATCGAGAAAGAGAAGGGGTGTGTAGATCCGTTACTCATGGGTCTTTTCCTGCGTTTGGCGCAGTGTGTATACCTGGTCGGTCTATGGCGGATTTAGGTCTGAAGCCTCGGATTTCATTTTGGCTAGGTGGAGTGACATCCAAAATGATCTTTCCATAATAGCAGTGTACACTGGTTGCAGATCCGAATTTCCATTTTCATCTTGGCATTAAAAGGCTTTTCCATCGGACTTTCCTATATATGCATATACACAAATCTTACTCCTTTTTTTGTATGCGGTCATCGTCAACAATGGGGATGGTTCTTTGAATAGTTTTTTTTACAAGGCTTTGAACCAATCCCTGCGCATAACCATTTGTCGTCCGGACGACTCGCTGCACTTATTTGCTTATACTTTAGCGGATGCTAAGGTAGCTAGCCAAGACACGCCGAGGGGAGTCTTTGTGTCAACTTGCAATCATTAGAGACAGAGGTCGCTCTGTCTGGCGCCTGGTTGACAGAAATACGACGGTTTACTCTGTTCAAATGAAATCCAGGCCTACCCCATGTAAACTAATGTAAACAAAAGAAATTTTATGAAGTTAAACATAAGGGTTTTATATTTACATTGAGTGTCGGGAATGCAACTTATATTCAAATTGAACACAGCTTCTTGACAAACTAAATATAAACAATATTCTATGTGTTGTAACGAATCTCTGGTTTATGCAGAACAGACTCCACATAATTTGCCCACTACTTTCTTCATACAAATTGTACCTACCTCATGAGCTTAATATCTATCTGAGTCGACTGTCTCCAGGCCGTGTGTGTGCGAGCTCAGTTGCACCTCGATTCGAATCAAATACAGGGTGCTCGTTAACGATGCACCATCAATGCTTGCAACATTTGAGTGGAGAGTGGATTCGAACTTGGCACGACTGTGCGCGAGTGCTCCTTCGCACCTTCTTCCCTATTGCGGACTCCGATGCACCCATTACCCTACCGAGCACCGTGCCTCCAGCCCTCGAAACACACGAGGTTGGTGCCTGCGTTGCCAGGTTAAAGAGCAGTCGCTCGCCTGACCTGGATGGTATCTCCGGCACCATCTGTAAACAGGTGTGGTGTACCGTCCCCCCAACACCTCGTAGCTGAGGGTCTCCTTCCCGACTGAGTGGAAATGTCCGAGAGTGGTCGTGTATTTTCCTGTTACCAGTGTTTGGAAAAGTGCTGGCAGGTACCGTGCTGAATTGTCTGAGGAATGTGCTACTAATAGTAAATAGATGGCGATTTGGCATCAGAGCTGAACGGGGAGTTGAGGACACCTATAGACACGTTACGAGTACAGTCAAGGTCAGCACGGAACGGTATTTATATGCTCGGCATCTTCGTCGATATCAAGGGCTGCGCTACGTTGAATCGTTGAATCAGGATGCGAGAAGCACGGTCAGCAGTTATGGAGAAGTAACTATTTTGATTACAAAACGTTAACTACAGGGACCCATAAGTGTCCCACATTGTGCTTGCAGCACTTACGCATATGAGCTACTGCTCATCGTAGAAGGCAACGCGAGCGCTGCTCTAGGGGAAAAGGTGGACAACTTATGTCCATCGTAGGTGCCTTGTTCTCATAGCTGAAGCTATGGTGCTTCAGTGTTGTATGCCCTGGTCGAGATACAAATAAGGCTGTCCGGCATTTCGCACAGTTTCTACTGACGCCATGCATGTACTCGCCAGAGCTACCCCGTCTGAACATTCAAACTGAAGCGTGACTACCCGCTCAGAGATGGCCATTGGATGGCTGTTCAAACGGAATCTTGCGAATCCAGTCTATTTGGAAAAAATGGCCTCTTAGATGAGATGTTGCTATGTGCTTGACAACATAGATGCGATGACCTAGATCGACACGGTCGTGTCACCGACCGTTTCATCCCACAAGCGGACTTCGTCGTTAACATCAGCACTATCACGTATAAATATGCATGACTTTTGCTTTAGTGAACAGGTCGGAATCATTCTGACTGCCCATGGATCGGTGAATTTGCGTCACTAAGTTGGCGACAAATTTAGCGTCTCTGGAACACTGGAGACACCGTTGGGGTTAAGATGGCGTATTTATACGGCGTCTGCAAATGGCTGGACCACCTGCGCACAGGTAACCAGTCCCGGGGTCTTCGCCAAGATTGGCTAAGGGACTGAATGGAGAGGGCCACCGAGCCTTTAAATTCGTTACCACGGGTTGTGTGTTCAAGCATTATCATTGAGGTCGGCCCTTAGTGGGAGCTTCGTGGTGGCTGTTAGTTGACACCCAAACCGCGGGTACATTTGTGTTAGGTTGTGTTCTCAACCACACCTGGTACCCATACAAGATAGTTAGGCTTTATATAAAAATTGCTTGAAATTTAATTTTTTTATGGCGAAACAAACGCAAATTTTGCTTTAAGTTATATTGATTTTCATACATAAGATAACCATATCCTTTTTAAAAATTGCAGGTCAAAACAACTATATGAAATTATATACAACCGTTTGAACGGCGATTTATTTATGTGGGAGCCAAGGTCGCCTTTATATCATATCGACAATCTTAATTTGAATAAAAAAGAAGTTCACAGAAAAAGCTCTTTCAAAGCGTTGCACAATTCTGAAAAATCAAAAAATCACGGAAGCAACAGACTTTTAAGTGACTGCTCCATCGAAATATGCATTGATAAAGGCAGCTTAATATTATATGCACAAGTTCGTGACGCTGAAAACCGAGTGCAACCTAACCAATCTGGAAAATTTCATTGTCAATTAAAAGGACTGAAATTATTTTCCGTTACTGGATTTGAGAACGATCATAACCGATGTCTTTTTTGTATGCAATTAAATGAAATTCAACTTTTTCACTGCGGTAAGTAATTCTACTAAATATAATACATATTCCAAGTCATTCCGAAATGAACGAGCATTAGGCTGATGGAGGAAAAGTTAATGAAAAATGCCTCCCAATGAAAAAAACTATTTTAAGCTAAGCTTTAGTATTTAAAATATTCTTGATACCTTGAATTTATAAAAATTTAAGATTTAAATTTTTAATATTTATGGTATAAAAGGCACTAGGGTTGGATCCTTTCGATAAGCCAAGACTTACAATCAATTGTAATGATACCGATATATGACTATTGATATAATTGAATATCATTTGACTTAACTTCAAGGCAGTGCTATTATATTATTAAAAAGTTTTAGGTAACATATTTAGTTAGGAAATCTTGAAAACATAAATGAAATTTATTTGTCTGATTTTTTTATGTGAGATGAATGATATAATTGAATGAATTGAATTAAAATTGTTATAGATGTGATGTAGCTTTTATCTCCTCTGATATCTTGGGGTTCATATAGATGAACACGGGTATATCGACTTTTCTAGTCACCCTGATCATAGCTTCAGTAACTTGTATTTATACTTTGTTTTGAATGCCCATAAATAATTACAATCTGTTTGGATTAACAATATGTAATTGGTATAGAGGGAATTACAATGGCCCTTCCCTTGGCAAGGCGACATTTTTTTTTTTAAATTTTAGTTCTTTATTTACAGTGTTTCATGATCAATAAACAATTATTTAATATGTAATATTGGCGAAGACTTTATTGCTTATATTTAAAAATAATTTTATATTACTGTATGACTTAATTGTGTTGAAGCTTTGCGCTTTAGCCGTCTTGGTTGGAGCTTCATTCCAGGTATTTGTCCCCTTTGCACATTTTTCTGAAGAAGTCACAATGTACTGTTAAAACTTCTTCCCATTAGTATTTCCTTAACCGTTTGTACATAGAGACCGTGATGAATACCATAATTTCGTATGTACGTCTTCTTTTCATATTGTTAAACGGTGTTTTTTTTGAGATATAGAACTTTAATTTGGCATTACTGTTCAATATGGCGAAATAGTGCATTTTTATTTCAAAAATAATGGTTTTGTGCAGAATACATACACGCGCACTATGTCAATTTTATCGTCCATCAGAGCAGTTTATGCGATTAACCATGGACCGTTTTCGCACCACGTTTTCTTGTATTGATGACTCGCATCTCCAGAGATGCCCTACGGTGTGTAAAGAAGAAGCTATTGCTGCTGTAGAGCGTAGCATTGAGGAAGACCCGAATGAGTCCATCCGCTATCAAGCACAGGAATTGGATCTGTGCCCTTCCACTTAATGGAACGTCATCAAGCAAGGCGTAGATTAGTCGAATGGGCCCAAAATAAGATTGCCGTTGTTCCCTATTTTCGTAAGCGAATTTTGTTGAACGGCTTCGTCAACAAACAAAACTGTCGCATTTGGAGTGAATTTAATCTTCAAGTGTATGTCGAAACACCGTTTCCGTCAATGGTGATCATTATAGAGCCATGGTTACTAACTTTTTCATTCCTGAATTGAACAACAATGATATCCAGGAACAGTGGTTCCAACAAGACGGCGCAATATGTCATACAGCTCGTGCCACAATCGATTTATTGAAAGACTGGTGACTGCCTAATTTCACGTTTTGGAACTGTGAAGCGGCACCCAAAATATTGTAATTTGACACCCGTTTCTTTGGGGCTATGTTAAGTCATTGGTCTATGCGGGTAAGCCACAAATGGAAGACAACATTCGCTGTTTTATTGCCGATATAGGGCAACAAATGTTGAAAAAAGTCATCAAAAATTAGGCGTCCAGATTGGACTACATTCGAGCAAGCCGTGGCGGTCATATGACAGAAATCATATTGAAAATGTAATGCCAAAAGATTACCTTTCGGATAAAGAAAATTCATATCAATCGAATAATCCATCGTTGTTTTATTGCAATTTAAAGGTTTTAGCTCTACAAATTATCACCCTTTATTTTAGATTGGGATTTTTGAATAAGTTGGAAATTGGATTTACTAGAAGTCCCTCATATTTCTAGACTATGCGTCCAATAGCTCCTATTATTGTTTTATTTTATATGTTAGCTATATAAAATAAGGTTAAAATGTATGCCAAGTAGCCAGTAGTGCAGTTGTCGGAATATTTTTTTTATTTCAATTAATTTATTTAATATATGTTGTCAACACGTGAGTTTAAATATATAAATATTTTACAGTTGAATGAATTTTGATAGTCTCTTCATTTATTTTTATTGGGTGTCTTTCTGATGCTCGATTAGTGTATATGAAGTGCTGTGTTTTGTGCTTATTTACTTTTATGACCCATTCTTCGAACCAATCAGTTGTAGCTGTTATAGTTTTTTGTAGGGTTTTCACTGCTGTTAGCTGACATTAAGACACCGTCATCCGCAAATGTTGCTATCATCGATCCAGGAGTAGTTGGCGTAGTGCCTGTGGTACTCCTACAGATATAATTATTTCCGAGCATTCATCGTCATATTTTATGAAGGAACTATCTGCGAATTAACCAACTATTAAGGATATTAAATATGTTAAGTGGCAAGACGTTTTAAGCTTTTATAAAAGTCCTTTGTGCCATACTCTGTCGAATGCTTTCGCCATGTCTTAGTAAACTGCAATGCAATATTTCTTTTTTCCAAGTCATTTGTAATTTTTGCTGCTCCATTTATTGTGTCTTTCTTTCTAACTCAAACTGGTGAGAGAGGATTACTTTTTATTATTTAATTATTGGGTCGATTATTATTTTCTCAAATAATTTTGAGAGGATAGGCAGCAATATTCTTTGAATATTTTTTCACTTTTTTGGTCGTATCCCGGTGTTTTTTTTTTTGTTTTTTTAATTGGCTTTTACGATGTTTTATTTCACCATTCGATGACTCTCGAATTGTATAGTGTGGATTCCCCATGGGATCTGGCAGTTCAATGTGTTTGTTGATTGTTCTTGCTATTTTTGAATATTCTTTTAAAATGGGCAGCCAGAGATTATTGTTTTACCTTTCCCATGCATTGAAATTTGTTTTTATTAGAGGCTTATGTATAATTGCTGCTCTTTGTCGCTCTCCATAAGGAATAATTAGTAGGTGCAGTTGTTTCGAGGTTGCTTAAATACTTATTAACTTTATTATCTTTGTCCTTTTGAAGCATTTGTTTAAGTTCCTTTACTGCTTTGTTTAGTTTAGTTTTATCATCTGGATGTTTCGTAAGTTGCCATATTTTTCTGACTACGTTTTTGTCTGGTGTTATTTCTTATAAAAGCAGGAAGTCAATTTATTGTTTGAGTGTTTAGTGTATTGTATATTTATTGGAACAGTTGATGTTGTTAGGCCATTTCCATACAGTTGATTTTATAATTCGTTTATAATTAGTGACGTGGGTTTTGCTGTCAGGATGATTCGTATGCTATATATGAGTTTCGGCAATAAGCAGCACAGTCCGATAGCAATCCAGATGGCAATTATAAATTTAGTATTTGTCAATTTTCGTAAAAAGCAGGGTTATGATATTCATCAGTTTTTCAGACAATGCATCTGCATTATATTATTAATGGGGAAATCAATTTATTGACATCAAATTTTGGCTGATGATCTGTTGGTGGTGTTGCCGTTCGTTGGAGTTCGTTTCTACAAAGGACGGGGAATTTTTGAATATGGAGATATATTTGTAGAATGCCATTGACTACCAAGTTCCACAACAAGGGCGACAGTACACCTCCTTGCGGTGTGCCTCCGTGCGCTTCCTTTGTTATGGTCGAGGTCCCCACACAGCACTTACTCTTCTACAGCTCAAGAGGTTTCTTATCCAAGAGTTTACTGCCTCGTGGGGTGCTGCGGCTTCGAGGCCTCGCATAATGGCTTCCGTAGATACGTTATTGAATGCACCAGAGATGTCAAGGAAGACACCCATGGCATATTCCTTTTGATGCAGGGCTTTCTCAATGGTAGCGACTACCGAGTGTAGTGCTGTGTCCACTGATTTCCCTTTCCTGTAGGCGTGCTGGTTGGTTTCCAACGGGTGATTCATGTTCTCCCTTATGTGAAGGTCCAACAGCTTTTCGAGCGTCTTGAGCAGAAATGAGGTGAGGCTTATTGGCCTGTAGTCTTTTGGCTGCACGTGGCTGCATTTCCCTGCTTTTGGCAGGGAATACTGAGTTCAGCCATGGCGTTACCTTCTCTTTGGTCAGCTGAAGCATTGCTGGTATAGTTCCGTCAAGACCCGGGGATTTGTAGCTCGCAAAGAAGTCTACGACCCAGTTGATCTTATGCGGAGTAATTAGAAGTTCGGGTATGGTGACCCGTGGGTGTATGCAGTTTGCCACTACCCTGAGGCTATGGAGGTCCGTGCAGCCTGGGAGGTGCTCGTTTAGCAGGGCGGTGGCCGCTTCCCGGCTACTTTCAGTCCACCGTCCATCGCTCGTTTTTAGTTGGCTCTGCATCGCAGGTTACCTTGAGAGGAGTTTCCGGAGTCTCGCTGTCTCTGTAACCTTCTCCAGGCCGGAGCAGAATGATCTTCATGAATCTCTTTTGGCTAGCCGGACTAGTCTCTTGAATTCACGGAGCCGTATCTTTTATTCGTCCCATACAATATCATCCTCCGCTTTTTGGGCGAGTTTGAATAATTCTTGCAGGTCCCTCCGTTGATTTTTTGGGTCGGGGTTCCACCAGGGCGGCCTGTGTCTCCTTCTCGTGACCGTTGTTTTGCATTCCTCGTTGAATGCTTTCGTTAGGTGGTGGCAGAGAGTCTTCAGAGACTTCTCGATACTTCCGTTGATTCTATGGAGTGCGGTGGCGGGAGCTTCCTTGCCACCTTTGCTTTAAATATCTCAGAATTTGTGTTCCGGGGATTTTTATACGCACTTTTTAATATGGTACACTCGAACTTTGTTTTGAACTCGATATGTGATGTGGTCAGAGAAGGATTGTTTGCTGAGAACTCTCCAATCCGCTACCACAGTATTCGTTCCCAACGCGAGTGATACATCGATAACACTTGATGATGTGGGACCTACGAAGGTCGGCTCTTCCCCAGTGTTATTAATACTAATGTCATGCTTTAATATAAAATCTAGCAGTGACTAACCTCTGTCATTCTCGTCCTTGGTTCCCCATATAGTTTGGTGGGCATTGACGTCAGCGCCAATTACCAGGGCCTGCTTCTTCTCGCCTACCTCTTGGACCAGCCTCTCCAGCTCGGCGTTTGGCATCTCCATATCATGCACCAGGTAGCAGGATGCCATCAGGAGTGGCTCGTCTCTGCCGCCTTCTAGCGCCACCACCGTTAGATCGTCAGTGCTATAATTGGACATAAGATAAGCATAGATGCCTTTTCTCACCAGAATTGCAGTTCTAGCTCTACTTACTGTATTCGGATAGAATGTTACGAAGTTGTTAGACTTTAGCCCAGAATCCTTGTTACCCGATGCTATCCAAGGCTCCTGGACTAATGCCACGTCGACGGACTCCTTCTCCAAGGTTATGAGGAGCTCCGCCGACGCCAACTTGCTCTTATGGAGGTTGAGCTGGATCACCCTTAGCCCCATGGCTAGTACTGGGCTCCTGCTCAGATGGGCTGACTACTAAGGTCAGGTCACCATCCTCCTCCATATCTTCCTCGATACCGAGACTTTGAGCGGCTTGGGTGATAGCTTCTAGGTCTTTCTCTACCTCGCCGGCCTCTAGCGTGTTTACGTTCTTATCATTTGGGTGACGTTTTTTGAGACGCAGGTACACGTTACCCATGCCCCACGCCATCTTCCCAAATCTTGGATAGAGCAGGTCCTCGGCCTCCTTATTGATTTGGAGTACCATTTGACCGTTGCCGTCTGGCTTGGCAGCATGGAGTATCCTCCAATCTTCGGTAGGCACGTCCCGGTTCTGCCATTGTAGCAGCTGTAGCACCCGTTCCTTCGTCTCTTTGTTCGGCGGGAATAGTACCTTCGCCTTCGGTACCGACGGAATCAGTGTTCTGTCAACTAACTCTAGCTTGGCACCATCCCACGGAGCTTCGAGCTTGGAGACGGTGTCCGTGACCCACTTCAGGGTAAGGTCATCTCTACAGCTCAGTGTTTTGACGCCGCTGAGCCACCCCGCTCCGTCGAAAGAGGTGGGCTCGGTTTCTGGGTCCGCCATTCTGGCGAATAAGGCTTCCAGAAGCTTTTGCTCCACCACTTTCCACCGATCGGGTGTCATTTTGCCGTTTGGGTCACTGCTGTCGATGAAGGCTACGTTCAAGTGTCGTCGCGCCACGTCGCTCACAGTTTCCCTCTTCGGCAGTGTCTTTGCGGGCTTGTCCTTTTCTTTCTGGCGTGGCCGCTTGCTCGCTGGCACCTCCGCCTTCTCTTGGTCATCCGAGCGCTGCCTTTTGGTCAGCAGCAACTTGTTAGCGAACTGGCTACTGCTAGCCTTCATCGCAGGCTTCTCCTCGAAGTGTTTTCGGCCCTCTCTGATCTTCTGATCGGCCCACTCAAGCTTTCTTCCCTCCTCAAGGGTGAGTTTCTTGCCGTCGCCGAGCCGAGCTCTGATCTTGAGAGCGGCCTTATACTGGGCTTTGGCTCTCATGCCTTCCCTGGTCTTTTTGGGCCCTTCCCTACGAGGGGAGCTGGAACCCTTGACCGGGGAACTTAGGAGGTTAGCCTCAGTCTCCGCACTGATCGAGGTGCCGTGAGGGTCGCTGTCCGCGTCTTCATGGACCGCGGTACCGCGCCACATCTTGGCGTTGTTTGTGGTTGTGGCAGTAGCTATACAATGTCCTGGCCCGCTCCCACCAGTTCAGAGGGTTGGTTGTGACCGCTGGCGTCACGCAAAGGGGTATTCACCCCTCCGTGCCCGCCGGTTGTAGCAGTCACGCTTTCCACCGACGTTTGGGCTGTAATCCCAGACCGCTCTACTTCTTTGGAGGACTCCAGCGGAGAGAGGGTTGGTTTCATTTTATTCTTGGGCACCACCCTATAGCATTTTATGCCTAGCTGCCAGGCACCTCTGACCATGGCTCCGACACTCCAGCACCGGACTTTGGGGGGTCCGAATGTTGAAATGTCATTTCCTCAGCTGGACCGTGTATTGTCCCAAACACCGAGCAACAAGGCAGTGCCTGACTCTGTCGCTTGAGTCAATACACGGCCCATTGCCCAGCCGGCACCTTCATGGAGGGTTCAGTCAGAGGATTTGCGCCAGCCATATATTACTATTTTATTAATTAATGATTTTTATATTCAATTTTTTTTAATTGGTTATTACTTTATTTAATAATTTCTTGAATGAACATATACGAAATACAAAACTCAAGCAATCGCCTGTTTAAATTGTATTGGCGAGCCCAAGTCAAACATGAATTTGCCTTAGGTCAGGTCTGCCAAAGCAAAACGAACATTTTGGGCTCGTGATCTAGTTATCCTCGCTTCTGCAAAAGCAATAGCCAGCAATATACACAATCAAATGTATGCTGCTGCTGCTGGTTTTGTTTTGATATAAATAAAATATTTAATTTATATGAATATTTTATTTAAAATTTTAATGAATGTAATTCAAAATTCATTGTTTAATAATATTTATATATCAGTATTTTGTTTGTGTATATAATTTAACTGAATTTATGTATTTATTCTGTCTTAAGTAGACATATAATTTTCTTAAATATTTTTATTTAAATAATACCATTTTATTTATTTTTATTTACATTCTACGTATATGCATATATTTATTTTTCATAATTTTTTAAATATTCTTAAATTCAAATTTCGCGTCCATCCAACATCCATACAAAATCGATTATGCGCAATACACGCAAAGCCATTCCCGTTTCAGATTGTCTTTACGAACCCAAGTCAAGCACGAGGGCGAAAACGAAAAACTCAAAGAAAGAAATATTGGCTCTATATATTTATTACTCAATGGCTATCATATAGCACAAGTATAACCTGGTCACCTAAACGCATGCGCGAATACGAATCATGTCTATACAGATTTTATTCTTTTTTTTAAATTTAATATATGAATTCAAAAGAGTAGATAACCGTAATTGAACCTCTTTCCTTGCTACAGGTCTGATTTCTGAAGATAATCTCTGTTGTTGGAATGATGATGATGATGTTGTTAATATGCTCCAAACATTGCACAGCTCTTCTATTGGAAATTTTAAAAACAGAAACGAAGCTGTTTCTATAGTGGCTGACATTAAAAAAATACCGGATCAACGTCTAAAGGTATGTTTATAATCTTCTTAATAAGAAAAATTTTGATTCGAAAACATTCAAACTACCTGTCGTGCTACATATATCTATTTCTTCTCCATGTCTTCAAAAACAAAATCCATTTAGCACCGTTTTTGTTCATAACAGTTCTTGTACGAAATTGCTTGTGACTTAGACTTTTATTAAGCCTAAATCTTAACCATTCAATTTGTGTCTCTTCTTTTTTTCTGCTTTTATAATTTTATTTATTACAAAAGTATATTGTTGTCAACTTGTAGAGGTACCAACAACAATAATTCGCAGTAGTTAATTTCGTATATACAAAAATGACTTTCCTGTTAATTGGATATTAAAAATATATTTTTCATTTTAAACAGTTTCTCACTATAAAGTTTGGCCAATCAAATTCATATAAAAAATTCTAATTTGCGTACACCTAATATGGCAATATTGTGTGCTGCACGGCATAGTGGTAATGCCAATTTGTTGCGCGCAGATTAAAGCCACAAAAACATATCTACTAATTAAAAAAGAAATTGATTTACATTTATTATTATCACAGTATGTTAAAGACTTTTATTTTTATTTTAGAATTTAGCAATATGCGAAATATCATTATGTAATAGATATTCACTTTTGTTTACTTAACCAAACTTTTCTATGTGAACCCATTTATGCCATTTGCCATTTATTGTAGTATTTAGGTGCATTATATAAATGGCTAATAAAGTAAAAAATGTACTTTTAAACTTCGTATGCAAATTAGAAAATGTAACCAAATAAATTTTACCATACACAACGATTAGAACAGCTGTTGACCATGCTTTATAAGGGCAATTGCAAGACGACGAGATATTCAATATTTATTTGAATTTATCTAATTTTCAAAAAATGTTAGGTTAGGTTAGGTTAGAGCGGTTGCCAAAGGGAGTATCCCCTTGGCACACTTAGGCCGAGCACGGCCCATTGTGATGCCGCAAGGCTTCTCTCCCAATCACTCCTGGTTTGCAACCGCATCATGAGCCCATCCAGTGACTCGTACGAACCGCACTATGTCCCTGGGCCTTTTGCTGGCAAGATCTGATAGATCCGCGAAAAAGTAAGCGCCGAGGATTTGTTTCCTAGCCTTACAAAGGGCTGGGCACGTACAGAGGAGGTGGGCGACCGTTTCCTCCTCTTCCTCGTCTCGATAGCTCCTACAGAAGTCATTGTATGGAGCATGGAGTCTGGCTGCGTGCGTGCCTATAAGCAAATGCCCCGTAAGCACTCTAGTCGCTGTGGAGCATCGAATTCTGTCTAGTAGGCAGAGTTCCTTGGTGCGTTTCCGACACCTCGTCGGCCAAGTTTGGTGCGCTATGCGCGAGTTTTGGGTGGCGTTGTGCCACAGTTTGTTGGCTTCTGATTCATAGAAGTCACGTATGCGGAGTTTGCAGGACGCCATAGGTATACCAGTGTCCTCCTTGTCAGGAAGGAGTGTCGAGGTAGTTCCTTCTCTGGCCAGTTCATCGGCAATGCAATTACCCTCTATGTCCCTATGCCCTGGGATCCAGATGAGGTGAATGTTAAACTGCTCTGCCATCTCATTAAGAGATCTGCGGCAGTTATTAACAGCCCTTGAGTTGGACATATTTGACTCCAGCGATCTGATCGCCGCTTGGCTGTCTGAGAAAATGCAGATATTCCTATTTGCAAAGCTTGGGGGGATTAATTTTAGAGACTCCTGAATCGCCAGCACTTCCGCCTCGAAGACACTACAGTGATCAGGGAGCCTAAACGACCAATTTAGGTTAAGGTCAGCAGAGTAGACGCCTCCCCCTACTCTGCCGTCTAGTTTGGAACCGTCCGTAAAAATTTCTAGAGCTCCTTCTGGTCGTACGGTATGTCCAATTTCCCAGTCTTGTCTAGTCGGGATAAGGGTGTGGAAGGAGGTGTTCAGGTACACGTGGGGGATTCGATAATCTGTATTATCTGGTATAAGTGGGTTATTCACCAGGATACTTGAGTGTCCAAAGCTCTGGCTAATCCACTGTTTAGCTTCTCGCATTCGAAGAGCCGATATAGTTGCAATTTTCCGCCCATTTAGGTCGATGGGAAGGAATTCCAATAAAGTTTCCAGGGCATTGCCTGGAGTTGTACGTAGGGCTCCGGTTATACAGAGTGCAGCCAAGCGCTGTACTCTAGATAGCTTCCGAGTGACCGTTTGCTTTGCTAGCGCGGGCCACCATACAGAGACCCCATAAAATAGTATAGGTCTTACTATAGCTGTGTAGAGCCAGCGAACAGTGCGAGGTGACATGCCCCATCTTAGTCCAATTGACTTCCTACAGGCGTATAAGGCGACATTTGCCTTCTTATAGCGCTCCTCGGTATTGAGGTTCCAGTCCAATTTCTTATCGAGAATTAGACCTAGATATCTTGCTGAGTCTTTAAATGACAGTGGTACCCCGTTTGGGGTTGGTGAACGTAGGGGCTGAACCTTGTACCTCCTCGTGAAGAGGACCAGTTCCGTCTTTGTTGGGTTCACTCCCAGTCCAGAAGCGGTCGTCCAGCTTGACAACCTAGCCAGGGCTTCCGTCATGCGGTCGCATAGAACTTGCGGGAACTTGCCTGAAAAAGCAATAGCAACATCATCCGCGTAGGCCACCACTTTTCCCCCTCCCCCTCCATGCAAAGCAGCAGTCGATTGACTGCTGTGTTTCAGAGAATGGGTAAGAGGACTCCTCCTTGAGGAGTGCCCCGATCAACGGATCTGATGACAGTCGATGCCCCCAATGCAGCATTGACCTTCCTGCGTTTCAGCATCTGGTCGATCAAGTGCACCGTCAGGGGGTCGACCCCCAGGTCCGTGAGAGAGTCGGTGATGGCCCACGGGTTGATGTTGTTAAAGGCTCCCTCTATATCCAAGAATGCTACTAGTGTATATTCTTTCCTATTTAGAGACTTTTCAATATACGAGATGAGCTCGTGTAATGCGGTCTCGGTGTACTTGCCTTTCGTGTAGGCATGCTGGGCTGGCGAGAGAAGCTGCATTGGAATAATGCTAGTCAAATGGAGACACAGGAGCCTCTCCATCGTTTTCAAAAGAAAGGATGAAAGGCTGATGGGTCGGAAGTCTTTGGCGGTTATGTGTGAGGGCTTCCCGGCTTTTGGAATAAAGACCACCTTCGATTCCAGTCATGGTTCTGGGATTGTACCACATTTAAGGACTTTGGAGAAGATAACCTTCAACCAGTTGTTGGCTATGTTTCCAGCAAATTGCAACTGGGCCGGAATGATGCCATCCGTTCCCGGTGATTTATAGGGCTTGAAACTTTTAATCGCCCAGTTTATATTGCTTTTAGTAAGCAGAGATAAGAGTCTTTGTGGATCACTCCGTGAGAATGAGTCACTAGACCTTTGTGATTTGTAACTTCCTGGGAAATGTGTGTCTAGGAGAATGTTAAGCGATTCCTCGCTAGACGACGCCCAGGTACCATCTGTCTTTTTAATGTACCCTAGAGTCTGAGGAGCTTTGCTGAGCATCTTCCTCAGCCGTGCAGCCTCGGAAGTGCTCTCTATCTCCGAGCAGAAACGCTGCCAGGAGGCTCTCTTGGCTTGGCGGAGTCTCTTCTTGAATTCAGAGAGTCCTCCCTTATAAGTGGCCCAAGACTGCTCATCGTTTTGGGCCCTTGCTTTATTGAAGAGTTTTCTGGCTTCTGCCCTCAACTCCCCAATGTGTGCGGTCCACCAATGAGGCTTTTTCTTCTTCCTTGGCTTGCTCAACGAGCAGGCTTCTTGTAAGGCAGTCTCACAAGCCCTGCCGAATTTCTTTATGAGGAAGGTGGTATACTCTGCAGTATCTGGACCTTCCGGAGGAGTCTCAGGAAGTACCCTGTGCAGTGAGACGACGAATTTTTGCCAGTCAGTCCGCTTTAAATTTCTGAACTGAGCGGGCTGGGTGGTTGTATCTGAAGTATAGTCTCAATATACCTGTGATCTGAGAAGGAGTGCTCACTGAGCACCCTCCACGAGGAGATTTGTTCGCCCAGTGAGGACGAGACCAGTGTTAGGTCTAAGACCTCCCTACGGTTCTTAATAATAAAGGTCGGGTCATTGCCCTTATTACAAATAAGTAGGTTAGTACCCAGAAGATAGTCAATGAGTAACTCACCCCTTGTGTTGATGTCAGTGCTACCCCACTGATGATGATGCGCGTTTGCATCGCAGCCCACTATCAGCCGGAATCTCGAGCGGTCGCAGTCGGCAATCAGCTCACGGAGCAGCGGGTGTGGAGGGGTGCCCAGGTGGTCGTGGGCACAGTATCTGGAGCAGAGGCTGATTTCACCACCGTTTATCTCCAAACAGACTGCAGTGTTGTCTTCGTTGCTGTATTTAGAGAGCAGAAAAACATTTAGATTTCTACTCGATAGAATGCAGGATCTTACTTTACCTACACATTGAGCTACAGAGAGCCTGTACTCGTCCGACCTCAAACCAGAGACCTTGCCTCTACATATCCAAGGTTCCTGGATGAGGATGAGATCTGCTGAATCCCTGGCTAGATGCAGCAGAAGGGCGGCGGATGCTGCCTTGCTATGGTGGAGATTAATCTGAAGGAGTCTCAGAGACATCCTTCAGATCGCACTCCACCACGGTGATTTCGGCTTCACCGTCGTCTTCGATGAGGGGGTCCTCGTCGCTGTGGCAGAGCAAGGAGAAACCACTAGCTAGCTCGGAAGTTTCCGATTCATAGCCCAGGAGCTCCTCCTCATCCAACAGGGACTCCGGCGCGGGACTCTGGGTGCTCACCTCTTCCGCCTCAGCCTCCAGATCCGGCTCAACGACGATGGTCTTACCGCCTGCTTTGTCCGAACGATACACTCTAACGGGTATAGTTTCAAAGCCATACCGTAGAGTGCCGCCCGCCTCACTCAGGTGCTCGACTGTCGCGTCGTTCAGCACCATTATGGCCTGGCACTTTGGTCCCTCAGCCTTCTTCAGCTTAGCCGCTTTCCAGTCGCCAGTTGGCAGCTGTGGATTGCTCAGCTGGAAGATCCGCAGGACATTGACTGGATCGTCTGGCTTAGCCAACACCCACACCCGAGCCCTTGGACGGCTGGGAACCTCCGCCCAGTCTACCGCCTCAAGCTTCGCCCCGGGATAGAGTTCCCCAAGGGCCGCAATAGCTTTTTTGTACAGTCCAGCCGAGTGTGAATCGTCGCAGGCTATTACCTTCATGCATCCTTGATGCCATCCGACATCTTGGCATGCGGGAGGTGGTCCCCCAGACTCCAACATCAGCTTGAGGAAGGTCCCCGACAGCTCACTTTTCACCCACGGCCACTGGTTCCTCGGGATTTGGCCTCCACTGTTGCCCCTATCCAGGACACCAATGAGGACCTTATCCTTTGTCACCTCGGCGAAAGAGCGGGTCAGCGGCTGCGTGCGCGGCCGCTTATTTTGCGGCGCGATTGCTTCCCCGGAGCTCTGCCGTTTTGGCCCAACGGCAGCCGGTTTCTTTGACGGTGCTGGCTGGAAGTTTGGCAGCACTGACTTGGCCCACTCCACTAGCTGTAGCCCCTCAGGGGACGCATTGGGAGCTGCCAGATCTTTGGACAGAATGTCCGCTGCACGTCGTTTGTCGTTGTACGACGGCTTTTTTGGGCCAATAGGCGTAATGCCTTTGGCCGAAGGGGCTGGCCTTCCGCGAGTTTGGTTTGGGTTCTTGGTGGAGGAGCCCGCCGCAAATCTGCTCAGCGTTGCTCTTGCCACCGCCTTAAACCCTAGCCTCATTCTTTGGATTGGCTGATTGGGTGGACCAGTACTATTGGTCGCAGTTTGGGAGTTACCTATTGGTTTATTGGGTAACTTCGAGTTTAATGAGGGAGTATTAGTCCCGTCCGACGTTGGTCGAGCGTCGGCCTCATTTTTAGAAATGGTTTGTTCGATATTCATATAGATCCCACGAGTGTTAGGGAAAGGGAAAGTCGGCCGCGCCAGAGCCCATGTACCGCGGGAAGCCTGGTTTAAATAGGAGGGTCGGCTGGTCCTCCTAAGTTCGCATATTATTGACCGAGCTACCCCTCGGCCACGCAGCCCTCGGCATATGATGTTCCACCTTGGCTTTGGGTAATTTGACGAGTTGTCTTCTCTCGCCCGACTACCATTAGCCAGAACTCATTGGCAGAGACATGACCGTTCCAAGAGCCTGTTACCAGCCGCCCTCACGAGGAGAGTATAGTCGCACTTCCGCCAGTGCATCACAGGGACGGCACTCAGCCCTGAAAACAGGCACTGGGCGTTCTTCCCCCTGTTATGCCTGACGGCTGACGGCCATAAAATGTTAAGTAATGTCCAAAAAGTGCGATATATAATATAACCAAATAAAATGTGAGTTTAATTGCTCTGATTCTGCGAAAGAAATTGTTAAGGCAACGAGCTTTTTCGTCAGTTGATATTTAAAACAAAACTAATTTTGTTGTATAATATTAATAGAGATTATTCGAATAGTTTTTGGCCTAAATTTATTTATATTTAACCGGGGTTTGAGTTGACTTTTGCAAACGAGCGCAGCGAGAACTTAGATGTTGACTCAACTGGACACATCGGGTGTGCAGTGGGAAATAATTTTGCCTTAAGCAACAAAAAGCGCCGATATTGGCAGCGCTTAGCTTGGTAAATTGCCAAAGCAGAAATCGTATTTTCTTGCTGTTTTTACTGTCGCCAATTACTGGCAGCCGAACTTCAGAGACTTATAAGGAGCTCCTAGCAACTTCTAAAACTAAACACCATATATAAGGTTATCAATTTTCTTCAACTTACAACTGAAAACTTTTGATTTGAATTCACTAGTATAATTCTATACTTACCATTACTAACTCTAATAAAACATAACAATCTACGGTCACTATACTTCTAGACAACGTCATTAACATTAAGACGTTCTCATAAACTATATTCCTAACTTGAGAGTACTGAGTTATATATTTATCTTTGCGTGAATCGAATCGAATGGAGGATTATAATCGACAGTGAGATGCAAATCGGTTATGAAAGCTAAATGGCACACATTAATATAAACTTTTATTGAACTAGTTATGCATCAATTCTAAAAATACGCTTTCGATGTAAGCCAACGGGCTTTGAAGAATTGTAAAAAGGTATTATTGCGTATTACGCCATGTGCTTTCAAAACAGCATAAGATTTTCATTATATTTAAATTAAGACAACAAAAAATAATAAAAGCAACAAATTTTTTATATACATTTTTATTATAAAAAAACTCGATTTCAATTTGGTTTAAACTGTTACTAGCCTTTTTATTATTTCAGAGACTGAAAGTTGCTTTTGGCTTAAATGGCGTTGTTTTACGGCATAATCCCGCACCTACTGGGCACACTTGGCTAAATCAACTAATAAATTTTATGGACATCACGGTAAGTAAATATTTAAAAAAATAACTGTCTTTTTACCGAGATTTTCTAAAATTATATCGTACTCTGCAATTACATCAGTAATATTGTCTTAGTATAAAACACGTTTAAATGGTTGACTTGTAAACAACCGATTTTCCATATAATAAAAAGGTCAACCTTACTTTACTATAATTGAACCGTTATCGGGTCACAGCCGACAGTTGGACACTTCAAGTGAAGTTAGGTACTCCTCTACTTGGTCTTTCCATCCAAGCTTTGGTCGTCCCCTTCGTGTCGTCGCCATTAGCATTAAGAACCTTTTTGACTGGAGCGGCTTCGTCCATACGAACGACATGGCCGAGCCAGCGCAATCATTGTGCCGTAATACATTGGGCGACGTCTATATCATTGCAGAGCTCATAAAGCTAAGCTTCTGATTAATGTCAATCCAGCGGCAGACAATGCAAGCTGTGTCTCAATTAATTGTAAGTGACACACAACCTTCACTTAGCGTATCCTGGTTAGCTATCCTAGCATCCGTTAAAGTGTAAGCTAATGTGTGCAGCGAGTTGTCCAGATGATAAATGGTTGAGCGTAGGGATTGATTCCCGGCCTTGAAGAAAAAACAACCCTTAGAATTCCGAAACGCCTCGGACAAATTCACGACCATTGTTGAAGACCACCTTATATGAAAAAAGGACTTTCATTTGAGGATGTCCGGGCCGTTAATAAGGTCAACCAAAGTATAAAGTAGATTTAAATTCTAAAATACTATTTATAACGAAATATAACGAATTTTTTGCACAGATGCTATTTGGTTTAACGATTCGCTCTATAAAAACTATATTATACAGTAATACGATTAAACTTGACGATGTGCTTGAGACGTTAAATTTCTATGTTTAGGCACCCTGATAATACTTTGGCAACTTTGGAAGTCTCTGCCTTCACCCTTTGTATACTTTGGCATAAGGTGGTAGCACTCCACTCCTGGCAATATTTGGAAAATTGGATGCAAAGCTAGACACATCAACATCATGCAATGCTATGTTCCAACGGAAGACGCCAACGATGATTCTCATGGGTGATTACAATGCTAAGATACGAGTTAAAAGCACTATCGACAAACAAAATTAAAATTCAACCAATGGAATCTCTACAAATACTACATTCAGCACTTTTAAGCCAAAAGACCTGCGCGGCTTTAGGGTCATACTTCGTAATTCCCTTATTCTTCATAGAATTAAAACAAAAGGACAACAACAAAGATATTTATAACCAAATCAAATGCGCCTTTTGCAGCGAAAACCATACATAAATTATAAAAGATGCATGGTCTACAAAGCACTGTAAATCCAAAAAATTAATTAGCAGCAAATTACAACCAGCCTGTAACAACTATCACAAACGAAGCTCAACAACAAAATGACCTACATGAATTGAAAGAATTAATGAAACAATAAATAAACCAAATGAAAAAAATTATGAATATCATAACCCTTCTTGTCACAAAAGTTGACAAATAATACATTAATAATTGCAATCTGGAATGCTAACGGACTATGCCGGCAGTTACCAGAATTAAAATGCTTTTTAAATGAAAATAAAATTGACATAATGCTTAATTCCGAAACTCATGCGACTAACAAGTCATATATGAGCATACCAAACTATGACATTTACCTCACAAATCATCCTGACAATAAAGCTCATGGCGGTACAGCAGTAATTATAAAAAGAACGCTAAAGTGCACGGAAATGGAAGACTATAAAACGAATCACATACAAGCCACAACTATCTGCCTAACAACACCGACTGGTCCAATAAATATGTCAGCTGTTTATTGTACACCCAAAATTTAATACTACTAAAGACAATTATATTGACTATTTAAAATCAATTGGAAAACGATACTTAGCTGGAGGAGATTATCATGCTAAGCATATCATGTGGGGATCGAGATTCACCAATGCTACACGACGAATCCTATATGAAGCAATTGAAACTAACAACAGCTGCATACTTAGCACAGGTGAACCGATTTATTAACTTCTGTTCACAAAAAACCTCACCCAACAAAACTTATCAATAAAATTATGTCTTGACTTATGCTCAGACCACTCACCAATCATAATAACACTCCAAAACAAACCCATTGAAAAAGTCAGTTCATCACTATATAACCACAAGACGAACTAGAAAAAAGCGTCTCCCTAAAAACTACCACGGAACTTTACTCTGCAATAATATATTTAAATGACAACATAGTAAAATCAGTGATGCAATCGACACCAGCACTAAACACTCAAACAATAAGTACAATCCTTGCTTTTCTATAAAACAAAATCAAACAAAAACGTAAACTCAGGAAAATATGGCAACTCACGAAACATCCAGACGATAAAACTAAACTAAACAAAGCAGCAAATGAACTTAAACAAATGCTTCAAAAGGACAAAGATAATAGAGTTAATAAGTATTTAAGCAACCTCGAAACAACTGCACCTACTAATTATTCCTTATGGAGAGCGACAAAGAGAGTGACGAAAGCAATTTTACATAAGCCTTCAATAAAATCAAATTGCAATACATGGGCAAGGACAAACAAAGAAATAGCGGAAACTCTGGCTGACCATTTTAAAACAATATTTAAAAATAACATGGACGATCAGAACATTGAACTGCTAGATTCAATTGGTAATCCAGACTATGCAATTCAAAAGACAACGAATGGCGAAATAAAACATCATATAAGCCAACTAAAAGACAAAAAAACACCAGGATACGACCCAATAAGTGGAAAAATATTAAAAAAAACTGCCCGACAGTATAATTACCTATATATGTGATCTCATTAATAGGATCATAAGACTATAATACTTTCCAAAAGGCATGGAAAGTTGCTCAAATTAAAGCGAACAAAAGCGCCACTATTGCAAGCTCTTACAGACCTACTGGCCTGCTGCCTATCCGCTAAAAACTATTTGAGAAAATATTAATTAATAGACTAGAGCCAGTATTAAAACAAAAGAGCACAATCCCAACTCACCAGTTAAAGGTTTCGCAAAAAACACTCAACGCTGCAGCAAATTAATAGAGTAATTAACAAAATTACAGATGATATCGACAAGAAGAAATATTGCATTGCGGTTTACTTGGACATAGCGAAAGCATTGGACAGAGTATGGAACAAAGGACTTTTATATATACTGAAAAACATCTTTCCACTAAACGTATTTAATATCCTTAAAAGTGATTTAACTGGCAGATATTTCTTCATAAAATATGACGATGAATGCTCGGAAATTATGACATCAACAGGAGTACCACATGGCTACTGGGGCCCCATATCTTATATTCACAGCAGATTTACCAATGTCAACTACTTCTGGATCAATGATAGCTACGATTGCGGACGACTCTGTGTTAATGCCAGCTGACAGAAGTGAAAAAGTAGTAACGATCACTTTATAAAAGTCAATAAAAGCTACATCTAATTGGTTCGAAAAATGGGTCATAAAAGTAAATAAGCACAAAACACAGCACTTCATACACACTAATCGAGCATCAGAAAGACACCCAATAAAAATAAATGAAGAGACTATCAAAATTCATTCAACCGCAAAATATTTAGGTATAACAATAGACTCCAAACTAACATGGAGATAACACATATTAAATAAAAAAATTGAAGTAAAAAACAAATTTAGACAACTCCACTGGCTACTTGGCAAACATTCAAGCCTTAGCCTACATAACAAACTAACAGTAATAAGACCTATATAGACGTATGGACTTGAAATATGGGAGACTTGTTGTAAATCCAACTTACTGCTTATTCAAAAAACCCAATCAAACTTTGAAACACTTATCGAAAGAAGCTTCAACCACACATTGCGACGTCTTCAACACAACAATATACACACACTTAAATGCAGATTCCCAACAGAGTTAGGTGACATAATAATATAAAACTATTTTTAAGTAAAACCAATAATCTATATTGAATAATATTAACTTAATAAAAATAATAATTTCCCCTTGCAAAGGGAAGGGCCATTGTAATTCCAAGCCCTCTATAACAATTAATTTTTGTTACCGAAAACAGATTGTAATTATCAATGGAAATAAAAAAAAACATGGAATTGGGTCTCGCAACAACAACAAAGGGGAAAGACTGGTAGAAATCTGCTAGCTAATAGCATCAATCTTACAGGTTCAAATGTTACCACAGGAAACCCCCAATCACCCATGGCTTCATTCACATACATGAATAACACTAAGGGCGACAGCTGGGAAAGTACTTGGCCAGCAACCTCGTCGCGGTTGGGCAAGATGGTTATCTCATCGGACATGGGACTTGATTAGCATGACAAATCATCTGAAATCACTAGGGTACCAGAGCGAGCATAGTCATGAATAGGTTTGCGGGAAATGAAGAACGAGCAGCTGGAGGATGCGCTCCCTATTCCAACAAATTGAACGGATCTCCGGAGCACATCCAAGACAATCCCAAGCTGTCAGAGACCTAGCAGGTATCCTACTTTCCAAGGAGGAGGAAAAGATGTGAAGCACTGCAAATGTGAGAGAAATTGGGAATGCAAGAAAGAAGCAAAACAGGGCAGCCGGCGAAGACAACAAAGCAGCCGAAATTCTCAAAACGGACACCCAGCTGATGGCTGAAATATTGCAAGAATGTTCCGGACTCGTGGAAAAGCGGAATTATTCGCCAGGAAGGGGATCTTGGTGGCTGCAACAACTAGAGAAGAATTACACTGCTCTACACAAGTAACAAGATTCTAACCAAACTACTCGATAGGATTGCGGCTTCAAGAGAAAATTGAGGCTACAATACGAGATGATCAAGCGGGCTTCATAATACACAGACGATCCAAGTTTATTGAAGTACTGGTTATTTCTCACCTAATTTGATCTCGCCAACATAGAGGTCGTCTTGGTAAACTTCTGCACCAATCAAAATGTCAATATGGCGAGATTGATAGAATTTTTCATCTGAAAGAGAAGTGTTTACTGGCAACTTCCTGCTGGAGATATCCATTTCTGGGCCTGGTTGGTGCATCCAATGCTGCGATTATCTAATTATTTTGTTCTTACGGCGTAAACGAAGTCTTTAAGCAAACTCATCAGTAATAAAGTTTGCTTGGGAGAAGAATTTAACGGGGCTTGACTCAGTTGATACGATCCTGTACTATCCATAACAAGAACCATAACAGTTCCAAAAATTATTTGTGGTCTATTTGGCTTGTTTAGCGAATGCGAGTGAGTAGCTAAGCCAGTGTGAATAGCTTTGTTGTCAGAATGTAGAAAAGTATGATGAGTTTGGTTGCATGTGCGGCATCGATTTCTTAACGGACACTTGACGACTCGACGACCGATGCTGAGTCAGTTAATGCATCGTCCATGCTTTTTAATAATACGTAGTTTTAGGGGTAATTTTGGGGGTTCATCGACATGAATAGGTTTAGGTTTAGGTTAGGGCGGCAGGCCCTCGGGGGAGGGGACCTCACATAGATCAATGTGATCCTTAGTGGAACCGGAGTGTTTCCTTTGCTAGCATCGACATGAATATCTCGCATACAAAATTTCAACTCGCAATCAGACCTAGAAAGAGCAAATGATAAAGTATTTGTTTTGTGTATTCTGCTCTACGACCTAGGTTTGAGCTGCCAAAAGAGTACAAAAACTTACAATTGCGTTCAAGGACTTGACAGTACTGATTCCAAGATGGTAGTGCTTTGAAGTTGAGTGATTTAGTCCACTTGGTACGAGTTTCATTGTCATATTTATCCATCACTATGTAAATTAACATGGATTGAGCAATTTGATCAGATGCTTTGCCCAAAAGGCTGCCCAATTGTGTTGCGTTTGCTTTCTCAACTGGTTGAAGCTTGAAAGGTGCAGGAATTGTTTCAAAGAATATTAGTGATGGTATGTCATAACGAGCCTTTAGCTTTTCTAACGCGTTTGGGAAGTTTTCAGTGGTGTTCAGTGGCTTAACCGGTTTCCAATGTTGGACCCTCAAAGCAGTTTAATAAGTGACAAAATTTTTAAATGCATTAAAGTGACGGACTATTTACAATAAGCTGTGTAAATGATGTAAAGAAATTTTTAAATCGAAATGAATGCCGTTGAATATTGGCAGCGAAAGTCTTGCTAAATGTACTAAACTGGAATTGGATTGTTGTACTGGCTCAAAGGCAGTTGTGATTGAGACATTTGCAATTAAAAGTTTAGTGCTGATATAACTTTCCTCTAAATCAGCGCAACCATCACCGTTGGAGTCTAGGCGTTCAATGTCTGATTAAATAGCCAAGACTTGCGTGAAGTAGGTTTCTAAAATGTTTAAGCGACATTGAAGTTTGGCATGTGAAAATTTTGTCAGATGTTAATATGTAAACATTCACATTGACGCTTATGGTCGTAAAGCATTTGATTTTGATTTTGATTGCAAAATAAAAAGATAATTGTGATAATTTTATTTACTATGTAATTACCCTATATTTATAATAAATTATAAGCTAAATTGCGACTGGTAATTTCATAGTAGGTAGATCTTAATGATGATTTTTATTTGAAGTTATTTTGCATACGCTGCTGGCAAAGAGTGGCAACGGTAAAGAGACACCAGTTGACGAGCTCTTGTGAAAGCGGTAGAGGCGAAAGAGAAGAGTATGTACGTTTAGACGCGCGCTAAGAGCGTACACTGGTATGCTGCACTGTCGATGGTAGCGACTGCAGCGACGATTGACTCTTGATCAAACTGAGAGCGTTGAATATGCTGCAACGGTAAATAGCAGCGACGAAAATGAGAGAAGCTCTAGCCCTGTACAAGACCATTGCACTGCTGCGTTACAGTAGCGGTACATAATTATGTGGTGTGATGAATATATCATTTAATTTTCCAACACTGGAAAATTCAATTACTGTGATTATGTCCGATTCTTGCGACGAATGCAGTGTGTGATGTGCTTTTTTCCGGATGTTGATGTAGACGAACACAAGCAGTTTTTGCAGATTTTTGATAAAGTTACACGATTTATTAATATTTGTAATTAACGTACTGCCACACTTGGGGCGCCAAATCGTTGGGTAGCTTTTTATGCACGCATGAGAATTAGTCTTGGGCGATACGTTAAAATAATTGCTAAATTATTCCAGTTGCCCAGACTGGGTTATTTCGCACGAGAATGTGAGCTACAGTACGTATAGCATTGAGATGCTTTGTATGTACACTTAAGTTGGAACAGGGTGGTATATTCGATCAGGTAAATAGTATTTAGGAATTGTTAAATTTAACGTATTCCGCAATGAACTCGTTGCCTGTATTAAAATGTAGAATGTGTAAGTAGAATTTTACACCTACGTGTAATAGACCGGTCTACTACAATAAGACCTAGTAAAGATAAGAGCCATTAAAGATCTCAGATGCAGGTTTCAGAGAAGGCAATAACTTCAGAGTTACAATCGATACTACTAGTGAAAAGTGTACTAAGTTTAGAGAGAAGACCACGAGCATTTTGATAGCAAATTTTTTTTTCCCATTTTTAATAGCAATCTATTATTTATATTAATAATAAGCAATAATCCGAGGACTCGGAATTACAATACTCCCTACGCAGGAGTAAATTATTCTACAAAGTGTGTGTAATCAACATTGATAATATGTGAGTGTCTTGTGGGTTGGAGGGTCATTCTCGGTTGTTTTTAACTCTCGTGGTGTAAAAGACGAAGTGCGCTTACAACTATTATTTATAAACGTTTCTCAAAATGTTTCCTCATTAAGATCGCGATAAATATCATCATGTCGTTTGTACCAAAGTGCATTTGTGATCGTTTTTTGTATCTTAAATTGACTTCTTTTAATAAGTTCTAAGTCAAATTCACTGGTAACTGATTTTGTTACCAGTCATATTTCTAATATGTACTTCCAGATAAGTATTACAATTGTTTTATATCTTGTTATATGGGCTAAAGTTTGATTGTTTTCATAGTTTTCGGAATTTGATACCTTTTATTCCTTTTGTATGTGAGTTTGGAATCAATTGTGATCCCTAAGTACTTTGCACATGGTTGCAGTTTTATAAATTCTTCATAAATTTGGATTGGATATTTTGGCATATCTGATGTATATACTAGATATATTATAGGGCCCAGTACGCTGCCTTTTGATACTTACTCTTTTGTTGACATGATTGTATATAATATTGTAGGTAGGATTCTGTGATTTCAAAGAGTATTAAAACTGATATATTATTTATTTTTGGATCTATTCCACAGTTAATTTTGGAACTCAAAACGGTTAAAGGGAAAAGGTCCTATGTGGACAGCAAGGTGATTGTTTTAATCGAGCTTGCAGTAGTGGGGTTTTTGTTTGATTTGAGAATCGAAGTTCTAATAGTACTAAGTAATAATTCCATTGAAGAAATCAGGCAAATAATTTATTATATTTTTGTTGATATTTCAATAATTTTCCATTTAAATGGTCGTATTCTTATGTTTTTGGTTGGCTTTATATTGTATAATATCTTATTCTTATGATGCTATTATAATTGTGTTAAAGTGGTTCTCTAAGCTTGTCTTTATCCATGTGCTGCAGTTTGAAATTTTTGCGGGCTTCTATATGAACTCAAGACATGATTTTAGGAAGATTTTCTTCTTTTTCGCGCCTGTGCTTTCCGTTTTTGACCCATCAATCAAAGCTCGTTAATTTGTTCTAAAGGCGTGTTTAACTTCAATCTTATCTCTCCGGAAAAGCGCATTAAGATTTGTACCCCATTTCTGAAACGTGGAGTGATAAATCATTTTCCTTTATCCCTAATAGTACTTTTAATTAAGGGCAGCACTTTCAACGCTCTAAAGCTTGTAAAGGGATAGCACATTCACTACCGAGGCTATAATAACTTATAATAAAGTAACCCCCATTTAAATTTCCCGTGAGCTTATACCCAAAACTCTATAACGCTATATATCTTGAATCTGCTTATTATTGAAACATAGGCAATTGCTAAAAGATTTTATTGACGCTTTGTGATCCGAAAGATGCACAAAAGTTACATTCTTAAATAAAAATGTAAAGCATTTTATATTATAAAAATATACTACATTTTACCAAATCAAGAAAACATATATATATTAAAACCTAATACTATCTCTTGTGTTCGTTCTTTGTTTTCAGGACTTTCCAATTGAAGAATATGAGCCATTTGCCATCATATCCCAGATACAAGTTCACATATGGACTTCGGAAATATGCTATAGGTAATTTTTAAATATAAATTATTTTATTTGATAAGGTATTTTGTTGTGCGTGACAACGGGAAAGCAAAGAACACCTAAAGCGTTGGTAGAGAAATACGCTAAGCGACTATAATAACTGTAGATATTTTTGAATGGGCAGCGTTTTGCCAAAACCTTTTTTTATCGTCTGTTTTTAATACAAATTTACATTTTTGATAAAGCACCTGTTACTCATTAGGTTCCCTCTTTAGTTTGTCTACCACTTGTTTCAAAAGTCAAAAGGCGCTATTCGTTAAAAAATGTATAACATTTAAAGATGTCGCGGGATTCGGCTACAGTCTGCCATTAGATCGTGATTGTGTGATTTTGATCCTCCTTTATATACAGCAAAAGAACGACTTGTAAGGAAACTTTTAATCTTTTTTGTAAGTTCTAAGACCAAAATTTTTACTAGCAAATTCACACCTCTACGGGGAAGAGCGTTCAGGATAATATTTTGAATGTTGTCTAAACCAGGAGATTTTTTGGTCTTTATCTGTTTTATGATAGCCAACAACATCTGACCCGTCAGTGTAATAAAAGTCTGCTATGGGGGGAATAGTTGTTTCTAACGAATTAAATTTATGGACCATCGCGCTGGTATGCGGGCCACTAATATTGTTATGAAATAAATGGTTTTTGTTGAATGTATCAGCTAAAATGATTGCTTCCTCTTCTGGCGGGAAGAAGGTGACCTGACTACCGCAGGTGTTTGAATATCAGGCTGCTTTTTCTTTATTACTTTTGTTAGTTTTCAAAAGGGAAAATCCAATGAGGATTGAGGAGCATAACTCAATATTTTATATTGTAAGAAAGAGACCATTACACTGTCCTCATAGGAATGGTCAACTCCTTGGCACCATCGATGATTGCATTAATTTCAGAAAATAGAAATTTAATATCAACCGAACGATTGAAAGCTATGTCTTGAATAAATCAGTCGGTTGATGACGTTGCCAAATGCGGACTAGTTACAATGTATAAGATCATAGTGATAGGTATTGACTGAAGAGGGAGAGGAATGATGTATGATTTGTACCGGCAGGTGATAGTCGTTTATTGCGCGGATTTCAGTTTCAGGCGTTTGCAACTGTTCCTTTTCTCTTAATTTTGCTTTCGTGTAATCTGGGTATGCTAATGAGCGACGCGATTCGTTTTAGATTCGACACGTCTTCACTGATCGATATCTCACACCAGACTGTAAACGAATTTATGTCTTTTAATAATACATTTTGTTGAAGAAATGCAATATTCCTTAAACTTGAGTGTAGATTTGTAGTAGACCCGCGGTTTTTAAGTGTAATTTTGTTTTGTGTTAAGGCCTGTTTTTCTTTATTGCTCGTAATACAAACACATTCGCGAAATCCGCTAAGATTTAACGGTCTATCCTTCTGGGTATACCTATATTTACTATGAGAATGTACATTCATGTGGTATCTATATGTTTACACATATTTTTTAGTCAGAATAGGCAAAAATGTCCAGAAAACCCGGGAGGAGTAGGCATTTTTTGTAATTTATTTTTTTAAATTTATTTAATTAATTTTATGTAATTAAATATATTAAATTGTATAGGTGTACTTTTTATCAACCAGTAGAGGCCCTAAGTTCTCAAGCGACTCTCAGTAGTACATATGAATAATATATATTGTATAATGATAAATTTTTTAGTAAACACTTTGTTGAGCCAATGAGCTTTATCATTACCTATGATCTGCGAATTTTTTATTATGCGATTGATTTTTACAAAATTTGAATCGCTGAGGCAGAGCCCGATTAGCACGTAGCGCTTTGACCGAAATGTCATTTGCAAGTAAGATTGAAGTGTTGAAGGCAAAAAGGGCGAAACAAATTTATAATTAATAAGCTGCACTCGGGACAGAGAAGAAAGCAGCACTAAGAGGAAGGTGTTAAGTTTAAGTATAGCTGCGCAATTTACAAATTACAAGAAACTAAAGAGAATTGGCATTTATGTGCCTCTGACGGATGGCTGTATGACCAAACACACTTTTTTTGAGGTTGTCTACAGCAGGTTTTGTGAACTGATTTTTTATCATCCCCATTAGGGCAAATCTGTCGAAGAATGTTTTCTACAACACTATTTATAAGATCATATTTCGCAGAAAACAAGGGCAGATCAAACAGTGTAATAGGCCCTAAAAGTAAAGTTTTCAATTGTTTTATCATGCGAAATCATGGGATGCTTATCTAGCCATCAAGACAAGGACATCAAGCCTAAGACACTTAATGTGCGGAACTGGCTTCTTGGAAACTGCGGCAAGGCCAACGACACGACACCTCAGAGGCCGGATCTGAACCCTATAAAAAACTTTCATCAAGTGGACGAAAAATGATTTCATTTCAAAAGCAAACCAAACAACCGAACAGCCCTGAAAGCTGCTAAACTAGATAAGTAGCACAAGATTCCAGACCAATATGACCTTGCAAAGCATATTTTTGCATCGTAGTATCGCCTTCAATATATTGCTAATGCTAAGGGAGAGCATACAGAGTATTAAAATTACCTCAAACTATTATTATTTGTCATAAACTTTAAGTCTAAGTGAAAATTTGTGAAAATTCATTCTTGACTGTGTTAAATCTACGCAAACTTGGATTTAGTTGCTTTTCTCGATAATTGTTTAAAGTTTCGTTTCATTTACCTATTGGAAAAAAAACATAAAAAAATGATGCACATGAAGTTAAACAAATATATATAATTTCAATTTTTCAATTTATTGTTAGTTTCTTGACAAACTATAATGCGCTATATATTTACCAGCGATATAACATAAAACATATCATGAGTGCACATTATAGATGTAGTTTAAGTTTAAACTGGATAAAAAGGGAAAACCTGAAGTAGAACCAAATGATAGGTAAAAAAACCAACCATAGCACAAGTCAAACATTCAAACCGTCAAAACTATAATATATGTATATTTTTTTTATATCGTATATCAATAGGTAATCAATTTATAGAAGCTTTTTTTAAATATAGTGACTAAAATATATTTTTTTTATTTAAATTGTATTCATTTCCAGACCAAAATATATTCCATATCGGCTTTTTCTGAGAATTGGCTCTTGTACCTTTAGCAGTAATATAATCTCTTTAATGAGTGGGTGTACGTTAAGACTGGTTGCGGAAGATATTGTGCTTCAAATAGGGACAAAGGTAAGTAAAAATATTATGTTCCTAATTGTTTAAATAATTAAAGTAAAACGGATATAGAAAAATAAACGAATCCAATTACACAAAACTCTAGAGAAGCTAACGTATTAAATATATATTTTCATTTGAACATAAATTGCCATTAATTAATTTTGTGATAAAGTGGGAATATAAATGCCTTAAAAACTTAAGGCAAAGCATAACTGCTTAGTTTGAGAGTCTACTAGCCTTTGATTAAGCCATGAACAACTTTTTATTTAATACGATCATCATTTTTTCTGTATAGCAGAGTAAAAGTAAAGGGCTTGACCAATGTTCAATATGTGAATATAAAAATTAGGTTTCTAAGTTCCATTAAATTATACATAAGTTATCCCAAATAATTTAATTTTAGAATTTTTCGTTTTACATAAGGTGCAATTAATAGGAAAATGTGGTGCTTTTTTGGAGTGATATCAAAGTTGTTTTTTTACAAAAGGCATTATGTTAGCGTTAATGTAAAATTGAACACATCATGTATGCGTGATTTGCTCCCAATTCCTAATTGCAACATCAAAACAAATAAAGCACAAAATGCCAAAGGCCGAGGTATCCCTGTTGTAAATGTTTAAATTATGATATTTCGACTTTAATCGGCATGTATATGGACTTAAACCCATATGTAGGCATGTAGATTAATTTAAATCGATTTAAACGAACAAAAATTGATTTCTGAATTACTCCCAACGATTCTTCAAGATGAATCTGGCCCGGATCTTAATCTTTGCTTACTTTATGCCATCACCACCCGTTATCGGATGACAGTGTATAAGATTGTTGTGGAAGACTCCATGTCCCTTTACCATATTACTTAACGTATCATTTACTTATCGGGTAGATATTGGCCATACTATGACGTATGCACAATAAATATATTAACCTTGACTATGCTGTCATCGCTCTAAAGACGGATCATTGAGATATTTATATTTATACCGTCTACTTGGTAGATATGCAAGTGCTAGACATTACTTGCCATAATTTGACTATACGTAACAATGTTATAGCTTTCAATTATTGCATGGGTTTGTACACCCTTATATTTTTACGTATAAGGAACCATAGCACAGTCACATTACTTACTTACTTACTTACTTACTTACTTACTTAATTGGCCATACAAACCCTATCGGGTCTCGGCCTGACGCAGAATTTCCCTCCAGGCGCTTCTGTTCTGCGCGCGCCTCCGCCAGTTGGCAACCCCAAGTGATGCCAGGACATCGCCGACTTGGTCCTGCCAACGCAAGCGTGGTCTGCCTCTCCTCCGCTGACCACCAACCACCGCTTCGGAAACTTTACGAGCCGAAGTTTCGGCATCCATACCGGCGACATGACCCAGCCAGCGAAGACGCTGGATATTGATTCGCCTGACCACGTCAATGTCCCCATATAGCTCATACAGCTCGTTATTCCATCTTATGCGATAGTCGTCTTCAATGTACACCGGACCGAAGATTTTACGAAGAATTTTTCTCTCGAACACTCCAACAGCGGCTACATCCGTTTGTGTCATCGTCCAGGCTTCCGCACCATAAAGAAGCACTGGGAAGATGAGCGTCTTGTAGAGTGTGATTTTCGTTGGTCGAGAGAGGGCTCTGCTGTTCAATTGCCTCCTGAGCCCAAAGTAACATCGGTTGGCAAGAGTTGTTCTTCGTTTAATCTCGAGGCTGACATTGTTGGTGTTTGTCACAGCGGTGCCAAGGTAAACAAATTCCTTGACAGACTCAAATATACAGTCATCCGTATTTAGCTCAGAATCAAGACGCCGCGATTCTCTGCTTGAGCACACCATATATTTGGTCTTGCCCTCATTCACCGTTAGACCTACCCTAGCCGATTCCTTCTTAATAGCACCAAAAGCACCTGTGACATCACGCTTGGTGCGGCCGATAATGTCAATGTCATCCGCATAGCCAAGGAGCTGGGCACATCTGTTCGTCAATATTGTGCCCGTCCGATGAACACCTGCTTTTCATACGACACTCTCCATCAGCAGATTAAAGAGTGTGCATGATAGCGCGTCACCTTGTCTGAGACCTCGCTTGGTATCAAAGGTTTCGGAGAGATCATTTCCTACCTTGACGGAGCTTTTCGTGTCTCTCAAAGTCATACTGCAGAGTCGGACTAACTTTGCAGGGATACCAAGTTCAGACATGGCGGCAAATAGGTGACCACGCAAAGGGGCTATCAAATGCGGCTTTGTAATCGATAAAAAGATGGTGGATGTCGATTTGTTTCTCATAGGTCTTTTCCAGGGTCTGGCGCAGTGTAAAAATCTGGTCAATTGTAGATCTTCCAGGTCGAAACCCGCATTAATAAGGTCCAATCAGTGCTTCAGCAAGTGGTTTTATTCTTTCACACAATACGCTCGAAAGAACCTTATATGCGATTGGAAGAAGACTGATAGCTCTGTATTTGGTGCGTATAGTGGCGTCACCCTTCTTCAGGATAGGACAGATGGTGCTGAGATTCCAATCGTCGGGCATACTTTCTGCAAGCCATATTTCGCTAATCAATTGGTGCATACACCCTTCCAACTGATCGCCACCGGCCTTAAACAGTTCAGCAGGAAGGCCATCAGCGCCTGCAGCTTTGTTGTTTTTTAGTCGCCTTACTGCGACCTCGTCACGGCTTAGGTATGGTACCGCATTACAATCATCCTCGACTGGGGTTAATGAATCCGCTTCTCTAGAGGCAGAGTCTGCGAGCAGACCCGCAAAGTGATTCTTCCATAATCTCAGCACCCATTCTGCATCTGTTACCAAGTTACCGTCGTCATCATTGCACGCATTCGCTCCGGTCTTGAAACCTTGGGTCAGACGCTTGACCCTCTTGTAGAAGTTTCGAGCGTCATTTCTGCTTCTGCTATTTTCCGCCAACTCACACTCACGCCTTTCTTGTTCCCGTTTTTTGCGTCTAAAAAGGCGTTTTTCCTCTTTCCTCTTGGCCCTGTATTCTTCGACGACAGTACGAGTGGCCCCAGCTTGCAGCGTCGGCAGGCGGCGTCTTTTGCAGCTGTAGCATCTCGACACTCCTGGTCGTACCATGGGTTTCGTTGGGCGCTGGAACCCAAGTACATCTTCTGCCGCAGCACGCAGTGAGTGTGATATGTGCGCCCACATATCGCTGATGTCTACGGGCATTGAGGAGGGCTGGCCCAATCGGCCAGAGAGCTGAGTGGAGTAAGCATCTTCTGCCTGTTGCAATTGCAGCTTTCCGATGTCAAACTTTCTCGACATACCTCGATGTGACGTTTTTGCCACACATAGCCCTGTGCGAACCCTGGCTGCAACTAGGTAGTGGTCGGAGTCGATGTTGGGACCCCGACAGGTTCGCACGTCGAGTATGCTGGATGCATGTCTTGCGTCGATTGCAACATGATCGATCTGATTCCGCGTTAGTCGATCAGGGGACAGCCAAGATGCTTTGTGGATGTCAAGATGACGAAACCTGGTATTACTTACTACCATGTTATGTGCTGCTGCAAAGTCAATTAATCTGAGCCCATTGCCCGAAGTGGTCTCATGTAGACTAAATTGCCCGACAGTACTACCATAGACTCCTTCACGCCCGATCTTGGCATTAAAATCGCCAATGACAATCTTAATGTCATGAGCCGGGCAGCGGCCATAGACCTGGTCGAGCTCCGCATAGAAGGCGTCCTTTAGTACGTCATCTTTTTTTTCCGTGGGGGCGTGCGCACAAATCAGGCTGATGTTAAAGATCTTGGCTCTTCGGATCGTTGCTATTCTTTCGTTTATTGGCGTGAAGCGAGAGACCCGGCGCCGCAGCTTAGCGCTCACAACGAATCCGCAGCCAAACTCATGCCTGTCGGGGTGGCAGCTGTAGTAAATATCACAGTTGCGTCTCTTTAAGCAACCCTGTCCTATCCATCGCATTTCCTGGATAGCGGTGATGTCAGCCTTACACTTAGTAAGGGTATCCGCTAGCAGTTGAGCAGCACCTGATCTGTACAGCGTCCGCACATTCCAGGTGCATACTCTCAAATCGTTGTCCTTTGTACGTTTGCCGTGGTCGTCAACGTTGGTTTGGTTTCGTTCCGAGGCTCCTTCTTTGTCTTTCATTGAGGTGGTCTGTTTTTATATGGGTAGATCTCAAGTCCTACGCCACAACCTAATTATAAGGTTTAGGGTACCCGCCGCGTACTTTAGTTTGCCGCCCGTAGCGTAGCGATGGTTGGCAATCCATGAGGGACCACGTGGAGGTAGTACGTGGACTTGGAGAGAGAAGGGACAAGGATCGCTCTGGTGCTCACCAAGTTGAGCCCGTTCAGACTTTACCTTGTTTTACTCACTCCCACCTCCCCAGCACAGTCACATTAGCACAAAATATATAAAAAATATAAAACTTTTATATGGCTAGTAATTTAAATAAATTTTTTCTAACATTTTAAGGATCAATCTGATGCAATCGCAGAGAGAAGTAACGGCCCATTAAGTCGAGAAAATTTAACACCTATCCTAGAAGTTGGACTCGTGAATATATCCATCCGCTTAAGTTCGGAAAATACAACTTGTCCTAAAATGGATCTCCGGTCATCCATTAATGATGTTCATTTAAAGACTTGCTACGACTCGGCATCCGCATTAGCTCAAGTTATAGCGTATATAGCTAATGACAAAGATCTAGTACAAATTGAATCTAACATGTTTAATTGTAATGAATTTCACGATGATCCTAGTTCTCTACTATCTAAAAGGAAGATGGATAATAATGATAGCCAAAATCAAATGCATCTCAGCCAACTGATGGCCGATGCAATCAAAGATGAGCAGGACAAAGCAACGCCACCTAATTCTACTACTACAAAGTCTAATAACACATTTGATGTGTTTTATTTTCCCGACGAACCAAATGAGGAAGGTCGGAAAAAATCAGCGAATATATGTGATATTTTAGACTTCGAGTCCAACGTTATTTTTCAATCATATCACTTTAAAGATGACGAAAATTCTCAGGTTCAAAAAGACTTGGGAAGTGTTCCGTTGGATAAGATGTCTTTTGCAGAAGAAAAGGACTTTTACATGATACCACTTGATCAACTGACCTTTATGGTAAGTTCTAATTTTGATTGCTCAGTAATTTAAAATATTCACTGGATTTGAATTTAAATACAGCAGAAAAAGATTAAGAATACCCTTTAGTAACTTTTTTAAAAACATTTTCGAAATACCGAAAACGCTTTTAAGCCATTATAGCAAAACTGAGAAGAAATTTTTCTGCCAAAGTAAATTCAAAAGACAAACAAAATAGCTATTATGAATAATTTTAATCGAATTTATTTGATTTTTGGTATTTGCGAGAAACATTGTTCTAGAGCAAAAATTTGAGTTGCACACCATGGTATACATTACCCCGTCTTCTTTGCATATCTTGCAAGACATTTGCCATTACATCGTTAAAGTTGAAGAAAATGTATTTTAAGATGCTAGTTAAGTTAAAAGTAACAATCGCAATATGCTTGGCCAGAACCAAATACGTGTAGCAGGATCAAACTGCACTGTATTTCAATACAAAATAAAAACAATTTGTGTAAATTTATATCCCTAATCATATTCCGCCTAACATTAAGAACGCTAATTGTTGTATAAGTACATTTTATTGCTTATTCTGTTTCATATTATTTAGGACCAATGTGGAGTTTCAAACATTGATATATCTGAAGATCCTCTACGAATTGTTGATAATCACTTTTGCCTTCCACAAGAGAAAATTGATTTGCTTCAACCACCAGCAAATTTTCCCGTGCCGGAGAATACATATACACTGTGTGAAATGACATTTACGTGGCATCTGTACGGAGGAATTGATTTTGGTAATAAAAACACTGCCATCAACACTGCGCAAAGTCAAAAGTAAGACATAAACAAACTTTTTTTAAATGTATATTATATATTTATAGATCTTTAACTTGCTGATATCGAATCGATGTTATAGAAATATATCCGTAATAATTCCATATTTATAATATATAATTGAAACTTTACCTAGGATAAATACATGGAATAATGAAATGAATGAAACTGATTCAAAAACAAAAAATCCCAACTATTTTTCTCATAGAACAAACTGTGCCCCTTTTATCAAAATGAACATTTTATCGAAAATATTATTTGAATCTGCTGTTCGATGAGACTCAAGCATTTAATAAATTCATAGGCGCCACAGAAAGCTTAGCACTTTGTTTCTCGAATGTTTGCGCTTCTGTAAAAATGGCAGCGAAGTTGCTGTACACTGCACAAATAAGCAAATCAAACAAATTTAGTTCGAAATATAAAATATTGATCTACACAAAACGGATCTTTATTTAAGGAAATATTTAATCTGATGGTTCACATAGATAACTTGTAATAAGTTACTAATAGCTATGCCCCCGCCAATTATTTCTTATAAAACAAGCCCCAATTCCTTAATACCAAAATGCTTGAAAAATTATCTGTCCACTAATTTCACACCACCCTTGCCAATAATCTGTTCAATCTTGACTGTACGTGACCTAAAATCAAACCGTCCTTCGGATTCGGCTATAAACTGTAGGTCCGTCTACTCTTCCATCAGCTATTTATAGAGATATGACTATGCTCTGCCTAATAATTATAACTAAACGTATGTGGATATCCTTTTTATTTATTTTTTTCGGGTCTATGTTCAGGCCTTCTATATACGTTTATCCTGTGCACCATTCTAATATAAACTTCAAGAAGCCATATTAGATTAAGAAACATTTAAATTGTGAGGCTAATACGCAGCAGCGAAAAATTACTTTAAGGCTAACCTTCAATACGAAAGTTGCAATTCAAATTCTGAGCAACTCGAATGTGCAGTGCATTGCAGTGTTATGCATTTTTGGACAATTGACATGTAGTTTAGAGAAGAGATTTGGATGATTGCAATACATAATCAACTCGTGCATAACAGCGACATTTTGCTAACCGCTCATGCTTGTAAAGAAATTTCATGACTTCAAGACAATTATTGAAAGGAATTAAATAACAAACCGGGAAGGAGAAAAATTATCTTCGCTAGATTAAAATGTCGTTCTAGCTTCTTTCTTGGTCCTAATCAGCCCCGTTGTAACAGATCATAGGATTTACCCTTAACAAAATCAAAGGTATCCCAGTCTGTTGCTACTATATAACTTTCAATGTTGTTGATCTTGAAACCTTTGGTGAAAAATCACCAAACCAGCTTAACTATATATCCACCATTTTCTTAAAAGGGTGCTCGTCGCGAAAAGCTTTGAGCAATACTTTTTAGGAATTCAATAATCGGTAATTGTCGTATTGGAGTAATCTTTTAGGATGGACCAATATTCATATGCCAGCGCAATCAGAGACTTCGTCATTTAAACGTTATAACGCTGGATGATAGAATGAAAAACTCATTTGTTATTGGAAAAATAAATATGTATTGGCATTATGGGACTCACTCACTTGAAGTTAATTTCATTTAAAAAAGTTAATAAATAAATTCACAAATTATTTCCATTTTTAAGTACAATCTCATTAGGGTAAGAATTAGTTTAGAGGGCTCAAAATTGCTTTAGTGTCGCTTTTCTTCGCAAAGGTACACAATTGTTTTAATTTTTATCGTATATTAAATATTAAACAAAGAGTTACATTTCTAAAATGATTTTATATTAATATTTGAGCTAATTCTGTTTGCGTTTTATACCCGTCGTTTTAGTGGGAGATACTTATTTGTCTTATTTGCACATTTTCAAACTGTAGAAATCGTAGTGCCTTCTTACAACTGTTTTTCATTATTGCTTATGTAACCGTTTCTACGTCAAGATTGTGGTGGTCTTGTTCTTAGCATTTTAGATAAAGTTCTTTGAATTAAGTAAGATATGCAGGATCCCACATGTCTATGCAGGTCCATTATGGTTTTACATATTATATTATATGCTTGCTATGTCGTCGAAGGATGGAATGCTTTTCGGGGTTTTATTACTTTACACTGGGATGTTGTTTATTGACTTCTCCATTAATTAGGATTGCATGTCTCTCGTGCCGAAAAAAATTGAGTAAAGGAGAATAAGGTGATGCAATAAACATAGTTAGCCCCGTCAATATTATTTTCATATTTTATTTTGTTTGAAAAGTAATAGCATTCCTGATGGCAATTATTAATTTAATGCAATTAGCAACTATCGAGGGCTGATTTGCCAAATCATAAAAAATATTAGTTATGGAGTCATACGCATTGCGACTTAAACAGAGAGGGACCAACAATGCTGCAACAATACGCATGCGCGACTTTAGGGAAAATGTATAGCTGCTGGACCAAAAAAAAATATATAAAAAATTAATTTTTTTTTTGCAAATACTAAATTTATGAATTTATATAATAAAATATATATATAAAATAACAAAAAAATAAAAAAAAACTATTATATAATTATTTAATGATATAAGAAGAGAGTTTATCAAATTCAAATAATAATGTAATTTTGTAAATTTTTTTTTTTTTATTTAGAATTTCATCTGGAATGTCAGAAACTTATAAGCATGGCGTATCTAATGCTCACGAGGAATCCGAAAAATCATGGAAGAAAAGTGTAGGTGCAGGAGACATCACTGGAAGAAACCAAGAAGTTCTTGTGGAAATCCAATTTTCGAAAATTCGTTATACTTACGAAATATATCCAGTTAGCTCAATGTATGCCTCCAGGCAAGTTCTACTTATCTCGGACATTGAAATTCGTGATCGATTATGTTCCTCAGACATAAACAAACTACTTTACCGACCAAATACAAAAAAATTTAATCAAAAACACGAAGATAATATGATTATTATTAAAGCATTACATGTACGACCGGAACCTCTCAAAAGTTCAGCGGAAGAATGTTCACTGCGTGTATCAGTTTTACCTATAAAGCTTAACATTGATCAAGGAACCCTATTATTTTTGGACGAATTTTTTAACTCTTTAATATATCCACAAAAAAAAGAAAATTTATCAAGTGATGCCAAAATAGAGCAAAATCAACGCGTACCAATTAATCAACCAAACACGGCAACATCTTGTAACACTTTGGACAGTTTTCAGGATGAACAACTTCAAACAGCAGAAATTAGAGCCGAAGGCACAGTTCCAGTCACTTTACCAGATAAAATAAGTGAATCGAAGATTGAGACTCCACCCATTTATTTTCGAGAAGTAATCTTCAGCCCATCTCTACCCATTTGCTTAGATTACCATGGTCGCAGAATAGAGCTTTCACGCGGACCAATAACTGGTCTTTTATTGGGCTTAGCACAGTTACAAGGATCCGGTATCTGCCTACGTGAAATAGTTAATCGGTAAGATTTATATTAAAAATATTTTGATTTTTTATTGTTTGCAGGGAGCTTCTAGCCTCTAGCTGTTAACATTTTATTTTACAGAAGATTAAGAAAGTGAGAATATAAAATATATATAACAACTATTTTTAACGTAATACAACAATTTCATAAGTAATCTGAGAATTTGTGCAAGAAATGTACATGATTCAGTAGTATGTATAAAAAAACGCATCAAACTATTAATTTTGTTTCCTTTAGCTCTTAAATCGTTAATAATTTGGTTAGGTCGGTAAGATTTAGTGCGTGTGTATATTTTTGTTTTTAATAGGGCTGAGCACTGTCAGAAGAAATGGATAGTGTGTTTTTCTCCGTTCTCTGGAGTCCTGCAATCCTTATTTTGCCCACTAAGTTCTTAATACAAATTGTACCTCAATTATTACTGTGACACCTCGCTGAGTCGCCGATCTCCTAGTGATTATTTTTCTGTAAGGCCCGACTGGCCAGACTTTTTCTCTGCCACCAGTTAAGCCACTCTGTCTGCTTCCCTTGTCGCCGTGGCGCACTCGCTGGCCACATCATCGTCCTGCCTAACATCTCCAAAAATAATGTTCTTTATGATAACACACTGTTAAATTGGCTTACCTCAGTGACTTACTTTGACTGTTCTCAATGACACAAATTCGCGAATTCACTGAACGTTGACTTACTAACTGACTCCCAGCTACCGGCCCACGTTATAATACGTTTAAGAGCGTTTGTAAACGAACCGGTTTTCTAGTTATTAGCCTATCCTATCTGGCAGATCAGACTGAGTGCACCACTGCCTCTATCATCTACTCTACACCGTCATCTTCCATTAAGTCTGGATGTCAGGCTTTCGTTGCGTGATGAGACATATTTTGATTAATTGCACAACCCCAAACGCATTGCACAAGATAATGGTCATAATTTACGATAGCACCGTACTTAGGTTTGGACCTAGGTTACGCCATTTTGATTTGTTGCGCGATTTTTGGGTTCACCCTAAATCTGGTGCTACTTACTACCTTGTATGCGCGTCCAAGTTGATTAACCAAAGACTGTTGTTGGAAGGGATCTCTTGGAGGCTTAACTAACCAACGGTTACGTTAAAGATGCCTTCATGAGCAACCTTTGCCTTGAAGTCCTCGGGAATGATCTTCACTTTGTGAGCTAAGCTCGTATGTATCCTCGAAGCAAACATTCCGGTACTCAAATGGAAATGGTTACATACATTTAAGCACGAGATTACAAAAAAAAATGTATATGAAAAAAGTTGACAGGCAGTATAATGCCACCATAGATCCCTGATGGGCAAAATCTAATTTTATGCAAGTCGAATCGCATATGTTGTACTCAATAACATTCCCAATTAATGATTTCGAGTAGTTTAGCAACTCATTTTAGATCCCACTATATTTAGAGCATCACCTTTGAACCGTGGATGGTTTAGCGTCTATAAAGGTAATGATACTATTTTACCAGTACTAAAATTTGGTGTATTATTGGGGTTATTTATGTTTTCATCTCCAATCTTGATCCAGTGCCAAAATGTCCCGATTTTATTTTTCAAAAAGCAGTTTCAGCTTCAACAAATACATCATTCAATTGCTTGCCCTTTAATAATTTCGAAGTTTTAAGGTTGGCCAGGATGCTCTTTGTTTTTTTATTATTTTTGCATTTTCAATTAATGTACAAAATGAAAGCTTGCTGAAAACGTCGTATAGTTAACAAAAAACCAAACATATTCAAAAAGTCACAATTCAATAATATTATAAGAAAGAACATCTTAAAATCGAGCCGAAATAATTTGAACTCCCAATATACACAATAGAAAATATTACTTGTTATTATGTTATGTTTAATTTCATAAAGTAGATAAATAAAACATAAATGTCCTTTTCAGGAGGGGTCTCTTAGGCTGGAATAAACTTTTCTCGTTTTTATTAAATGAGTGGCTTAACGACATCAAGCGAAACCAACTTCCCAATATCTTAAGCGGAATTGGACCTACAAATGCCGTTTTGCAGTTGTGTAAGTATTTTAAACAAATTTTATTTCATTTTTCACGCAAAAAAAAAAATTTTTTTAAATAATTTATTCTAAAAGTTATTATATATAACAAGTGATTGTGATTTTCTCGAGTATCGCATAGTTATAACAGTAACTAATTCAGAAATCTTAAATATGCCTAGTGATTGATTGTAAAATATTTTGCAAATGAGGATAGTAAGTAAGCAGATATTTTCAATCTTTGAAACAAGAAGGAAAAGCACATTTATATGTAAAGATAAAATGTTTGCTATCATAGTTCCTACTTAGCAACAAAGGCATAAAGGGGGCAAATCTACACTGGGTTTTATTAAACTTTATCAACCAATAGCAACAAAAAAAATAATTTCAAGTTAATACAGTTCCTATTAAGTTTTTATTATATTTAGGGACCTTTATTTTTTCTATATCTCGATCTTAACGCAACACAAATCGTATTTAATATAACGAAATAGTTGTCCTGTTTATCTGGTGCTGTGAAATACCCAAATTAAGCACAATAAGCTCTAGTCAAATTATGTGATATTCTTTTAGCGAAAACTAATAGTTTTCGGCAGTATGCAATTAAAGTATAAGTTAAAATCCAGGTCTACTTATGTTATATTATATGAAATTAATTGCATAAGAAAGAAGCCCAGTTAATATTAAGCAAAATAAATTTATTAAATACCAGTAGAAATAATAATTTTAATTCAAAATTAAATATCTTTTTAGTTCAAGGTATATACGAACTATTTTGGCTTCCAATCGAGCAGTATAATAAGGATGGAAGAATAGTACGTGGATTTCAACTTGGCGCTCAAAGTTTTAGTGCTCGCACTGCGTTAGCTGCACTGGAAATAACATCTAGGATAATCCACTTATTACAGGTTAGTGTATTAGGTTTATTAACTATTAGTTCTTTTTTTGTTTATAACAAACTCAGTTAAAAAGAAAATATGGCTTAATCGAAGTTATTACTTGGATACGAACTGTCACAAAAAATATTTTTTCAATGACAAAAAACGATTGCGACGTCTAGCTTTCGTTGCATGCGGGGTGAACATTTTTCGCATTTCACAACGCATGCGTATCTTGGTGGCCTCGAGTTTGGCATAGAATGCACGCAAATTAGGCAAAGACTTAAAAATCAGATTAAATCTGGAGACGTGATGGGGAAGTCTCTGGCTTGCTACGAGTCCACATCCAAATTCGCGCAACCTTCTCCTGTCTATCTAATTTCCTGGATGGCTGTTTTATCAGACGTTTCTATTTCAAAAGCATTCGTCAGTTGGATAAAGGCATCAACCAATCGTAGTCCTTTTTTCATGTATATTGGGCGTCAACAATGGGGGTAAACTTTTCCGATTCTTTAGTTTTGGTATTGGTTGGTAGTTTTTTTAAAGGTGCGGGAACCAATCGCTGCTTAAAACTGTTCATAGTCCGGACGACTCAGTCCACACATTAGCTTGCTAATAAACGAATGCTAGGGTAGGAGGCTGTGTGTAAAATTGCAATCATTTGAAATAGAGATTGCTTTAGCTGCCGCCTGGTTGACAGCAATCAGAAGATTTACTGTTCAAATAAAAGGAAGGCCCTTCAATCAGAACGAACTATACAAGAGTTTTTTAAAATTTAAAAACTTAATTTTTCAAAAATACAATGAGTTTATAATTATTTGTATGAGGTATTCGTTTGAATCTGAAGAAATACCAGGCGCAGTACTGGGATGGTATCCTTAAAGCTCCAGAGGTCGAGGCTGGCCAAAATTGACTTGGCGCAGGACAGTGGCGGCAGAAACCCATAAGTCGATGAGCGAACTCCGTACAAAACCAAGAAATAACTCAATCGGAAAACGATTACCAAAGTCATCTGTGATTAGACAATGTTTTTTATTTATTAAAATAATAAAATGCAGCAAGAAAAGGCCTCACAAAAAGATTGGTTGCACAAAAACATTAAAAAAATGGTGCATCATTTTTCCTGAAGTATGTAAAACACGCAAGAACGCTTTGACTGATTAAACTATATGAAAATTTAACGAGGGAGTATTTTTAAATTCATCGCAAATAAAAAAAATATGAAAGATTTGGCAGCACACACGCTGACTGTGTTTATTGCATCAGCTTCTTTACCATTATGTTATTGTAATAACGCGCACTTTTGTTCGCACTGTCACGCAAAACACACGCGTTTTAATTTAACTAGCAAAAATACATAACAGTCTTCTATCTGCTTATTATTATTTATCTACCAATAAATAATGTAGAGCTTTGAATCAATTACAAAGTTAAATAATATATAGTACTTATGTATATTGTGTTGACTACGGCTGCGACGTTGTCAGAGCCCCAATCTGCTGAAAATGTTTTGCGGCTTGAACATTGCTTTGAAGCGACGTCGACGTTTGTTCGCGCTGCGGTCGCAAAAAATAAATATGTTGCTTGAAACACATTTACCACATTAACTTATTATTCATATAATATATGCTTTAAATTTAAAAGAATTTTTTTTTAGTTTACGGCAGAAACAACTTTTGACATGCTCTCTGCAGGACCATCTGTTAAAAGACGTCATGGAAATCAAGGGAAAAAACGTCAAGGACGCCCCAAAGACTTCCGGGAAGGTGTAAATAATGCATTCACAATCGTTAAAGAGGTATATAACGATTTAAAAAATAGTTTTAAGTTATTTGTTGTTTCCTTAAATGTGTACAATCACACTTCGCTTAGTCTCTGTATGAGCGAACGACTTTCTTAAGGTCTTTTTAATATAAGGTTTAAGTGAAGTTTACAAACTTTTTTTATGGAAGTGTGCTTTCTTGTTGAGAGAACTAACAATATATTTAATAAATTTAACAGGTAACTTTTATAAACTAGTAGTTATAATGTAACCTATAATTATTGCTGGGCTATACGTTCCTAAGTCGTAGCCGATATCTATCGCATAGCCATTTAAGACCTTAAGCAAGACGGGATGTGTTGACAGTTTGTAGTATATTTTGTGGTGAAGTACTCGGGATCTTTGACTGTACTTTTTGGATGACGTCTATGATGCTCTTGCTGGTATTGCGCTAGAGCTGGAAGACGAAAGTCCTAGTCTGTTTCAGGACCGAGTAAGAGTTTAAGGGTAAGGTGATTAAAGAGATTAAGCGCTACAGACTACCCATAGTGCAGAAGAAATTAATGCATATATATTTTCCCTAACCAAGAAGAAATCTTTTTTACCAAGAAAATGCTTTGGTAATAATAATATATCTCAACTAAAAATATGTGTCAAATGTGTTCACAATAAATTAATAACATTTGCTATGCATATAGACATTGGAATTGAACGTATTTGTTCACAATGATATAAAAAAATTTACTTCTTATTGACAGATAGTGGAAAAGGGTCTTGCACTTTTAACGAAAGAATTGTGTTTCAATTATGCAATGGCATCGCAGTTAAAATTAATATTAAATTAAAAGGCGTTCCTAATGCTCCCAATCAGAGGAAGTTATATGGTCTACTTGACGCATTTTGATTCTATGACGATTTAGTTTATATATTTTTTTGATGTTTTTTTTGGGGGAAACTGTGCTTGGTAAAAGTAACATTTTTTACGGCACCTAGGGTTCCATGCTGTAGAGGACGGCAATACTTTTGAAGTTGTCAAGGAATTTTCATACCTTGGCACCAGCGTTAACACCGAAAATAATATCAGCTTGGAGATTAGGCGAAGAATCTGCCAATAGATGTTACTATAGTCATAGTAATCAAATGTGTAGCGGAGACATCTCTCAATCGACAAAATTAACTCTCGACAAAACGCTCATCCTGCCCGTGCTGTTATATGGCGCAGAAGCATGGGTTGTGTTTCGGACGGATGCAGCTGCACTAAGACTGTTCGAAAGAATAATACTTCGTAAAATCTTCGGCCCGTTTCGAATTGGAGATGACTATCGCATCCGAACAAACCATGAGCTGTATGTGCTTAACAACGGCATTGATATCGTCCAGCGTATTTCGGCACAACATCTGTGTTGGCTCGGCCCTCTCCAGGGCAGAAGGTTTTCTCTGCAAAATTCGTCTAAGGAAGATGAAGGGGACGACCTAAGCTTAGATGGAAAGACCAAATGGAGGAGGACCTATCTTCACTTGGTGTGACCAATTGGAGAAGGTGAGCGCAAAGCAGGGCACCTGGCGTGAGTTAGTTATGTCGGCTGTAGCCCAATAATGGGTTGTCAATGGCAAGTAAAGTAAAGTAATATCCTTAAAAATTACTTAGCTGATAGATCCTTCTTCATAATGTATGACGATGAATGCTCGGAACTCATGACAACATCAGAAGGAGTACCACAAATATATAATATTTACAGCAGATATACCAACGCCAAGTACTACTGGATCGATGATTCCTATACTTGCGGATGACACTATTAATGTCAGCTAACAGCAGTGAAAAAGTACCAACCAAAACTCTACAGGGACTGGTTTGAAAAATAGGGCATAGCAGTAAATAAGGGTAAAACACAACACGACGACATGTGCACTAAGCGAATTTCTGTAAGACACCCAATCAAAATAAATGATGAAATTATCAAGTGCAAAGTAGGGATAACAATAGACTCCAAAGATAAAAGAATTAAAATAAAAAACAAATTCCGACATTATACCCTTAGCTTATATAACAAACAAATAGTCTATAAAAAAATAATAATATGGGGCACTTTCAGTAAAACTAACTTACAGCTAATACAAAAAAGTAAATCCACAAAACTAAGAACATTAACAAATTCAGACTGGTACATACGAAATGATGTATTCATCACGATCTCGACTTAGAAACTATTGATGAAACGAAGTTAACAAAACACAAAGCGTAATCTATGTATGCATGGCCTGATTTCATTTTTGAGTCCGCAAACTAATTGAATTTTCGTGTAACAAATTAATATAAAAACTCATTAACAATCAACTGAACTAAAATATGTTGGACAAACGATGATATTTCCTATTATCAAAATATTTACGACGTATTTCGAAGTCTTTGAATGCTTTTTTCATATTTTAAATATATTTTTTGTTCAAGTGAAATAATTATTTAACAATAATTTTGTTTTTTTTTTCAGGGAATTAACGATTCAGCTAACACTCTTATTGAAGCTGCCGTCACAGAACATGACCAAAAAGGATATACTGGCGCAGTTGGCGCTGTTGTAAGGCAGTTGCCCCAATTAGTTGTATGTCCGGCTGTACTAGCTACTCAAGCAACTACGAATATTTTAGGTGGAGCCAAAAGTTCTCTTGTCCCCGAAGCCAAATTAGAAGATCGGAATAAGTGGAAAAATTACAATAATTAACACAAATTTTCATTTAATTTTCAATAAACGTAATTTTATATATGTATTTATGAGTTGATCATTGGACGATCATTTAAAAAAGAGGAGATGCCCTATAATAACTTCAAGAATAACGTAAGAATTTGTCGTAAGACTCGCATACTGTGAATACTTTGTTTTGCATGCTGCATCTGTCAGTAGTATAATTAGCGTACTCGCCTCTATAACCTTTAGTCGGAGGTTAAATTCTTCGCAGCATCACTGTGGCATTTACCTAGCACTGGCATAGATAGTAATATTATTAATTAAAGACGCCGCCGTTAGGATTCGGCTATAATCATGGATATGTTATCTGTCACATAAAACTAAAGGGGAATAAACTTAATTTACATTTTTAATTTACTTCTGGTGAAGCTGCAACGCTTCCTGTACATCTTGTGTATTTTGTTTTAAAGCGTCCCAAACCATAATCGGCGATAAGCTTTTACTCTTAAAAAATCCACTAGAAGTTTATATGCCCATTTCATTAAGCCTAAAACATCAACACCGGTATGAACCACAAACCATGTACCTCGCCTCTTACTCCAAAGGTTGGTCATTCGTATCTTACTGCAGAGGTGCTTACACCTAACACTGACATAGCTAGCAAATAGACGCACTAATGCCTAAGAAAATCTCTGGTAAATAAAAAAAAACGTCGTTCGGATTCGACTATAAACTATTAAAACTTTATATAAGTTGGAAATGCATTTAGCAGGAGCAAATAAATTCGTATATTAAAGAAAATTCATCTACACTGTGCGTGTATCGATGAAACCGTGGAGGCTGACGTGTCATATATACATATGTATGTATTTTATATGTCCGTTCGGACTTATCGAAGTTCAAATAATGTTACTGTAATATTTTGGTTACAAAACTATTGTAAACAAACGAAACATGAAATATTTTGTAATGTAATAACTTAAAGAAACTCTTCTTCTCCTGTGGGTCACTCGAAGGGATGATAAGTCCTTCTGCACTTGGTCTTTGTATCCGCCTCTTGGTCGGCTTTCGCATCTAACGCACCAGCCAATAGGGCGTCTTCGTATATATAAACGACATGATCAAACCAACACAGTGGTTGTACAAACGACACATTTTATCAAATAATAACTTCGTTGTTGTTTACCACAGAAATCATGTCGAATTTTGTTCCAAGTAAATTGCATTTGTGGAATTTGTTGCTGAAGCTCATTGATTGCTGGCAGAAAAGCTTGTGTTTCAATAGTGAAAAAGTTTAACGACCAGACATTGCAGGCGCTATGCGATGAAGACCCAAACCAATCACAACAGCAATTGGCGTGAGCACTCAATGTGTCCCGGAGAGCAATTTCTCAACTTTAAAAGCCGATGGTAAGATCCAGACGTATGGGAAATGGGTGCCACATCAACAAAATTATACACAAATGGGAAATCGAAAAACTGTGAAATGTTGCATCAACGGTAAGAGGGAAAATCTTTTCTGAATCAAATTCTTATGAGGGACGAAAAATGGATATATTATATTACGAAAAAAAGGTTGGCTTTCACCTGCTGAGGCTGGCCCATCGACTGCAAGACAATGCTTTGTGCTTGGGCTGATGTATTATACTACAAGTCATTAAAACCTGGTGAAACGGGCAATAAGGATGGCTTCCGACGACAAATCATCAATTTAAATACTGCGTTGATAGAAAACGACTAGAACTTGCCAGAGACATGGCAATGTTATCTTGCAACATAACAACGCGCCGGATCATAAAGCTAAATTGGTGAAAGGCACGGCAAAAAAAAATAATTGTAATATATTGCCTCACTCGCTGTACTCTCTAGACATCGCCCCATCCAATTATGATCTTTTCGCATCAACGCGACACTCACTTGCAGAGCAGCGCTTCGCCAAATTAGAAGAACTCGAAAAATGGCTTGACGGTTTCTTCGCCTCAAAAGAAAAAAAGATATGTAGAATCGAAAATTCAATACTTTCATTAAAAAAAAGTTTGCTTGTTCTCCTGAATATTCAGTGTTTAATTTATCGACAAAACCGGCAAATTTAAACTTACACCCTTGATGGTAGTCTCGCTGTTGGACAATGGGACTGATTGGACTGTTTGTGGAAAGAACTCTAACCAGCACCAACAAAAAATAATGGTTCTAGTTGGCTTGCGTTATTTTGTGATGGTATGGTAAAAATGTCCTCTAACACTAGCAAGAATATGACGGCCTGGATTTTGGCGCGCAAGATAGGTAGTTGTATGGTACAAAAGGTGAAAATGTTAGTTGGATATTTAAGGTAGGGCATATTCTATTTTGTTACAGAGTACCGTAGAGGTTTTATTACATCGATTTGGGCGAAAGTCCTAGTAAAAGCCTGACCGGGACCAAAGTAGAATCATTCGATGATAAGCTGATCAGATAAGTATAAACTATCAGCCAAAACGAAGAGTTAACAGTGCAACAGAGTTGTTCACAATCCATTTCGGTGTGCACACACAGTGCAGTTTTACAGTGAAAGTGACAGTTAGTGCATAAAATACAGAGTTACTGCCTATTCAACTAAGGCGTTTCATACGAACATTGAAAAAAAGCGGTGACGACACCGTTCGTATCCATTCAGTAGGTCGTATGCGTTCAAGTCTAATAAAACGACTTCATCCGGGTTCCCTCACTTTCAACCAGCCATACCGAAAGGTACGGTAAATGTTTTGCTATAGACTCTGTAAACGGTACCGATAAGTTGGGCCATTGGCTGTCGTGAAAAGGCGCATTGACACGGTCAGGTCGACCCAGAACAGTGGCGGGAGTGAGTCAGAAAGCACACTACATTGGCGAATGTCAGACAGAAAGAAATTCTGCCCAGTGTGGGCGTCACGGCCGCAAGGGGAGCAGAAAGATAATGGTGGCAAAGAATACGTCTGACCAGTGAGAGCGTCCAATGTTACCGAAGAGTCTTCACCAGGAGCTCAGCAAGTCAGGGGGACCTTAAAGTAAGAAATTAGGTACAATTGTAATTAAGAACATAGAAACCCATACAACAATGCTCGTTATATATCATAGGGTCTCAGTTAATATAAATTCGTTGTGGCAACAAACCTGAAAAACGATGAACTATCGCTGCCATTGTTCCGGACAAACCAGAGATTCGTTACATACAAAATATGTTCCACTATTTTACAGGGGTATTACTCGAAAAGAGAATCAATAATGGGCGTCTACTTCTTATTGTTGGTTCATGGCAAAACACAATACTGTCTGTTGGCGCTGTGACGCGGAGGCTGGATTTGGCTCACTATTTTTGAGCTTATTGCTGCTGCCCAAATGAAAATGCGTTCTATTTCATTTGTATTATATGGGAAAATACGTATATACGTTGATTCTTTATTTGTGTTTGACCTTGACTTTGGCATTGGATTTTCTGAAATCTATATTAAGCATAATTTACATTTCTTTATTTCTCCTTTACCATAATTCGATATGATTTGCCCAGCCTCACACTATGCGAATGCGCGCCGCTTTGGCTCAGTGACAGCAGCTTACTACAGTAGCGCTGCGCTTATCATGCGGGTGCGAGGCAGACAATCACAGTGCATTACTTGCACTGTATAATATTTCTTGCGTTTATTGGAAGGCAATGCAAAAAAACCCCTGTAGAAATTATGGTACGAAATTGGCAAATGCGCGCGCGGCTTCATACATTTTTATTATATAATATTTATTTTAATAATTCTGTCATTGAGTTATTGAGTGGAGTTCGTGCGAGGACTTGGGCTCGGTCGAAATTAAGACAAAATCAAAAACAATACAACCGGTTGACATAGCACGCGAAATTTGAATTTGGACATACACTTGGCAGTGTTAATATCATAGACGGCATTTAAATATTTAAATATTGAATGTACACGTACACTTTCATGAAAATGTTAACAATGAATGAGAGGACAATTATTTATACTTATTTTAAAAATGTTTTCAATAAAATTGTGACATATTTATGAACAATTTATTTTATAATGAGCATAATAATTATATATTAATTAATTAACAAAAATTAATTTGTATTTAGAACTGTGCGAAATAAAATAATATTACTGTAAATGCAACGCACTCTTAATTTCTATGCATGCTCATTTGTAGCTTAAGTTGTAGCTTAAAGCCACATATAGTTGTAATCTTCTTGCACGAAGCATTTTTACATTTAGTCGCTTTTGGAGTTCAAGTACACGAAGTACACAATTGTCGGTATAACTAAAATAAAGCTATTTTTAATATAACCTCATCAGGTTATGGGCCCAAGGAGCTAATTAATCTAAATTGTGCGCGAATAATTAGAAAACAGTTTTAATACTAGTTAAGAAAGTGAATATTGAATATTCTGGACTTTCAGGGACAATGAACTCAATAATGAATTCGATAGCAAAATTGGACGACAATAATTACGGTGCGTGGGTCGTTCAAATGAAAAGCGTTCTCATACATAGTGAATTATGGGATTACGTGTGCGGGCGAAAAGTGAAACTCGAAAGTGATACCGTAGAAGAGAAGGCAGCTTTTGATACAAAAGATGAAAAGGCTCTCGCGAGCATCATGCTTGCATCAAGTCATCTCAAATAAACAATGTTAAAAATTGTTTAACTGCTGCAAGTGCTTGGACTACACTGAAAGAAATTCATATGCCCACAGGCCCCGCGCGTCGCGTCCATTTACTGAGACAACTTCTTTATATAAAGTTGACAGACTCAGAAAGTATGGCAGCACACATAGCCAAATTTTCAGACTTAATTGAAAAACTGTCTGAAATTGATTTTACATTGGCTGATGAGTGTCTGTGCATATTACTGTTGTCTAGTTTACCGGAATCTTTTGATAATTTTGTTGTTGCCATCGAATCTCGCGATTCGCTATCTCAGTTGAGTGCGCTAAAGATCAAATTACTCGAAGAGAGTGAGCGCCGAAAAATTGACACCGAACAAAGTGGGGAGCAGAAAATGTTCTCATCGCGACGTGAAATAAGTTCAGTGTAAAGCAGAGACTTTGCTGGTGTTGCGGTCGTCAAGGGCACATAGCGGCCAACTGTAAATCTCCTAAGCAAATAAACGGAAAAAGAGACAACGAAGAAAATGAGACAAAAAGGTCATACTCTGTGTTTGCCGCTGCGGAAGCTGCAAAGCTGCAGTTTTTCGAAAAGTGTTTGGTGCTTGGACAGTGGTGCGACTGCGCATTTGTGTTGCAATAAATCGCTTTTGGCCAATATGAAAGACCACAAAAAAAAATTGTATTGGCTGGGCAAAATTATATTGAAGCGATCGGTATCGGAACAGTGATGAACAAGGGATTCACTGTGCAAATGACAAATGACAGTGCGCACATAAAAAATCGCTCAGGCGATGTTGTGTTTGTTGCTACCAAACAAAACGATTTGTTTTTATTTGAAAGTGAACATATAATATATGTTTCAACGTGAAAACAAATAAAAGCGATTTAATTAAATGGCCCTGCCGCTTTGGACATTTAAATTTTGCCAGTATAAATAAAATGATGAAAAAGCATATGGTGAACGGCTTAACAGCTGGACAATGTGTTGATATGCAAAATCATGTGTGCGAAACTTGCGCTAAGTGGAAAATAAGCGAAAAGAAGTTTCCTAAGCATTCCCAAAACCGCGCAAAGGGAATTTTGGACTTAATTCATACTGATATTTGTGGACCAATGAATAAAAGTTCGGTTGGTGGTGCTCGTTACTTTGCAACTTTTATTGACGATTTCTAAAGACGCGAGATGAAATTTTTAATAAATTTAAAGACTTTAAAGCAATTGCGGAAAAACAATCGGGTATGAAAATAAAATATCTAAGAAGTGACAATGGGCGCGAGTATTTGAGTGGCACGTTCGAAAAGTTTTTGACCAGCAATGGTATAAGGAGGCAGCTAACTGTGCCTCATACACCTCAGCAAAATGGTGTGGCAGAACGGGCGAACCAAGCAAGCTGGTGCATGCCAATCTAAGCGAAAGTTTTTGGGCAGAGGCTATAAATACGCCTGCATATCTGCGTAACCGCTCTGAGACGTCGACGTTGGTCAATATGACGCCTTACGAGTCATGGAATGGCAAAAAACCATCTGTAACTCACCTAAGAGTATTTGGTAGCAAAGCGATCGTGCTCAATATGAAGCACAGTAAGAAGTTTCAACCTAAGGGTGAAGAGCGTGTGCTGGTTGATTATTCTGCAACAGCAAAGGCATACCGGTTGTACAATCCGGGTACAAGGAAGGTAATAGAAGCACGTGATGTTATATTTCTTGAAGATTCAGTTACAGATGACAGCGTGAGAAATCACAAGTCAACAAGCAGTGGTGAAGTTACGCTGGTCATGGACGAGTTTAATTCTGCGTGCGACAGTGGCAACAACGACTATGATATGTGACTGGATGGCAAGAAAGAGTGTGAGAGTCCAAACGAAGACCAATAAGGAGCAGACGAACACCAAGAAGAAGCACATCAACGCGAAGAAGAAGATTCTGGCGTTGACAAAGCTGACGCTTGCGGGAAGAGAGGACCTGGCCGACCGAAGCTAGTTCACGCAAGCAGTATAACATACTAAATGTTATGACGACCGATGACATAGCAGTACCTGATAGTGTGGATGCAGCTTTGAATTCTCATCATGCCAAATTTTGGCAGGCATCGATGCAGAAGGAGATAGCAAGCCTACAAGCAAACATGACCTGGTCGTTGGTTGATCTCCCCAAAGGAGAACGGGCCATTGGCAGCAGATGGGTGTTTGCAGTCAAGCGGGACAAATATGGCAAGGTGGAGAGGTTTAAGTCTCGACTGGTGGCCAAAGGCTGTGCCCAACGCTTTGGTGTTAACTACAGCGAAGCTTTTTCACCTGTTGCGCGGTATTCAACGATTAGACTGGTAATCGCTCTTGCCGTAGAGCACGGTATGTATGTCCATCAAATGGATGTTTCTTCTGCTTATCTCAACAGTGAGCTGCGAGATGTGGTATACATGCGCCAACCTGACGGATTCGTTGACCATAAATCCCCTGAGCGTGTGTTTAAGCTGCACAAATCATTGTTCGGCTTGAAGCAGAGTGGGCGTGAGTGGAATGAGAAGCTAAATTCTATTCTGGTGAAGATTGGCTTCAATCCCTGCGCCAGTGAGCCGTGTTTATACATACGGCGACAAGGCCAAACATTGGGCATCATAGTCGTGTACGTGGATGACCTGATTATGGCCAGTTCCAGCAAAGATGACCTAAGCAGCATTAAGGCATCGATTGCTGGTGAACTCGACGTGACCGATCTCGGTCAACTAAAGCATTTCCTTGGTATGGAAATTGATCGAGATGGCGAAACAGGCAATGTAAAAGTTGGCCACAAGCAATATATTGAAAATCTCTTACGTGAGTATGGCATGCAAAACTGCAAATCTAATGCTATACCTCTCGAAGCAGGATTTCAAGTGAGATGTGACCGCGACGACTGCAATCGTGCGGACAAAACCAGCTATCAGTCTTTGATAGGCTCGCTAATGTATCTGGCGCTAACGATGCGTCCCGATATCCTGCACTCAGTTGCGAAGCTCGCACAGCAGAATGCAGATCCACATCAGGAGCACGAGGCAGGTGCGAAACGAGTACTGAGATACTTGAGGGGCACCGCTGAGTTGTGTCTACAATTCAAGAAGACTGGAGAGCCGATACATTGTTTCGTTGATGCTGAATGGGCTGGAGACAGCATGGACCGCAAATCGTTCAGTGGCTGGACCTTCATCGCAGCCGGTGCAGCATTTTCATGGGAGAGCAAAAAACAGGGCGTGGTGGCCTTAAGCAGTATGGAGGCGGAATATGTCGCATTATCGATGGCGGCAAAAAAGCAAAGTACATACGGAAGCTGATGCGTGAAATGGGATTTGATATCGGCTACGCAACAGAAATCTACAGCGATAATCAAAGTGCGCAATGTCTTGCTAAAGACTCTAAATTTCATGCACGCAGCAAGCATATAGACATAAAATACCATCATGTTAGAGAAATGGTTAAAACCGAAGCTGTCGAAATTAATTATGTATGTAGCGAAAATATGATAGCAGATATTTTGACTAAAAATCTATGTAAGGTCAAACATATGAAATTGACATGTATGATGGGTATGCATTAGAGCTAAATATTTGTAAATAATGAATAATTGCGTTGAGAAGGAGTGTGCGAAATAAAATAATATTACTGTAAATGCAACGCACTCTTATTCTCTATGCATGCTCATTTGTAGCTTAAGTTGTAGCTTAAAGCCACATATAGTTGTAAGCTTCTTGCACGAAGCATTTTTACATTTAGTCGCTTTTGGAGTTCAAGTACACGAAGTACACAATTGTCGGTATAACTAAAATAAAACTGTTTTTAATATAACCTCATCAAGAACTCATGCCTAAATGTGTGTCGGCAAATTGTTTACTTTATAAATAATAATGTAATTTAATATTACTATCGCACTCTTGCTGTGAAGGACGGCCGCTCAAAGAAAGGTTGAAAACAAAACATCAACGCGTATTCATGGATGCGGGCGGGCAGCAAGCCTAGCCTCCACGATCTTCGTAGAGCTTTAACGCAACGACCCCTTTCGGCTTTCGTCAACGCCCAGCCCAGCAGCTTCAAAATTAGTCAATTTTCAATTTTAAGCAATAATAAAACCCTTTCTAAATACAGTTTGTCAAGAAAGTGTTTACACATTGAAAAAAATTTGTATTTTTTGACTTTCAATGTAAATATAAAAGACTTTTGTTTAAATTCATGAAATTTTTTTGATGCACATCTATTTGTTTATATGTTTTTTATTAATATGTAAAAAAATAATTACAAAATTATTTTCCCTTATCGAGAAAATCAACAAAATCTAATTTATCATAGAAGCGCTGCTGTCAGGAAAGTGTTTACACTTTTGCTTTGTCTGTTCTCTTTTGTTGGTATATCAACAAATATCGACAAGCTAACGGTACATTTTCAGCATGTACACTTTTTGCGTTGTTTGTGTACCTAATTTTTGCGCATTTGATTTCGCTTTGTTGTGAAATTAGTTAAAGTGAGCATGTTTATGCAAGTTTAAAGATATTGAAAAATGCTTGGCAAGAGATTAATTTTTAAAGTCGTCCAGTTGAAGTATTATAATAACCATTTGGGCAAATCTGTCGCGGAACTATCAGAAATGTGTTCCGCATCGCGTAAGACTATTTATAATATCAAAAATCGCGGAGAAAACGAGAGCTGATTGGAGTTAATAAGTATAACATCATGTACAAGCTAAATTTGCAACCGTACAAACCGATTTACCCTGGGAAAAATAGATTGAAATCCCCAAATTTTGTTAAGAACAGTTGCTAAGAAGGTTAATGAAGAGTGTGATCTGGATGTGCCACTCGAAACAGTGCGCCAGACCATACTCCGGCATAGGTCCCACTCACTAGTAGCAGGAAGCAAACCGATGCGTTTGGCAATCAATATTGAAAAGCCGTTTACTTTCGCTACTAGGATGCAAAATGAGCCAGGAGATTACTGGGATCCCGTTATATGCTGCTATGAAACCAAAATAATGTTGTATTACAACGATGGACCCAACAAGGTGTGGCGAAAGGCGATAAATTCACTGGAATACCGCAGCATCATACCGACAGTAAAATCTGCCAAATTGTTGGTTATTATTTGGAGGTGCAAATAGAGCCGAAGGAGTTGGAGATTTGGAATTTTTAGAAAATACTATAAAAGTAGCACAATATTTAGTGTTTTTTAAATTGAATTTAAGATCGAGGCCCCAAAAATTTGGATCTTATAGCAACAATAAGCTTGATTTCATCAAGACAATTTTTTATCAAGACAATGACCCTACGCATATGGCGTTGAATTGGAGGAACTGGTTCCTTTACAAGTGCAGCAAGGTCATCACTACACCACCTCAGAGCCCTGACTTGAACCCAATTGAAAATTTGTAGGCCCGCAAAGAAAAAAGTGGCAAAAAGGTCGCTTAATAACCGAGCCGCACTGAAAGCTGCTACTCTAAAAGAGTGTCGCAAAGTCCCAGAGGAATATGACCTTAAAAAGCTAATTTTTTTAATAGAAAAACGCCCACAATGTGTTGTTAAACCTAAGGGAGGGCATGCAATATATTAAATTTACATAATTTAATCAATATTCGTTATAAACATTAATTTTAAGATACCTTAAGTATTTTGTGTAAACACTTTCTTGACAGCACCAAACATATAATAAATTAGATTTTGTTGATTTTCTCGCTAAGTGTACATAATTTTGTAATTATTTTTTTACATATTAATAAAAAACATATAAACAAATTAATGTGCATCAAAAAAATTGCTTGAATTTAAACAAAAGTCTTTCATATTTACATTGAAAGTCAAAAAATACAAATTTTTTTCAATGTGTAAACACTTTCTTGACAGACTGTATATAGAAAAGTTTTGCTTTACAAATGCATGGAGAAAAGCGGCAAAAAGAAGAGAATGTTTTAAGTCACCACTTCATTTGCACAAAATAGACAAAGTGAATCGTTGCTTGGACAGCCGATGTCCAAGCAATGAGAGGAACAGTTGGCTATTGCTAGCTCATTCGTTCATATCATACTTTTGTTATTTCTGTCTCCTTTTGAATCGCAGGCACACAATTTTGACAAGCAAAATTAAACATATGTATGTACATACATACATATGTATGTATTTGCGATTTTTCCTTTGTTCGGGTTGATTCGCCATAGCTAAGTGGAATGCATGGAAAGACGCGCGCTCTATTTTCGATTGATATTTGCACAAGTTGGATAAGCACAGAACATGCACATTTTAAGATCGTGCTTGACTTGGGCTCGCTTGTAAAAATGCTTAGTAAACTAGTATGCGTCCGTTAATATGAATTAAATTTGAAATTTTTATGAATTACATTTTATTTTTAATTTTTTTTTATTATTATTTTATAAACTTTTTATTTTTAATATTATTCAATTAATTGACTTCATTTCTTTTCGTATACAAAAATCGTTCACGCGCAAACATGCGTTACTCCAGTTTCGGTTTGTTGTTGCGATCCCATCTGAAGCTTGAACTTAGAAGCGAAAAAAGAAGAGAGTTCTTACTCAATGGTGATTACCTGCTGAAAATGTTTTAAAATCGAAGTTGTTTTCTTTACTACTTTTTAGAAGTATCGAGTACGACGAGTACTATTATCATACCCAATTGCGATACTTCTCGTTAAAATTATGAAATCGTTCGGGTATCATCACTAGTCTGCAAAGATTTTAATCGGCAATGAGGATTACGATGTGCTTTATTTATTTTTACATTAAATTATAATTAGTATTAAAAGATTTTAAACTGCGAGTGTACAACTTAAAAAACTTTATAAGAGGTTAATCAATGTGTTATGTAGAACATAACAACAAATTGCAAGCAAATGACGGAAAAAAAACAAAATAATAAATTGCTCGAAGCTGTCTCAACAACGCAATTGTGATAGACAAAGAAAAACATGTAGGTCTAAATTTCAAAATGTTTTCAATATAATCATCATATGGTTTAAAAGTTCATTAAATAAATTTTAAATATAAATGTATATATATATATATATGTATATATATATATACAAATTTTGTTACATATGTTGTGTATATAAAAACATTAAAATGTTATAGACACATGCAAATTACTGCTTCTTAATTCTAACATAAAAGTACATATGTATAATTTTCCATGTCAATAGTAATATTGGATGAGAAAGTTAAAGTTAAATAACATTGTTGAATCGGAACGTTTCAAAAGTAAAAGTTTATTTAACGTTGTTAATAATGTATACACTTTTGAGTTAGGTATACAAAATATTAAAGAGATTAGTTTTAATAACATCGTGTATATTATGGTATTTATAACAAAGGCTTTGGTTTATAGTTTAAAAAATATCTTAATTCAGCTTAAACATAAACTTCCTTGTTGTACATCGACTTAGAATTACGGACTTACACTTGTTATAAATATCATATATCTGTTTATGTAAAAACAAAAATATTTTAAATTTGTTGTATTATATTAATTAATAAGTCTAATATATGTAACTTAACATATTTGTATTTTATTTTTCCCTAAGCTTAACATTTTTGACCACATTTGCAACCATTTTGAAGCACTGCCATAAAACTATAGGCAATAATAGGGGCCTTTAAGAAGCTTATCCACTGCATCAGACGTCAGACGCTTCAAGAGAAGAAAAGATTGAATTATGTTGTACGTATTTCACGTGGACGTCGGTCGCATGCTTAGCTTCGACATGACTGTCGCACTATCGTCAGTAGAGAATTTAAAAGAAACTATACAAAGGCTGCACGGTATACCAGCAGCCAATATTGTGCTTCTGGTCAGTGGTGGTGAAATGCTGACTCAATCCACACAAGTTTCTTACTATTCAGCGGGGACCGACACAAATCCCATATACATGTTTCTTACTGGTGACGAGCGCATTTCGCCGATACTAGGAAGCAGCGATGCAGATGCAGAGCTTCGCCGTCAGGTAGAAGAGAGTCACAAATTACCCGATGTGCTCGAGACAGTTCGCCAACGTGCGCAATTGGCTCAACATATGCGCGAACTAGCGCGCAAGGAAGAGCATTATTGTGAGCGACTTGTTCATGAACAGCATCTGCAGCAACAAGGATGGTCAGCGGTTGTTGCAAATATGGAGGACCTGACAAGCGAGTTTCGCGAACGCTTTCAGAACTTCTGTCTTGCCTTTGATAGGCATTTATTTAAGCGCGAAACATTTTTGGAACTTTTACATAATTTTTCCGAAGATCTCAAACAGTTATCACGCATACCAGTTCTTCCTGGACTAATGAGCCTAGCAGAGGCTGATTTCCACGGTTTTGATGAGTTATTGGATAATGAAGAATATTCACGAGTTCAGGAAATACAAGGGCCCAATGCGTTACTTTTAGGCAAACAAACCATTAAGTGCACAGATGGCGCATCATTAATAGAAGCAAACGAAATTAAAACTGATAATACGCCAGACAGTAGCACATCGCCCAATAAAAAAATTAAAATGGGAGATCCGATAATGGACGATCAACTTGATCAAGTTCTGCAAACTTCTACAAACAGCTTATGCGCTGTGCAGCATAACAGTTTGAGTTTGCTACAATGGATCACTTCAAATCGAAATCTCAATGCTTTGCAAATAATGTCTGATGAATGTATTCAAGGTCTGGACACTTTTAATGAAGAGATTTACGAAAAGCTGAAGCAAGAAGTCCATGGAATTATCCATCTTGCTAAGCAGAGTGATGTTAAGGAGATTAAAGGTCTCAGTGATAGGCTGTGTAAGCTAGAGGAGTTTAAGTACAAAATTAAAAAAATGGTGCAAGATCAAAAGGAACAAGCGACAGCCCTTCAGCAAAACGAAGCTCGTGCGCTCAATCTTCGAGACAATTCCGTCTTGCCTGACCTCTGTTTATCGCACAAATCGCAGCTACAGGTAATGTTAGAAAACCACACAAAAATTCGCGAATATAGTCGATGCATAAGCAACTCAAAGGATGAGTTAGGTAAAAATTTACATATGCGTCTAAAACGAATTGTGTGGATAGAGAACAATATGAGCGAATTCGACAATCGTCTACTTTTTTACCATCGGTGCTTAAGACGAGCCGAACGGCATATAAACATAATCGAGCAAATACACCGTACACCATGTATGTATGTGGCTGCAGTTACTGAGGTTGTGCGTCGAAAAATATTTTCTGATGAGTTTCGATTATGGGCTTTTCAGTTGGCAATAGACTTTGATCGGATACATAGCGAAGAGATGCGTCGCCGTCTCGAGTTTAATTCAAAATTTGATGGCCATTTTCTTGGTATACTGTTTCCTGGAATGGATGATATGCCACCAGCATTTGCCAATGAACACCCGTTATATTTTGACACTCGTTTACCCAATATTACCAAGTCTGACATGGATATATTAACATCTTTTCTACCTGAACTTGCTTCCGATGTAAAACTTCCCGACATGACATCTGTATTAAATTTCTTTGCTTCGCGATCTGGACAAAATATAAACCACAAAATACATCAAGACAATGATGTTAACCAGCGGCCACCTTTACAGCATCAACGAACAAAGCAACTTCAAGCTTTGGGAAACTCTGGTTGTGAAGACTCGGAAACAGATACGGAAACTGAATTTGAAAAGCTTGCTGATGAATCCCGACTTCCCATAAAAAACGCAATTAGTGCAGAAACTTTGGAAAATATAACCGCGGGGACGAACACGGACCAGGTTTTCACTGTTAACACTGGCACATTGACTGAGGAAAATGCTGACACCATTAACGACGAAATGAACCGTATGCGAACAACACTTGAGTCCATGTTTAAACTATCTATCGAGTGCTTACGTATGTCACGATGTAACTTGGATAGCTTCCGAAAAGACTCAATTTGTTACCGTCAAGAAGTGCAGTCAGAACTGCAGTTAGTCTTTGACAAATGGACAAAATCGCTCGCACAGTGCAAGGAACTCGATGAACGGGTTGCAGCTCAGGCGGGTAATGTCCAAACTCTAAATGTCAAATGCTCTACCCTAGAGGAGCAGGTATCTACACTTCGGAGTCAATTAAAAGAAGCAGAACTTGAAAAAGAGACAGCCATAGCACAGGCTCGTGAAATGCTTATCAACGAACACAAAATGGAGATCGAATCTTTGCGTTGCCGCTTCAAACTTATGACGTCTCTTGAACATTCGCAATCAGATACCAGTTTAGAAAAATTGGAAAGACCAACAAGCAGTGCCAGCGCTAGTAGTTTAGCGTTTGATGTGGATCAGTTTACGCAACAACGAGTAGAAAAAGAATCCAGACGGGATCGTGCAACTGACGCCGAACGATCGCTTTTGCACTTGCCCCCTGCAAACAATGAATCTGTGATGATTAATATTAGCGTTTTAAAAAATATTTTAGAAGACAAGGAAAATCCAAATCCAACTGCTGATTTGTTGCACGAACAGAATAATTTACTTACACAGGAGAACTACCACTTAAAAACAAGGCTAGCTCTTCTAACTAACGAAGAGGGTAATAGCTTGCTAAAAGATAAAATCGATAATTTAAATCGTGACAAAAGTCGTCTTGAGGAAGAGTTGAAACGAGAAAAAGCGAAACGGCAGGAGGCGGAGTCAAATCTTGCAATCCATAAAAGGTTAATCAAAAACAAGTGAATGTACTATAACTTAACTAATACTCTTTTATTTCACAGCTCCAATATCCAGCACCCGATGACAGTGGGTAGCACAACAACACGCTCCAAAACAGGCAGTTTAAATTATCGCTGTATTGCATTAGAAGGATGTTCGAAAGGTGACCTTGTTTTTGTGGTGTGGAGCATGCGACATGGACAGTTTATGGTAGTGCAAGATTCGGCCACTCTTTATTTTGTCCATGGTGAAAGTTTGTCAGCTCTTCAATTAACCGCTCCTTTGCCATCGACAACCACTGAAGAATGCAACAGTAAAAGTACTTCGCCAGACGTCAATCAAATACCCTTACGCTACTACGCTGCTATTGGACAAGTAATTGATAAAGAATATTGCCAAGCGCGAAAGGTAAGCTGTGTAAGTTAATTAATCTCTTGATACATATTTATATTTTTTAGGATGAGAATCGATATCGGGTTAATAAAGGCACAAAATTCTATCGCATTAAATTGACGTCAGTGCCGACGCGGGCATCCATTCGACGTGATCGTATAGAAAGTATGGCGGAGTGTACATTAAACGAAAAATAAACTAATTTTTTTTTTTTTGAAAAGCAATGTCAGCAATATCTAGCCGTCCTGCTTCGGAAACAAGTCAGCAAGCATGCTCTTTTTCCTCTGAGTCAACGCTGCCTTTAAGGGATTCTAAGGAAATTGGACTTTTGCCAAACGCATTAGAAAAAAGCGTTTGTCGGGATTCCAAAGAACGCACTGTAAGCATAACAAGCGTTAATGAGGAGGAAGACGAATCAGTTTCGTTGTCAAATAATCGGAGTCGTTATGTCAGCGTAAGTAAGGAGGATGAATTACTTGTTGCCGTCAGCAAAGAAAGAGTAGACGCAAGTAATAATATACAGGCAGTAGATTTAGACGAGCAGATTCAAACACATCAACAACCACAGTCTGTGATAACAGAGCAACCAACAGCAACTAGCAAACTTAAAATGGACCTACTTTTGGCTTCAGCCGACATAACCACACCATCTATGCTCCTAAATGTGGATTCAAACCCTTCGCTGGATGCCAAAATTAAGACAAGTGCTCTCTCCACAAAGACGGCTACTGAATATAGACAAGGTGTGAATCTTAACTTAGTTACAACTAATTGCGAACCCATTAACCCAACATATTTTGTACCAAAAACTACAAAAATATCCCCAATCTCTTTTCTTGACCCCAACCCCCAACTTCCCATGTCAGTTGTCAGCGAGGACTCAGATGAATATCGGTCGTTAGAAAGCAAAGATGGAACTGATTAAACCTTCTGGGTATAGTAAGTTTGCTTAAATAAAAACAATTGCAATGTAAAAATCAAATGTTTATGTGAAATTAAAATTAATTTTCCTACTTTATAGAATATGTTAAAAACTTCAAGAATAATGTTAAAAAAAGCCATGGTAAGCGTTCGAGTTATGTACCAAAACGCTTCGATCAGCCTTAAATAAAAAAATGATGCCTAACTTAAGCTTTACAAAATATACAACCAAAAACTCAAGTTTTATTTTAAAGAGTTTAGAAATATTCGAAATTTTGCATATGCACTTCTTTGTTTAAAGCTTTGTTCACTGATTCATAGAGGGACAACATTGTCTTCAATAAATATTTAAAACATACACCTAAAGTTAAGTTAATAAGTCTTTTGGTACTTATATGAAATTAATACAATCCGAAAGTAGTGGCAATACAAAATCCAAATTTTGGGTAGTTTTATAGCTTATAAAACAAAGTTATCGGAATTAGTACCAAATGGAGCAAATTATGAAGTAAGGCGAATGCATTTAACAGTCAGTCGTAAATTGGGTTGCATCCCAATTTGGCACCCAAGAAGTCTTGACATTGCCAGGAACTATCAAACTTAATCATAGCTACATCATAGCTGAATTAGGGCAATAAGGAAAAAATTAAATTTTTCACTATATTCGTTGTATTTATTTCATTTACAATTGAACTACTAAATTCATTTTATAAAAGTATTTTAATCCCTGAGTTTGTAAAGCAAATCTGTAAAAATAATCGAAGTTTCACAATACTTGCATTTAAATAAGTATAACTAAATTTATTACTCTGAAAACTTTAAGTATTCTCAAGTATTAAAATTTAAAAATTGTTTTTTCATACCACATTAGTCGGACTGCATACAAAAAAAATTGCATGCGCCCGACTTAAACTTACGCCATTATTTTTTTTGTACACACACAAACAAAGAGCGCCATTTGGTACATTCACGGTAGCTATCGAATTCAATTGTTTTGTGAATTTTCTTATGAAAAAAGTATATCTTGTGTCAAATCGCTATAAATTTTAAATAAGGCGTTCGGTCATTCGTCTTGTTATACGTATGTGTCAGAAGAAATCCGCTCACCCACAAAAATTTGTTTGAAAAATGAGATTGTCCTCAAAACAAGATTCATTTTTTGGTCATATAATTAAAAGTATGCTTACATTTTACAACAAAAAAAGACACTTCGAGGACATTTATGCAAAACGAGATCCTGTTAAGAGTTTATAAATGAGCGTTAACTTAAAGTGTCCTGATATAAGTGTTATGGAAAAAGATAAACGAACAGAAATTTTTCATATCTTATACTCAAATTGTTGTATCTCATTTATAATTTGAATCCATTAAATTATTCGTGAAATATAAAAGACACAGCACTGAAAAGCTACGAAGAGGGAGACTTTTGTGAGAAGCTCCGAATTCAAGGTGAAAATAAGAATTATTAAATTTAGGATTATGTTTAGGCAAAGCTACCGCACGGCAGGTGATACATAAAGCAAACTAACTCTAAAGAAAATTGATTTAAAAAAAAAAATCAGATGGTCGACAATTTATCCCACATTAGTGTTGGGCAAAACTAAAACCTGAAAGGATTTCTTCACACAAATCAGCGCAAGAGCAAAAAATTCTGATACACATAGGTTTTTTTGGCTGTAAGCACGCATTCTATGTAAATTGAGACTGCCCTGTTAATAACAGGATGCAACAAATTTTATAAGCAATGCGCGAGTTTGGCGGCTGGGAAACAACGGAACGGTTTTGCTTTCTGCATGCGTGTGAGAAATTGTGTAGTAGTTTTTTATAAAAACTAAATTTCTTCGAAAGACCTTTGTCTATAAGACCCTTGCATAATGTCCACTTTTTTGTTTTTGTAGGATCATGCGCTTTTATTTTTTCTGTGAAGGATATTTTGAGCGCAGTATGTACAAGAAATCCATAAAGGTTTTTAAACTGGAATATTTTTATTTTTGTGGTTCTGTGTAAGTGGACAAATCTCCCCAAATTAACAAAACAACAAATTTTTTTATATAAATCGGCTACAACTTTAACTAATGCCACATATGTCCTTTTAAATATGAAAATTTGGAAGCAAACGCAAGGGAATTTTATGTGTAAAACCAACAATATAACACACAGGAAAATAGTAAAATGCAGACCCACGTCTGTTGCCGTCATGGTCCAAACTTCTGCTCCATATGGAACTATTGGCCTTATAATGGAATTATAAATCCTTAGCTTGCATGCCCTCGATTGCAGTTTAAACCTGAATATTTTGTTGTGCGCGTAGTATGTTTTATTAGCAAATATAATCCGGTCTTGTATTGAGTCCCTTGCGATGTTGTCATCGCTTATCAACACACCCAAGTATTTAAATTTATTTTAGTTGCATTTTGACTGCTGGTGTAAATAAAAAAGTCTTCAGCACACAAAACAGCAAAAAAATTCTATATTTAGATCTGATAAAAACTCATACCCAATCAAGCGAAAAGAAACGAAAAATCAACAAAAAACCGCATCATGCGGTTCCTAACCTTCTACTATTTAAAACAGACAAAACAAAAAAACTAACAAACATATGCCCAGTCCCGAAATACTTAATAATGAAACAAACTAGTGAAAACAAAACACAAATTACTCTCCGTTCTTAATAAAAAAAATTTTAGACAACTTGTGCGTTGGCGAAGTACAGTAAATAAGTGTAAACTCTTAGCAAACGATACACACGAAATAAAAACAAAAACAATGACTCAAGCATGCAAACTGATCCAATTAATATCTCTTGACAACCAAACTAATGAAGTTGTTTTCGAAGACAACTCTCGTAACTTCAGCAAAGGTGTTATATACTGTAATATTCGAGGAACTCAAACAAGCAAAAGTCATAGAGAGAAAAATGTTGCTTAGACTGCGGAATCCCCGACCACAAAACTACAATAAACGAAAAATGTAACAACGAAAAAATCTGCATTAACTCCAAAGATAGCCAAACAAATGAATATCATCATAGTATATTTGACCGCAATTACCCCTTATTTATTAAAAACAAGGAAAATCAGTCCATACGTACTATTGAAAAGACAACACTGTGAGAAGCATACCAAATATACAACGAGAGACATCAACTGCCTCAAGCAACCTCCCGAAATTTACCGCATCAAATTCGCTGAAAGACACGACACACACAAAGAATATACTTTCGTAGTCACAGACGGGTCCAAATCCCACACAAGCACATCTTACAGCGTTACCACGTCAAACTTAGTTACATCCGTTCATCTCCTACCTAAGTATACATCATGTGCACAGCAGAAATTGCTGCTATTTTAGCAGCCTGCAATTTCGGACCGAAGAACAAAGGAAAATTTGCCATATGCACAAAATAAAATCAAATAAATGAATTATTCCTCAACACATCCCTCTACTACAAAACCATTAACCCCAAAGCAACCAATTTCTTCGAGACCAAATCAAAATATATACAACCCCACGACTAAACCAAATAAAATTTATCCAACTCCGTTCAGACCTAACTATGCTAACACACAAACATATATTCAATGAGTTACCCCGCCCAATATGCCAACACTACAACATTCCTCTTACAATTATCCACATAATCCTAGAATGTCCCATACTTTAAAACCCAAGATCAACATACCTATCCAGCAGCATCCCAAAAGCTTTTTCTTACTCAAATTTCTCTCAAACTCTGCCCTTCCTTAAATCCTCCAACATCTATCATGAAATCTAAGAACTCAAAAAGTTTATACAACTGTAAATATTAAAAAAAAAAAATCTATCTTGCATTCATCTTGTACATAATTCATATACATATACATAAGCACCAAATACATATAAATAGTATAAGCCAAATTTGTAAATAGCCTAAGGCCTAAGCTGATATGGCATCACAAATTGAACACAATTTATAATTGTGTCTCAATTTCTTTAAATAATAAAATAATAATAATAATTATCAACTCCTTCCAAGTGATGATCACCTATGCTGAGATTTCGTGGTCTTCTCTTGACGTATCTGGATAATGTTATATATATTTAGTCTTGTAGCTTTATTTACGAGGATCTCTTCCAAATACCGCTGATTTCTTGCTAGGATACCAATGTCATCTGCATACGCTATTAACACCCCAGACCTGTTAAACGCATTTCCAGAGGTTGTGTGTGCTCTAATAGTATAGTGCAGACTTAAATTAAACAACACTGTGGATCTTGTCTTCTCCTGCACTTTTTTTGTAAATCAGAATTATAATTGCAGTCATTTGGTAAACATTCCTCTCTTTTTGAATTTTCTTTCTTCTTTGAATTTTGGTTTTTCAGTTATAATTTGCCCATTTTTATCTTTAAAATCCCCAAAGTTAATAAGTGGGTCATAAGTTCCGATGCTGCTGCTTGTGGATAAAGTTAATTATAGATGGGAACATCTTGTTGGAGACCATGAATCCTACCCCTTTTAAAACCCGCATGCCAGCTCCGGTGTAAAAGAAGCGGTAGTTTTGATTTTTGATTTCACCTGCTCCTTTCCAGCGGACTTTTTGAACTGCCAGAATGTCTTACTTGTATTTTTGCAGTTGCAAGGCAAGTTCCGATATGGCACCAGTTCCAGCTATCAAATTATTAGTCCTTTTATATTACGTTAGTTCGTTACCGAGAGCTTCCATTATCCGAGGCCCTAAAGGACGTTGTTCGTTGAAGGTGTGCTTTTTGCAGGGTGGGTTGTAGGCCCAACACTCAACCTCCATTTTGGAGGACCAATATCCTTGCGTCGTCAACTATCCTTACCTGGTTTCCCACTTGAGTTTGGTTCCCAATATTTCAACAGGTTGCTCAGGGTGACAGAGTCCACCACGTTAAGGTGACACTAGGAATTGAGCAGGAGAGGCTATGTGAAGCCAGAGACATCATTTATTACGCGTGCTCCTTCGGACTCCGGATTAATTAATTAACTAATGGTGAGCATTGCATTTGTGTTGGATATATTTTATTTGTTTTTTGTAGGCAACCATTAGTCAAATTTTTGCAAATATTTCTACCATGTGTTTTGCGTAAGTGGAGCTCGAATGCCCAATATAGTTTGCTTCAATAAAATCTTCAGACGCATTTATTCTAAAAAATACTCCATAGATTCGAGTGCATCATTGTCTTCTGTCAAATCGATTTTTTTATCCATCAAAATATCTTCGCCAATATTTTGTGGATTATTTAATATTTCCTCATCGTCGCCGTAAGGCTCGTGATCAAGGGTAGTCTCCAAGGCAACACTTTGTCACACGGACAAATAATATTGTGACGATTAAGCCGCAGCGTTTCTACTTAAGGTTGTTATGATCCTCAAAGTCTCCATTTTACAATCTGATCTCCCCTTCACATTCCTCAACAATGCATTTAAATTCCAGTTTTTTTTTTTACTTTTAATCATTTTTGCTTCGATATTGTTTGGTCAACCGCCAGCTAGAAGTAACTAAGAATCTCTTATTCTTGTCGCAAGCGCTGACAATGTATAATTATAACTAAATGTATAATTATAAATTATAACTCAACCTAGCTATAAAAAATAATAGTTTCTATATGCGATTTTAAAGCAATAGCGTTGTTGTTTAAAGGCATACAGCTGATACGGTGCATGCATCTGCTCCTCTGTAAAATATGGTTAGAAGGCTCTTCGACAAATCGTGAAAAGGCCCACAAAAACGGACTCATCATCCCTATGTCGATTTCAAAGCTGCATTCGATAGACCGATCAGGGAAGAACTCCTGTACGCTATACTGTATGAGTTCGGTAGCTTGGAACTTAGTTAGACTTTGCAGAATGACATTAAGCACAGCAATTGGTAAGCAAATGTGTAGCAGAGACGTCTCTCGATACACAAAACTGTAGAGATACAAATGCGCATCCTGCCTGTTCTCTTATATGACGCAGAAGCATGGGTTGTGTCGCGGAAAGCAGACGGGGACGGCCCAAAGTCCAATGAAAGGACCAAGTGAAAAAGGACCCTTGGAGTGATCAACAAGAGCAAGCGGGAATGACCAACTAAAGTAAGTTAAGTAAAAAGAAACTCGAGATTTAAGTATTTACTTCATGAAGCACGACGAATCAATGAATCAAGCTACAGATTTGTGAAATTGTCTTCGAAGAAGGTATTTAACTATTTGCGCATAAGCATTTCTAATTTTTTCCCGCGCTGTAACTGAAGCAATGGTATTACCTATCAGTGGAGCATTGACAAAAATACGAAAAGAAAAGCTAAGGCAAGAATAGCTCCAAGACGGGCAGCAAACATGAATTTCTTTTAGCACTGACATATGGATAGGGGAACTTTTCCATAGAGTAACAAAGACCACAGAGAAATCAAGCATTGCTTCAAACTGCTTACTGGTCATGGAAAATATAGTTACTTGGATTAACCGAAATCTACCAATAATAAAAATGTAGACTTCAGAAGAACAAAACAAGATAGTAAGATGATTCTTAATCAGAAGCGCATCTGACGCTCACGCAATGCATTGTGCCACGTAAAAGCAAAAAGAAGTCGACCTGGAATTATGAGAAGAAGTGAATGGTGAGTCTCAGTTTACTGGCGCTTCCATAAGATCTTCTGCTGACTTACGCCGCTAAACAATAAGCAGATGTGCGATGACGAACCTACAATTGCTACCAGTGGTGCTGCTACAAAGCAAGAGTACGAGGTGCGGCGTGAAGGGGAAGGTGATCCTTTCAAATAGCAGTCGGTAATATTTCTTATTACGGCGCTGAAAAAAAAGAATTCGTGGCACCAGGGAACCGTGACTAGGAGCAAATAAATTGAAAAACATCAAAAATAAAAAGTAAATTATTTATTTATTTATTTATTAATATGTAAGGGTACACCAAAGTCCAGTTGACCTTAAGATTGGACAAGTTAAACATTCTAAAATTATGAAATAATAAATGATAACGAGGAAAACATATAATAAATCTAATCTGTATTCCTAGCCTGATGGGTGAATTTTTTATAGATGTGCACCGTCTCACAACTGGGGCTAGCCAGGAACTTTGATTTACAATGTAAAAGATGAAAACAGAAAGTAGCATATATATGCAAACATTTTTTCCAAATAGAAGCCAAAGAACAACGTTGACCAAGGTGGGTTTTTATAGTTCATGATTGGTCAAAGAAGCTCGATTTAGGAAATCAAGGTAAGATAGGATAGATAAAGAAATGGATTGGATAGACCATTCAAAGGAGACGAAATCATAGAGGTTATTATAATTTACGCATAAGACACGAAGAGGATCGTGTAACGCATAATTAGTTCTACAAAAAGTTAATGCTAGAGGTCGAAAATTACGAGTTACTCTGGAAGGAATGATGAAAGAAATTTTATTACGGAGTGTGTTTGAGTCTATGAGACCGAGTAAAAGCTTATGCAAAAATAGCACGCCGTGGCAATGTCTACGTTCACTTAGAGAAGGTCATTTTATAAGGCGAAGTCTGCAGGTATAGGATGGCAAACGAATGTTGGAATCCCAGCTTAATCCCCGAAGAGCAAATATTAAAAATTGTTTTTGAACAGACTCAAACAACTCTTGATAGTGTTGGTATTGAGGGAACAAAATGCAGGAGCAATGTATAAGTGCCTAAGGAGTTGGTACCAGAATAGGGGGCACAACGATAAAAAGTCATAACGTTGCATTTTGATACCGTAGCTGCATGCTTTCAAAATCATTTTGAAGAAGTAGGTGTTTGGTGGTATCATTGTAGGTCATGAAAAGTTTAACGTCATCTGCATACATAACGATGCGAGAATGGGAGATGGCTTGGGGTAGATCATTTAGAAATAAGTTAAATTTATTATTATTACCCCTGACTTGACTTTAATTCAGTTAGATTCACAGCCTTTAAAAATGAGCTTCTGAACTCGGTTTGATAAATAAGATGATATCCAATTTAAAACGCCAGACGGAAAACCCAAACGTGACAGTTTACCGAGTCAAAGGCGTTACTAAAGTCAGTATATATAACATCAGTTTGCTTTTGTGCTGTAAAACCATTAATATTATAATAAGAAAGGAAAGTTCTAAAAGATTGGTGGAAGTAGATCTACGTTTCACAAATCCATGTTGGGTGGATGATATCAGTAAACTACAGTAGTGTTGCAATTGAGAGGTAACAATCTTCTCAAAGATTTTAGGAATCGAAGAGAGCTTAGCAATACCGCAATAGTTTTCGATATTGGTTTAGGATCCTTTTTTGTGAATAGGAATAATATAAGATTCATTCCAGATAGTTGGAAAATAAGAGTATCATTTTATTTTCAGTGGCTGATTCAATGAGTCGGGATACAAAAATAGATTTTTTTTGGCTCGACTCCAACCAATGATCCAGTAGGTTCCATTATTACGGAAATCGTAGGTAACGCCACAGCAGTCAGTGTGGCTACGGATGCTTGTGCGTTGGTCATCGGATTAGGTACGGCAGCCACCGCCACGGAAGGAGATGAACAAGGTATATTCCTATTGGGGCTGACAATAGGGATCCGGTCCGGATCACCAGCAGGAGCTGATGACGGTGGGTTAGGAGTTGTAAACGAGATAAGCTGCATTGGGGAAGAAATAGCCGGAGATTGGCAAGAATCAACATTATTGTCGATTGGCTGATTGTTTGTCTTTTTGTGCTTAGGAGAAACTCTCATAACCTGCAAATTGGCAAACATACCAGCTAGAAAAGATAACTTAACCTGCATTGACTTTAAGTCTTTAAATAAATCGTCAAAGCCAAGTTTGGTTTGACGAATGAACGCTTTCATGTCGACTTCAGCCGACCGACAGCTGTGCAGGTCCAGCTTAGGGCTTTCCGTTCACGAATACAATCATGGACTCGACCGGTCAGGCCAGCACACTTGATGTGCAACAAATTTATGTATCTATGTATTTATGTATAAATTTTTTATTTTGCGTTGTAAATTGAAAAAGGGTGTCGACTGTTTGGAGAGTATTTTAATTCGGAGATTATGCGCTTCATGCGAAAAAACAACTCTTTACGCACAAAGCAAGTAAACAACAACAAAAATGAATTTATATGTAGCGCGCAACAACAAATATATGGTTGAAGAGCACAGCACAAAACGAAATGCACGATTAGGCGCGCGAGAATGGCACGTTTAAAATTGTTTAACAACAACAAAAAGTAGGCACACTAGATATAGAGCTCGATAGAGCGGGAGAGTAGACAAAAGTTTTTAAATGCCACTGAGCACAAAACAAAAACAATTGAAGTAGTGAGTACAACAACAAAAATGCGCCAAAACAATTTTTTCTGTTTTAATTTTGTAAGCACAATTTTAATTACAACTGTTGGGCTAACAAGCTTTTTTGATAGCACTTGGTCGAATTTTAAGAATTAAAACACAAGAGATATTTCTTATTTTAGTTTATAATTTAATTTGGTATCGAACTCGGAATTAATTATTCACACTTTCACGAATTATAAGTCGTGGTTTAGTTTTTTTTATGTACAATATGTTTACATGTGGGGCCTCGTAGCTTACACACACCGAGCGGATTGTGCAATATGACCTCATGTGGCTGCATTCTTGGCAGTTCAAACATTGTATAGGATCTTTACGTTTATGCAGCTCTATTATTTGTTATATCCAGTTTTTAAATTGAGTGTGTCTCGTTATTTTTAAAAGGCTTGTTTTCTGATTCAAGCTCAACTTTCAAGAGCGGTTGCGGCTGCCTGTTTTTGTTTTTGATATCTCTTACTCATCTCTTCGTGGGGCCTCGTAGCTTAGTGGGTAATACACTTGCCTTCTAAACGCGGGGTCGTGGGTTCGAATCCCACTCATTGCAAGAGGCATTACCACTCCAACGTCCCTCTTAAAAATTGCTTCTCTACTTAATAGAAAGCTTTTCTCCATTGCACATGCCTTTCAACAATTTCTGGCAACCCCCCTTGACCCACTCTTCACACCCTCGCGCTAAATGAAGGGCACACCATAGAACCAAGCGCCATTCATAGCTTTTCGGCGTACAGCAACAACACCAGCTAGAATGATGCCAACAATTAAAAAAAAAAAGACTGTATCGCCCAGCCTTTCCGCGCAGCCAAGCGCAGACGCCACTCCCAGAAGGCGTCAGGTGGCAGCCCCACCACTGGGATAAGTCGCATCTGGCCAATCACCAGTTCGATCGGAAAAACACAACACCAGATTATAGAAACCAACACAAGAGAATTAAAGATAAAAAACGGCTCCCCAAATTCGATGACGTACAAAGGCATTTTCAAAAAAACGGACACGAATAGGACAATGGAACGTTTGAACCCTAAAAGGAACCATCAAGATTAGCACAGTTCGAGGAAGAAATGGAGAAACTGCAGATAGCGATAGCTGGCATTCATCCACAAGGCAATAGACGGATCGGCAGACCTAAGGCGACCTGGAGAAGATCCATCCTCCAAGAACTGACCCAGGCGAACACAACATGGGACAGAGCTAAACAGACGGCGCAAATTAGGGTTCGATGGATGGCTCTTGTAGAGGCCCTAAGTTCCCAAGCGGAATAATAAGGAAAAAAAAAAAAATGTTTACAAGCGAGAATGCGGGTATGCGAGAGCGTATGTATGCGTTTATGTTGAATATATGTATGCGAATTAGTATATGGTTGCGAGTTAGTGCGAAGAGCCAGAGTGCAAGACGAAGACTGGTAGATCAAAACAAACGCACAATTGACGCATGCAGTGTTAGAAATTGATATTACAAAGAACAGCTGTTCAGGCGAGAGGCGCCAAATTAAACAATTTAAATATTTAATTATTTACTGCTGAACCGAACAACAACGATTGACTAAAAATGCACTTAAACACGCACTAAATATGTTTTTTTTTAATCAAATTTATAGATTAAGTTAAACAGGCGAAATAGAATAATTTAGCCGGAGCACTAAAATATCACTTTTTACTCACAAATAGAGAGAGAGAGAGCAATTATAAAATAAATAATATTTTTAAGTAATGAAATATAAATTGCATACAAGTAAATTACAAATAAAATTAATAAGAAAAAGTTATTCATAGCGTCGTCAAAAATGTTGCTTTATGGCAGTCACACGTCGCCACCTTTCCAAGTGGTCTAGTAGGGGGCCATCTATAAAGAAGTAACCAAGAGTAAATGCGCTGAAATTGTTTGGATCAGGTGAGAGTGGCGATAACGGGCGGGAATTCAAGATTGCTTCGATATCAGCAATTACTGTTGCTAATTCTTCGAATGTAAGGCGTGTATTCACACAGCCGAAGTTTTGTGCTCTAGCAGGAATGAAGCGAAACATACTGTTTGCTTCCTTGCTTGAGGAAAAACTCCTCAAAATCCCCTGGTTGCTTTTTTTTCAATCGTTATTCCGCTTGGGAACTTAGAGCCCCTACCAGAGTCTTCCAACGAACCCTGTTTTATGCCGTCTGTTTAGCTCTGACCCATGTAGTGTTCGACTGGGACAATTCTTGGAGGATGGATCTTCTCCAAGTTTACCTTGGGTCTTCCGATCCGTCTGCTGCCTTGGGTATTCCAGTCCAGTGCCATCCTGACAATACTGCTTGGATTTCTTCTGAGAGCATGCCCTATCCACGTCCATTTCTTCTTCCTTATTTGGACGTGTATGTTCACACGTCCAGGGATTCACCTGGGATACGAGACAGACGTGCATGGGATACTTTGTTTGGCCAGAATATCCCGCATATAATCCTCAAGCATTTGTTGCTGAAAACTTGCAGTCTCTGTGTCATCTTTTTGGTGGTAACCCATCTCTCACTATCATATAGCAGTATGGACTTTACACACGCATCGTAGATCTGGAGCTTTGTTTGTCTGCTTATTTGTTTGTTTCTCCAGATGAGGCAGAGTCTCCCAAATGCTGATCGGGCTTTGGCAAGTCGGTTTGTGACGTCATCATCCACGCCGCCATTGTTGGAGATGAGAGTGATAAGGTATGGGAAAATGGTGACGAACTTAATTACGTTCGCATAGATGGTAACGTTCCCTTGGCTACATTGGCTGAAGCGCATTGCCCTGATGTTGGTTACGTTTATTTCAAAACCGACTTTGCTTGTTAGCCTGGTGAGGTCATCAGTTTTGCCATGGATGTCGCAGAGCCTGTGAGAGGTCAGACAGATGTCGTCTGCATAATCCAAGTCCTCAAGATGTCTGGTGAGGCTCCACGTGATTCCACGCTTGGCGTTGCACACTTCATTCATAACCTCGTCGACCACGATGTTAAAGAGTAGTGGTGACAATGGGCATCGTTGCCAAATTCCAGTATTCGTCTGGAAAGGTGCACTTGTTTTCCCGTTGTGCAGTACTGCCAAATTGGCATCATCGTACATCGACTTGATTATACTTTTGATGTTTATTGGTACTCCTTTCGTTGCAAGTGCTCTCCACATCGCCGCCCACTGAGTCGAACGCAATGTTGAAGTCTATTAACAGAAGGTATAGCGGGGCTGTCCATTCCACAGCTTGTTAAGTAATGACGCATAATGTGTTTGCCTGGTCTACGCAATTGCTCTGTGGTCTGAATACTGCCTGTTCATCTCGAATTGTTGGCTCAATTTTTTCTTAAGGGCGCTGCTTCAGTAGAGTACCCAGCACTTTGTAGCGTGATTCCTCTCCAATTTTTACAGTCACTAAGGTCCCCTTTCTTGACAAGCTTTACAATGATTCCGCTCTTCCAAGATTCTAGTACCGTCTCCCTGTCCCATATGCGGGAGAAGTGCAGGAGCAACATTTCAGCCATCAGTCGGGTATCAACTTATAGAAGTTCAGCTGGTATGTTGTCTTCTCCAGCTGCCCTGTTGTTCTCCAGCTTCTTCCTGATGCTTCCACTTGATGGAGCAACGTTTCGGAAGTCTGCGACCACAGTTGCTATCGTGGTATGGCTGATGAATGAAGTGTTTCCGCCATCTGCGAATTTGTGCATCCTCATTGGATATGAGGTTGCCTGCTAGCTCACTGATAGGTTGGGGTTGTTTGTTGTATCTTCCAAAGATACTCGCAATCTTCTGGTAAAGCGAGTGCATGTTGTTTTGTCCTGCAGCTAGTTCCACGTTGTCCGCAAATCTATCCAGTAGTGCTCTCTCATCTTTTCTGGCGGAGCGTTTCACAGTGCACGATATTACAATTTTCTGCGAGCTGATTCAGCGGGTTTTAGATTGCTTCTCCGTCTGATCAGGTCCCACGTCCTCTCAGATGCCAAGTATTTGTTCCGCTGTGGTCTTTAGTGTCCCGCATGTGTATTCACATGTGCGGTCTTCTTCTGGTATCGGCTGTTCTCGCAATGTGGGTGCCATCCTTGCAGACAGGTTGTTGTCCCTTAATAGGTGCAGATTTAAGGAGGCTTTACGGTGTTGGCTATTGGAGGCGATCTTTGAATGGTTGCGGTTAAGCTTTATTGAAAGTTCTCCAATGACCAGTTCGTGATCGCTATCTATAGATGCTCCCCTTTCATTCCGCAGGTTGAGCAACGACTTCCTCCTTTTCCTCCGTATATGTGGTAGATCTGATTGCGCGTGGAGACGTTTGCCCGAACAGGTATGATTGCTTAAAATTTTGTAATTTATTTTTTTATTAAAGTTCATTTTACAATCTATGTAATAATAAGCAATAAGTAAATGAGGTGAATGATAGTATATAGACTTATGTGTGGTACTCCCTTGATTAAGGTAAAATGTTATTTGGACTTATATATTTTGATATAGATTAATGTTTAAAATGATAATTTGACCATTAATATTAATAAATTAATTACATTATTCATTATAAGTAAGATGTTTATAATGTTTATGTTAATACATTTGTACGTTTTAATCTGTTAATAGTAGTTTTACAGCTAAAGGAATCCATCCGAATCCTAAACTGTTTTTATATTTTTTACTATATTATTCATCTATAACAAATGGTATTTCTCTCTATCTCTATCAGCCTCTATGTATGGTTTAGTTCGAGACAAGCCATGGAGCATTAATAATTTTTCTTATAATCTTGGACTGAACACACTTGATCAACATTTGATCTACTTCTGGTTCCCCAAATTTGTATTGCATACTTTTATATAATAGTAATTTATTTTCAATAAAGAGGACTGATTTAATAGAAGCCAATAAAGGCTTCTTAATTTAAAGTTAATTTGCTCTTTTTTTGCTAGTATGTGGTATTTGCAGGTAAATCGCCTATCTATGTGAAGGTATATGAAGTACTTCACATGTTTACTCATTGATATAGGATCATTACAAATTATGACAGGCGGACAACACCCTTTCCTAAGAGCAAAAGTGACTACAATAGATTTAACTGAAATTTCTTTTATATTCCAAATCTTTAGCCAAGCTTCCAGTTGATGCAAATATTCTGGCAGTATCAGTGAACAATCAGTAGATGATTGACTTGAAGTTAAGATGCTCGGCGTATATAGTAATAGTGATATTATATTTTTTAGGGATATCAGATGTGTAAGTGGAGTAAGGTGTTGGTCCTAGCACGCTTCCCTGTGGGACTCCTGAACCAATTTAAAAATTTTTGGAAAAATTTTCACCAACTCTAACATAAAATTGTCGAACCCCGATGAAGTATTCCTTTGATTGATGATGTTAAAGGATCTATAGCGTTATTCAAGCGATCCGTAGCTTTCGCGAAACCCAAATTGTTGGTCAGGAATTAGTTTTAAGTTTACTAAAACAGGCATTAATCTGCGTAAGAATATTCTTTCGAATATCTTAGAGAAAGCTACCAGTAGGCTTATGGTACCATATCCATTAATTAAATTTTTTGGTTTATTAGTCTTAGCGATTATAATATTTCTGCACATTTCCAGGATGTAGGAAAATGCTGAAGCCTCAGTATGGCATTAAAAATAATCGTAACGGCTCCCATGGACTTTTCTGTTAAATATTTTAGTACCAAGTGATCAACTTGATCACACCCTGGACACTTTTTATTGCTCCATTTAAACAATTCCTCTTTTACTTCTGATAAAACAATGCGTTTTATTGGAAGAACCATTTGTCATGGTGACAAATTAGAAGCACTAACAGATCTAAATCGTGTTAACACTTCTTTTAAGTAACTAGCAAAGGCCTCCGCTTTGCCATACCTTTATCAGATCTATTCCATGAATTATTAGGTCTTTCATTGGCACTTTTCTGCTTTTTGGACATTTCATAAGCAGTGAGAACCTCTATCATTCGGGCTTAGATTGTGTAGAAAGGATTGCGAAAAGTCGTTTTTTAATTGCTTTAGTCTTGCTTTCAAATGTTTGGTTGCTCTGTTGAGCAATAAATGTCTCGCTTTTCCCAAATTAGGCTTCTGATTTCCCTTCGGAAAGGACCCCTTTGGATATACATATTTATAGATACTGTTTCAACATATCTTGTGGAGAAGGGAAAAATCCTACTTCTACGACAGAGTTGATGAATAATATATATTTTTCCAGTTGGTCAGTTGAGTTTAAATAAATATTAAAATCAGTTTTTTGGTCTAACCAGTATGCAAACTCCTAAATATTACTTCATGAAATATTTTCGGCCAACGTGTATATAAAAATGGAGATGATTGAAGTAAAGCTGTTAATGGTGAATGATCTGAGCTTAGTTCGAAATTCTCTTGGATATGAAGCAAATGACTTGTAATACCTGAGTGCACTATAAAATTTAGTGAATCCGGGACCTTAACTGAATCTGACGGCCAGTATGTGGGGTATCAGTAGAAGTCAGCTTCTTGTAACATTTTCTTAAACGATTGCATCATACTCTTAATATTGGTGACGCACGGAATTATTATTGGCGGCAACTTGCTTGTTGTTCAATCATGTGTTTCTTTGCTTTAATCTTTACAAAGTTTGCTCTTTTTTTTGTAATCGATCAATTTGTCGGAAGTGTGGTTTCCGTGTCTTTTATTAATTAAGATGAATCTTATACCCTGAAGCTTATAGTTTTCAATTTGGACAGAAAAGACATTTATGTTACTCGTGTTTAAAAGGCTTTCTTCCAATTGGCACGGTTGATGATGAACCTAATAATAGATGGTATATTCTTCAGGTTCCTTGTGATGCAACAGATAATTGGGTAACTAACAATGCATTTCATGGGGTTAAGTACTTATGTATTTTTAATCTTGGCTTAGTCAGTGCTATTCTTTTACGTGAATATCAATATGCTTGCAACTTTATGCGGCAACAAGTCTACAGTGATATATCTCAAAGAGGATGGGAGCTTAGATTGTGCCTTTAAGCGTTTTATAAAGTTTGCACGTTATGACATAAAAAACGAATATTCTTATCTTATTTACATAAGCAAATTACAATATTGACGTAATAGAGATTACGTTTTTGGTTGCTCTTGGGGTTTTCAAATGGTATTATTGGTAGTTCTGAACAAGCCAAGTCTGGCTTTAGAGATTATTTCCTAGATAGAAACAAATAATTAGGCGGGATGGGTAATTTATGTATAATATATGCGAAATACTGAATTGGGCCGCGTTGTGAATACGCTATACCATCAGCGTCAATGATGGCTGATGTTTTGCATACATATGTAAGTATGTAAGGCTGTCTTAAGACTATTAAAAAGTTTTGCAACTATTTGTATTAGATTGCACAAATGAGAAATAGTAAAACTCATTTTATATAGAAAATAATCATGCATTTAATTTTTAAAAGCTTTTTTTGAAATCAAGCTTTTTACTCTTTTGTATTAACATTACATTTTAAATATACCACAAAATAACATTTAAATTTTTACCAAACTTCACATTTATCAATTGGATTCATGGGTGATCCCTCTGGACATTGAAAATCCTTGGCAAAGTCTTTCATGTTGCTAAGTGAGCCCAAAACTCGAAAATGCGAGGGAGAGTGCACTCCAGTAGTTATGCGCATTTTTAAAGACTCTAGATAAAACCAAGTGAATAAATTACAAGAGCTGAATACATGAATAAACAATTTACCTTTCCGATATTTTGCGCACCAAGTTTGACCAGCTGCGATCCAAAACATTTGTTGAGGTGTAAATTCCAGGCCAGGCAATTTTGGTTCCACCCCATTTCTGAGAACCCAGCGATTGTATGCTATATATGACTCTTTGACTCCACCATTATCTGCTATGTTCTCCCCTTGAGTATTGATGCCATTTAGCTTAATAAAATGGTATTCAATTTTGTATTTTTTAGGCAAGTTTTTATTGATTTATTACCTTCAATCCAGTTAGACTGTCCGTGTAATTACCATATTGTTCAACGATACACTTGGCTTTTTTCAAATATTCTTTAGCAGTTTCTGCCTGCCACCAATCACGCAAGTTGCCATTTACATCAAATTGGCGGCCTTGATCGTCGAAGCCATGAGTTATCTCGTGTCCAATTACGTATCCAATTGAACCGTAGTTCATATATTTTGGTCGTTGCGAATGGAAAAAGTGTCCCTGCAATATGCCAGCTGGAAACTCTAAAATGTGTTTGTTAATTTGACAGTCCTCTATTTCTAAAATCGAATAACTTACGAATGCTGTTCTCTAGGGCCGAATAAAAAGCGTTTACAACAGCAGGCCGGGCATGCCGCTCCCAATCTGTTTTGTTCACCGGTAATCGTAACTTGTTAAAAGATAAATTTGTTCCAAAAATATTCATTTTCAGAAAGGACTCAAAATATTTATCGGGATTGATTTCTAGTGCATCGTAGTACTTTGCTAACTTTTCATTGTCTAACATCTCATCTGGGTATCCAATATGTGCAGCCATAAGATGGAGTTTTTTTTTAGCTTCTTTTTTAGTCTGTTGGTCCATCCAAGTTACGTTACTTAATATATCATCGAAAACATTTCGAATATCTTTAACCATTTCTAAAGCTATCGATTTAGACTCTTGGTTGAAATGCTTCTGAACATAAAGTGAGCCCACTGAAATCGGCAGGCTGCAATGGTATTTATCAAAATTAGAATAAGAAAGTTTTCGTTAAAGTTATTGCAAACACTTGTCAGAGTAAGCACATTGCTTCTCTAAGAAACGATCTCCGAAATGATTTCAAGAGAATGGTGTTGCGTTACAAAGTGAATTTTCTTTGTGGATAAACCATTTTTGAATTTATTTAGTTATTCAAAACTTTGGCAAGTATTAAATCAATATATCAAAATTTTTGATTAGTGCATTTCAAAAGGCAAAGCGATATTAAATTGTAATATGTTCTCCTTTTTGGAATACAACAGAGTAATCTGTTGGAAATGTATGCGGGAATGGGAAGTCATCTTGTTTTCATATAAATTTTGAGTGTTCTTTTTTATTTTCTTTCATATGCAAGACAAGCAATACAATTTAAAGCCTGTCAAATTGGATTAATGATTGCAACCTCGTTATTTAACATGTAAAATTCAGAAATGCTGAATAAAAGCCCCAAAAACTTTCAGCCATGACAATCCTCATACGAGCATTGTGAAAAAACACTTAATCTGGCTAAAAGTATTTGTGTATTCAAGCTCCCTCTAGTTCGCAAAATATTCCGTATTACCATACAGGTTTCCTAATTTTGATTTTTCGTCTTTGAGTGAAATTTTTGTGTAGTGTCAATCAATTATCTTTAAGCAAAAGAGAAAATTAAAAATATTTGGTCGATTTGTTTAATATTTGGCTGGCTACAATATAAATTGCTTTACCTTGGAATGTGTCAAGACTTTCAAGTTTATGATGTTGGAATTCTGTTTGACCATAAACTTAAAATTGACAATCTTGTTTACACAATTAATTCGCCCTCCCAATTTTAGAATCTACTCATAGGTTCGTAGCCCTTAACTCCTTTCTGTATGAAAGCGGTTTCTCCTATTCTCTCGGCTTTGTCACCTGAAGCTACCCACGTTAAATAACCTTAGATTATGCCATAGGGTATTATTTCTACATAACTACATACTCGGCCTTATTAACTTTTTGTTAATGTTGACAAAGTTATTTTTAGTTTATTATTTTTTTAAGATGTAGTTGTGTTTTGCAAGATTATATTGTCAATATTATAGATAATTTACAATAATTTTCATTCTTTTTCGATCTTTAACTTATCCAATTCCAAGTAATTTTTGACCATTTTCATATCATCTCTTTTTTTTATATTATTCTATTTTGAAATTTTGTAATCTTTCTTTCCACTTTTCGATTTGGCCAATCTTTTATAGGATTTGCTGCCTATCAATTGCAATTGTTTAATTATTTTAATTGTCATTGAAGGGTAGCTTTTAATTATTGTACCTATTTTATGAATAGATAAGAATATTAAATAAATAAATATAAGTTAGATAGTAGGATTTCCACAACGATAAATCTGATTTAAAGTTCAACTTTTTTATCTTTCATAGTTACCTTCCAGTCACAATATCTACGCATTCTTTCCAGCGTGCCTCTTGTTCTTGACGGCCGGAAAGTGCAGTTGCATACTTTAACTGACGTTTGCGAAACTCATCGTTAAGAAAGCCGACTGAAAATGCATGCATTCGCCACATCATATAGTTGGCAATAACTCGGTTTGGTGTTTCCTTTAATAGTGGACCCAATTTATCAAAGAAACTTGGCACAGATAAATTAATTAGTTCATCTTTGCCTATGGACAGATTTTGGGGCAGTAAATCGTTAATATACGAATGCCACTCTACGAAAGGATACTGTTGCTGAAGTTGCTCTAATGTTCGCAAGTTATATAGCTCCGTTGAATTCCTCCGTTTCTCATTGGGCCAAGAAATCTTTAAGATTCGGAAGTTAATAATACAGTATAGTCATTTCACGACAATTCCTTACATTTGCTAAAGCCATTTCGAATTCAAGCGATTTTAAAAGTTCGATTTTTGCTTGCGTTCTATTCGCTCCGAAAAGTTCCGCAATATCCACCATATAGTCATAGTAGGCAGTGACCAGCGTCTCATTAAAGCCTTTTACCAAATACTCTCGACTTAGAGCTAACGATGATTGGTCCAACTAAACATTGTTAAAAAGTAAGTCATTTAGAGAATTACACACATATGTGTAAAACGTATCTCACATCTATTATCCTTTTGGAGCTATTTTTGAAGTCAACGCTGATGGAAAAATCAACAATATAATCCATGCTAAAACCTTCTTGTCTAAATTTTTTTGTTTGATCCTGCCAGGACCAGGTATTATCTACATTCCAGTTTTCCCCAAGAAGCAGTGGCCAGCCACCAAGTTCATTGCCCATTTTAACTGCCGGTGCAGCACCCATGATTTCGATTAACGCTGCAGTTTACAATCAAAAAAATTATGTTATGTACTAAAAACGAAAAGAATAAAAACAAATATCATTGATCTCACTTTTGTTCATACACGCCTTATACAATAAGTTTGGCAAGCGAAAATGCTTCGGATCTGTTACTGGACGTTCGGCAGTAATCAAACTCTTAAGCTGCTCCTGCAATTTATCCGATATAACAGAAAATGTGTTAACGGAAACTTTATCGTCAGGAATATTTTCTTCGTCCATATAAGTTCCGCATGCAAATTCATAAAAGTCATCGCACGGTTCCACATCAGTTTTAATTTTGCTAAGCACTTTTGAAGCGGTTAATATGCATTCCTTGGTTAGGCACACATTCGAAATTGTGTTCGAAGAATTACTTTTGTCATCAACAGTTAAAATTTTGTTTTGCATTGTGGTCGCGCTATGCAAAGCTGCCGGAGGAATCCATGGTGTTTCTAAAGAATATTATGCAATAATAAACTTAAAAAAAATAGAATAATCAAAATTAAAATTTACCTTTAGATGCCTGCGTAGAACGCAGTGAACACACTAAACCAACCGTCAATGCAATTATAATCAAAAGCGCAATAACGCTTAATAGAACAAGCCATTTTTCTAACAATTTACGCCGTCTCCACCAATTGGGATTTCTGAAAAATTAATTCAATTATATGTTTATATTTAATTTATCTGACATTGTCAAATTAATTATGAATGTGTGAATAGGAAAAGTTGAGATTAAGCTATGTTTATTCACAATAATTTTTACAAAAATTCTTCTGTTTTTGTATGGATAATTTTATTATCACATCGCAAATCAAAATTAAAATATACATATATTTGTGAACATTTTTTTTTAATAGCCTAAAAGAGAGACTATCTTCAAATATGAATTGATCGGAGTAAGATTGGCATTTTTTTCCATTGTTCACTTTTAGAAACTAACAGGTACACAGCAATCAAACAGCTACGTTCGCCTGAGTGGTGGTTCGGTGAGCTATATCAAGTATTAATTCAAAATTATTATTTGAAGCCTGTTAGCATTAAGGTTCAACAATAAATTAAAATAAGTTGCCAACGTTACATTTTTTCTGCTTTAAAACTTAGACAAATAACACATCAACATACAATGTAATGCACCACTATCTTGATATTACAAATATTCAAAATTATTTTGGTTACAAGTCAAAAGAGAAATTCACATCCAATTCATTTTTTCGACCGATGTATCGGTATGGTGACGGATCTACGAAACACTACGGATTTTATTTATTCATTATTCAAATACTAAATTACTACTTTTTGCGAAATTTGAAAATGAAATTTCGTGTTTTTTTTCTTTTGTATGTCATAAAAAAAAAACTATGTAGGGTACATATATAAAATAACTTCAATAGTTAAAATTTAATTAAAAAAAATTATCTACCATGAAATATAAATATACATTATTCTTATAAGTTTTCTTACTAAAGTTGATATTACAACAATTGTTTGAGAATCCTTCAAAAATCTTTTAAAATTTTATTCAAAAAAATTGTATAGCCGTAATGATATCGTATATCACAAATGAAAATTTGTGAAAATTATGTTCATACTACTGGTCAAAAATTGTATTACATACTAAAGTTGTTCTGGAAAATGCAAATTGTTTCAAATACAGAGGATAAATACAATACCTTTTTTTTTCAGTAAGCACTAGTTTTGAATTAAGGATCGTTCAATTCGATTTTTATATGTATCTTTTATTAAAATAAATTGTATTTGCTTATTTGATAAGTGCAAAAGTCTTCGACCAATTAAAGTCCCTGATCACTATCAATTTTAGTAATTGGAAACGTCTAATTTCCATATTAACAATATTTTGGCCAGCTAAAGTTATACGCGTCGTCGAAAGTTATAATGAAGCTAGAACAAGCTATTCAAATTAATTTTCAATCTTCCCCCATTACGTTTTCTACTTAATATCTGCAAGAAGATATATTTACGTGATTAATGAAAAAATTAGTTAGACTACATGCTAAATTTAATACGATCACTAAAAACAATATCTGAGCGACATATTTTTAATCTTAGTTTACTTTTTTATTAACTTTTTACTTTCATAAGTAATTTTGTACATACAAATATATATACACCTCATATTTTTTTTGCAAGAATTAGGCTTTACTTCATCCTCATCGGTTGACTATTTACTATCCCACTCATAGTTAAGCTAAATTATAAAAATCTCGTCACTAAATTCAGGTAGTCAACAACAATAACAAACGAACGGGAACAGAGAGAATCACGTAAATTTCATGAATTGTAGACTGATTGTTTACAAAGAACAAAAGAAAGAGAAAGAAGGAAAAAGCAAACAAAATAACAATAAAGTAAAATAGCAATAAATGCTTGTGTTAAATGCGGATCCAATCACAGAGCAGTTGATTACACCAAAGATAAAAATAATCCTGCCAAATGTGTTAATTAACTTAAAAATAAGCATTATTTAAGTAAATCTCGAACAAGTACAACATTTAATATTAAAAATAACTCTTCAGGATTTTCAGTATTACAAAACCAAAATCCATTACTTGGTAACCGAACTGACAATCGAACCTCGTTCGCTGATGCTGTTAAATGTAATAACAATGTTGAACGATTTTTAGAACGTGTCGCAAAAATAGTTAGCGCACAGCCTGCTCAAATAAGCAATTTAATGCTGTGCTAACTATTTTATGCAATTAGACTTAAAAATTGCAATATGGGATGCCAACGGCATTGTCAACCATAGCATCCAAACATTTCTTGATAAAAATTCAATAGACATATTTTTAATTTCTGAAACTAACTTTTATTAAAATATGAGGCTACGACATAATAAATCTTAATTATCCTGGAGGAAGAGCCCAAGGTGGATCTGGTGTGGTTATGAAAACTAATACCAAATATATTCACCAAATATGTTCACCGTTGATGCAAATTGCATGCATTGAAACAAAAACTAATACCCGCTCAATTACCATTGGAGCTGGTTTCTTTTCTCCCAGACATAAAATTAGTTGCACAGAGTATGAACATATGTTTGATGAGGAGATTTTAATGCCGAGAGGTTAACGTTTAAATAACCCAAAAGGTAAAGAGTTATTTTAATGAGTTTCGAATAACAACTTATCTGTCCTTTCTACTGATACCCCACATACTGGATAGTCAGATCCAGTTAAAGTCCCGGATTTACTAGATTTTATAGTGTACTCAGGTATTACAAGTGATTTGCTTCATATCCAAGAGAATTTCGAACAATTTTGTAGATCAAATGTTGAAATTATACAGAGTGTTCAGTCCAAGATTTTAAGAAAAATTATTATTAAAACATAAAAATATATTAAATTTGTAAACATCTTACTTATAATGATTATTGTATTTAATTTATCTACATTTATATTCAAGTCTACCTATAATATTAATTATGAAATTATCATTGTAAACATCTCTATTTCTACATATATAAGTCTATCTAACTCTATTATGTAATTTACCTTCATCAGTCAATATGCAGTGGTACTCTCACTCAAGTTTAGTATATAACTAAATTGGACGTGAATAAAAAAAAATAAATTCATTTTATCGTTGTCCAAAAAAATGTGCTTATATTTTTGTGGCAGGTTTTTTTCATTATTTATATTTCAAGTAAATATGGTCAATAAAAGGCTTTTTAGGAACATTTTAGAATTACTACATCATAATCGGCAAAAAATATTTATAACAAAATTTTTTTTTTCATAATATTTAAGCTATAATAAGAATGACACCAAAGTTGTGCTGCTGTCTATTGTCTGAAAATATTATCTTAGAAAGTTAATTCATAAAAGGTTTAAGTTGTACTTCTGTCAAGCAACTATATGTTATAACTATATGTTATAAGACTTATATTTCCAACAGCCAAGATGAAAAGTGGAAAGAAACATTAAGAAATTTTAAAATACAATAATATTAGATTTTTATGTGGAAGAGAAGAGCACCGTTGGCTCAATAGAGGATAATGATATAAAAATTAGTCAGTGATTGGGTGAGCCGTTCACATATGAAAGACAATTGCAAATTACATCATGCAAAGCATTATTAGATCTCCAAAATTCTAGAGCTAATGGAACAAATTTACTAGTTACTGATACAGTAAAAATAACTTTTTCTTCACAATACGAATAGTACCCTATGGCATATTATAAGACTATTTAACGCGGGTAGCTTGAGGAGGGAAGGTCTATCAAAAGATAGAGGAACTCGAACAGATGGATACCACTCACAACCGTAGATAAAAGAGAATTGCTTTCATACAAAAAGAAGTTGAGGGCTACGAACCTATGAGTATTATTCTTAAATTGGGCGGATCAGATAATTTTGAGAAGTTTAGTAGTATAAGGGGAATTAAACTCTTCTATTAAACTCTTCGCTTAATAAACACAAGCCCTCTGGCTTTATTAGCAATATTGCAAGCATAATTATGACATCAGATTTATGGTCAAACAGAATACCAAGGTCTGAGCAGTCTATATGTAGTAAAACTAGCCAAATGGGGAACAAAACGAAAAAATGTTATCAAATTATAATTCGTTTTGTTTAGAGATAATTGATTGGAATTACACAAATATTGAATTCTGTCTGAATCAGACTGAAGAAGTAAATGCCTATAGTTCTCATTACAAAAATTAAGTCGTTGGCATAAATAATAATGCGAGAATACAAGATAAGTTAAGAAAGATCATTAATGAATAAAATTTTAAATGAGGAGTACTCAAATGGATGCCCTAAGGTACCCCAACTGTCACCTAAAATTTGTTATACATTCTACATTTAAAAGCTACCTCCTGCCCTCCGTATCATAAATAGGATGAAGTCCAATTAGGAAAACAGAGCCAAAACTCTAAGCGGGACAGTTTTACTAGAAAAACAATGTCATAATGACAATGTCTAAAAAAATGTCAGTATACATTAAATTAATTTGAATTTTGTTAATTGTGTGTATGTTAAGAGGGATGCAAAAGGATTAAATTGGCTGGAACATCGACAAAGGTATTAGAAATGAAAAATATTTTTGATATTTTTAGTAAATGCGAAAATTAAGCAATAACACGGTAATTCTGAACCTATATAGACAGAGATAATAAATGTTTCACTTCGGATGGCTGGACGGTACAAGAATTTTAAGCAAAAAATTTTTTAAATCATAACTTGCAATAATAGCATTAGGATCAAGGGAGAAGGAAGGTATTACCGACATAAGGGATTGTAAAACATCACTTGAAGAAAGGCAATAAGGTGCTTGTTTGGAAGGTAAAAGAATAGTTCAGTTTAATGGCTTTGGAGTTAATAGAGATAATTTTATCAAAAAGTTGGCGAGCGAGTCCCCGATTTTCGAACATGAATTTTTAAAGTTTGGAGATGCGATATACAGATCAAATTAAGCTACGAATTCATAAAAGTGAACAACAAATTAGGATCACTACACAAGATAAGTTTATTGCGAGCCGAGATACAATATTTATAAGAATAAAAAAAAAACACTTTTTATTTTAGAATCAGGGGACTACGATTTTTAAAATTAAAATAACTGGGCGTCTTTGAGAAAAAGAGTATACACAGAGTGTGGCACAAAAAATATAAAAAAAAATTATATAAATTATGAGCGGAAGAATCAAACCTCCCAATAGGCAACAAAGAGGACTTGCTAACCATCAATTGCTTGTGACTAACAAAATTGGCCTCACGAAAACTACGATGACGAGGAAATCGATCATGGGGCAAGTCAGGTAAAATTGTACAACAACAACATCTATGCCTTCCAGAAATTTAAGACAAACTTAACTTGTCGATTTTTATAGCAATAAGAACACCACTCAAGCCTATAGGTAATATCAGAATTTACTAGCATTTCAAAATCTAAAACAGACAAGTTAAGTCACGCTTCAGAAATGATGCCATCTACGTCTTCTGGCACTTTTGTTCAGAAAATGATTTTTAAAGTTCAATTATTTCGGAAGATGATTTGTGATTTTAAATGTAACGTATAGTAGAATTCTGTTTAAAAGATCAATATCACGCACAAATTCAACACATCCAATATTTTATATACTGTCTCACATCCTCACATCATTCTTTAACCGTCACGATTATATTGACGGGTTAGTGTTAGTTATCTAAAATATACGATTTTTTTCAGTCATTTAAGATTTCTTGCAAATATAAAGCGAGAACTCTTACGAATTTTAATTTTATACTTTATTTTACAAATGAAGCGCTAAGAAATATATTAACATATAAATTTTTCTATAATTCCTGCGCATGGCTATGCCCATAGGTGCAATATTTTTTTACTAAAATACTTAAGAACTTGAGTTCTAAGATACCAATTGTGCAAGTGAAGTTTGCTTTGTTACTCTCGTTTTTTATTTAATTAAAGATTTTGCTTATAATAATTAATGAATCTCGAAAAAATAAGAAATAAATTTTCTGTAAACTGGTTATCAAATGTGCTTGACCAGTTTGAGATGTCGTTGAACTTCGAAGTCACATGTTGAGCGACTTATCGATTTGGTCATTTTAGATCAGCAAGAAATCGGATTGTAAAAAATATGCCCTATAATGAAAGTTCGAAAAGCAAATGTAAAAGAGGCAACTGGAAAAAATTAAAAAAGCAAAAAATTGTTAAATAGGTTAAAGTCGAGCATGGACAACTTTCGGATACTCTGAAAGACATTATGTTTTATTTAAAAATTAATTTTATTGTTTCAAATATCTTTATACCCTGTTCCAGATAGTACAAGGGGTATATTAAAATTGTGCATGTCGAAAATATATGTAACACTCAGAAGGAAAATGCAAAAATAAAATTTCCAAGTACTACAAAATTCCCATTCGTCGTATTTCGTTGTTTATCAGCTTAAAAAGGTATTTAAGTCTACGAAATTGCATCTTTTTGTTGTTTAAAGAGTGCTTAAGTAACACAACTAATTCCTTTGCAGATAAGTGGTACATGGCTTCTCATGTCATTCACGCTCGCCTTGAACTTACGTCATTGTTTACACAAAATTTCCATTTGTTTTTTTTTAATATATTATGACTAAATTATCTATTCCAAGTGACTCAGTACTTTACCAATTTTGATCAAAATAGCTTGACTATGTCAAATTGGGCAAATTTAGGCAAAGTCGAAAAATTCAATGTTAGTTGGTATAAATGCTTTAGTAACATAACTGTGAAACAGAGTATCCCAAAGTCAATATAAAAATAAGCTTTTACCAGAAGGACTGATATCTGTTTCAATAACATAACCAATTATTTTCTTATTTTTGTAAGTATCGTATAAAATATTGATTTGAATCGTTGAAATGATTTGAAAATCTAAGAAAACATGGCAAATATCTGCAAGAATAACTTTTTTTCTTAAAGACGAAAATATAAAAAAAAATAAAAAATGTCTTGAATTATAATTTACTGCGGTTATATTGCAAGTAATTAAAACTAATTATATGCTCATGCAAGCAGTGAAGAAATTAGGTTGCACGAGAAACTATACACAAATTATATCTGAGAGAATATTTGGATTAAAGTATACAGACAACAGAAAAGGGAAGCTAGTGAGATTGGACATATCGCTCGCAACAGCCATTGGAGGATATTCTTGTTTAACGTCTGAAGGCGAAAATCAAATTTATTGTTTTAAAAAAATCCGCAATTAAGACACTTATATAAAGAATAAGGGCTCAGCGATAGATAACATACAAGCTTAGTTCCCAAATGGGTCCAACCGCCTATATTTTTAATGCCCATAATACAGCAGCATAAAATACAACTACCCTGTATAGTAAATAACAAATACAAAATATTCATTCAATACACCAATATCTATTGTTATAGATTTCAGAGCTGAATATAGTTGTTGACGATTTGTCATCCGAATTCACTATTCATAAAGGACTGAGATATACTATATTTTTTCTCTAATATAGCGTTTCAAAATATGATATATAATCTTGACACAAACGAAACAATATTTTCAGAAAGCACTTATAAACGCTTACGATATTGTAATTCTATCCCATACAGTAAATAAGCTACGGTAAAATGGCATACGGCTTTCAGCACAAGCTAAGCCTTGGGTAAAATTCGAAGCATCTAATCTTATACTCTTTATGAAGCAATGCGCACTGCTATGATTGGAACTGCAAACTGGTATCAATTATTATCCTTCACATATTTTGGAACAATACTAGCAAATGAAATGACATAGGCGAAGAGACTAATAATACACAATAACCGCCTGTTAATATAATATGGTACGGATTAAAAAAAAAAACTGATTTATTGTAAGCTGGGTTGGTAAAACCAATGATAATGATCTAATGAAAGGAATAGGATATTAAAAATTGTTATAAAGCCAATTAGTCTCATAACATCTAAGAAAAGGTTAAATTAAAGAGTGATTTAGGTTGGTAATTATGATTCACACAAGAAACAGAAAATAATAAATAATATTCCAATTAAGTTTTCTATAAACCATTAAAATTATGATTTAAGCAAAAAATGTTCGAGTTTGTAGTTAACCAAGTTTTTTTTATCCAAGACACTCAAAAGTTTTTCTAATTGTAGATTTAACTACTTTACTTTTTAGACCATTCCATCGGAAATTGACAAGCATATGACGCTGATTCCGCCAAACACAAGGTTTCAACCTTACGAAACGCCAATCCACTCTCCTCACCAGTTGTCTAACGATCTTTATATGAGCATGTCTTATTAAGGACTCCAAAACTAAGACGTTGCACAACCTAACCTAAAAATAATTTTATATTTTTTTATTTAATAATCATTAATTAATTAATTTAGGCAATTTCTTCTTTTTAATTTTACAATTGACCGTAAAACAATAAAAAAAAAACCGAAGCCGTTTTAAAACAAATGTATTCTTAAATTCGACAAAATTAACAGAAAACATGGGATGCTCTGGCAATTAAAATAGGCGAATTCTCGGCTTAACTGCTGCAAACTATTGTTCATATATTCACAGCGTTTTAAAACAAATCCGCTTTGTTGTAATTTTAATGAAAATTTAATTGATTGTTTAGTGATTATTGTCGTAGAATTTAATAACTGCTAAATTTATTTAATTTCGTTTTATCTATAAAATATAGTAAAACCTAAAATGGGGAAGCAAAAAACCCATTTGTGTATATGTAGTTAGTTTCTTCATATCACCATAGTAAACCATAGTAATATCAAAGAGAATTAAACAATAATAATTAAATTCTCTTTGTAATATGCATATGCTTTGCTGTCTTATTTTTTGCTGTTAATAAGAAATGCACAAGTGTAGTATTGTTAATTCAATATTTTTGTTGTAAATAGGCAGGCGCATGTTACTTATATGAACAACATTATGTAGAGTAACAGATAAACAACCCCGTTGTTATATTAAATAACAACGACTATTATAAGACAAAATTTTAGGGGCACTTCTGGGACTGCTTTACCTGTATAATGCTTTGCTTACATAGAGTGTACCCAAGTCATAATATAACTATGTATGTATGTATATATCGGAGGTGAGTCTATCGGTATGACCTAAGTCATGTAATATCACCTTTATACATGTTTCATTGTTTTGTTAGCTTCTGTGCGGGGGGAGAAAACCCATCTCCAAATTTTATAACTTTTACAATCATATGTTGTTAAGCTTATAGATAATAGATTCCACATAAAATTGTAGTGAAAAAAATATATTATTTTTTAAGTATCAATAGGCAATTGAATTTTTCCCAGCTTCCAGTTGGAGTACTTGATTTGCATTTCGGATCTAATAATGATATCGATGGCGCTTACTATGCAACTCCAGTTCCTATTATATTTAATCAAACAATGCAATAACAATTTTATGGATTGCATTTAAAAGAACACATTAAAATATGGCAGGCGTGAACTAATTTGGGCCACCCCCAAACCGTTTACAACGACCTAAAAAACTTTAAGCAAACTAAACTCAAAGGGGCTGACAATAAACAAGGCACCTGGGAAGAGTTGGTGGAACCAAATCCACCCCGGACTGTTATGCTAAGCAAGAAAATGCATATTATGATTATTATTAGTTCTAACGATGCTAACAGCAAAACACTTGAATCTAATTGAAATTTAACTAATTGCAATTTTTTAATTAAAAAATGTCGTTCAACTTCAAAACAAGCATTGAGAAAATAATTTTCATTTTGCTATGTTGTACACCTACAACTTGGCTTAATAGTATATATTTACGAACTATGCCAGTGCTAGGCAAATGCAGCAGTTCTGCAGGGTGAAATCAAACCACCGAACTTTACTTGTCAAGAGCGAGTATGCTACTACTACGTGCATAAAATACATTTTAATGTATTCAACTGTTAATTTAAGTTTTATCTTAAATCGCTTGACAATACAGCTGACCGCAAGAAAGTCATACTATCAATTGGTACAACACACAACATATTTTGATGTAATGATATCTGATGTTAGACGATGCTAAACCTCTTATTTATTTATAAAACATGCATGCTGTGGACTAAGATAAAAAATAAATATTACATATATACATACATATGTATTTATTCGCACCTTTGTTTGTTCGTTCACAAAACGTGCGTGGAATTTAAAAAGTTCTTATTTGGTTAATACGTGATATAAAAATAAAACAATAAAATTTAAAAAAATTGAAGGCAAATAAATGCCCCTCTTGGTGCTGTAATCGTTTAACCAGACGAAGCTGCAAAGTAGTTTCTGCCAAAAAATACAAATTTGTCAGTAAAGCCAATGAATCAACCAACCAAGCTGCAGCGTCAACACTTGAAACAGTAATGCTTTTCGCCTGCTTGTCCATGCATTCAATGACCGCGACATGAATAACTTAAAAACAATTCGGTCGGTCACATTGAACAAACGTGAAGTGAAATCAAACGAACATTGAAAAAATGTAGAAGAACTTATTGTTGTAACTGCGAATCGTTAAAACAAAAACGAAAATCGAAGCATTTTGCAAGCAGATTGCAAGATCTATAATGACTGACTTTATAAATCTAGATCACAACATTAATAAAAGTCACCAAGACTAGCTGATTATTGAGTTGAATTAATTATGTATTGGGGGTCTTGAAAATGCATTAGAAAAAGTGTTCAAAAATAACAAAACAGTTGACCATTTATGATGATAACTTAATCATAATTGAAAAAAATGTGTATTGCGTGTTGTGAAATAAAGTGAAATCTAGATTTTTACTTACAGTACAATAAAATAAAACAAATATGTGTAGCTATATCATACACTAAAATCTAAACTGGCGAGATAATGATTTCCTTATTAAATGTTCTTTAGCGTGCAAAATAATTTAATTAACATTTTTAGCTTTTTACTTACATAATTATAATTTAGCTGCTTAAATACAAGTAGAATCTTAACTTTAATTCTGATAAATACAAAAAATTATGTTAGGCCGCACTTCGTATTAAAAATAAAAAAGTTAACAAAAGGCCTAAAAGATTCAACAATAAGACACCCGATTAATTTAGTGATATAGAGGTCATTGCAAAAATTGTTTTTATTTTTATGTGTACAATTTTATTTTGATTATTTTTCTATGCGAAAACTGGGCTTAACTTATGTATGTATTTTCGTTAACTTGCTTATAATTATAACATAAGCTGGTTTCATGCACAAACATACATGCATACGTATTCACACTCAGTCATATGTATACATGCATGTATGTATATGCATATGTATATACAATGCATACAAAATAATGTAAACACATACTCGTTCACATATGTATATGTATGTATGTATGCATGTATAAGCTAAACTTTCTTTTCTGGGAATAAAATTCAAAATATAAAACCAAGTTAAAATTACAAGTGTATGTATGCATGTATATACACATGCATGCATATACGTACATATGCAAAGGTATGTGCAAACGCGAGTGTGTTTAATTGCAAAACAAAATATTTTATTATTTATATAATTAACAAAAATGTTAATATGTTATACTCCTAACATATATCATATCATATTTATTAAAAAAGATAAATTACTCACTTGATAACCGTTTGCATCCTATTCCTTTACAAAAAAATGATCGAAGCCAATTAAACTTCTTGGTTAAAATTTTGCATTAATTCGATTTTATTAATTCAATTAATTTATAAAAATATATTTTGTTATAACCAATTTTAAATTGTTTTATGTACATAAAATGGAGCTTTGAAGAAATGTTTAATTCAGATAATATTGTTATCACAAAAACAGTTACATTCAGGAACTTTTACTAAATACATAAAATTTGTTTCGCGATTTTTAAAGGAAAATCTAGCCAACCATTCAACCGAAAAATTAACGAATGACTGATCTTAAAAACTAGTATTCACGGTAGTTAAATAAAGATGAGCTTACAAATTGCCGCCAAATGTCGATAAATTGCTCATGTAAGCGTCATGCCAGTCGAATTACAGCATATTTGAATAATCCTCTAATCGATAACACTTTGTCTCTGGCCATCATGCGATCAAAATTGGAAAGCACATTAACTTGATAGCAATGTAGTGACTGCCCATATTGTAATAATTTTTTAAAAGGCATACCAAAAACATCTTTTTTTAGGATTTCAATTGACACGAAAATATAAATTTAAAAACTTTTAAATGAAAAATTCATTACGAAAACGAAGTAATTCTTAAAGGCCCGTTTAGTTAGATTTTGACCAAAACCTTTTAGCACTGTATGGATTTACTTTATCACTTGATAACTGGACATAAGGAAGGTTTAAGTTTATTCAGCAGCTAATTCACCAAAAATGGTTTTTTGACCGATTTGTGCTATGACAGCCTTATAATATATTTGACCGATTTTCAAATTGTATACAAATCGATTGACAATCGGTCAAATAATCGTTTTTAGGACAAAATACGTTATACTTATTTGGTTTTGAAAATATTTTTACAAAGTTTTAATTGTATTCTTACACTTTCTTGATTTACTGTTAATTCTGATTTTTATTTTTAAAAACTGTTTAATATATATTTATCGTGTGAAATATTTATATTTATATCATATATAATATATATTTCATTTAAATATTATAATTAAATGTAATCTGTGAGTTAATTGGAGGTGTCGATGAGGTGTTGTTCGTTGACCTTAAATGAAACGAATGATTTAATTTTAAATAATTAATGATTTTTATTAAACAAATTTCTCGAAGACGTAAGCTTTTGTTTGAAATGCCGTTGACTACACATCACACACCAGTGAGAACTAACTCTAGCTTAAATTAAAATAAGCGCCGATAGTGACAGCGCTTGCCCGCAAACGGGCGACCAAAAGATCTGAAGCGACAATGAGATAAGCATAAGCATGCAAGAGTGTGTTGTGATAAGCAATAACAACCATGCCAAGGCATTAGATTAGACATAGGCAGAGTCACTACTTGTTTTGCATTACTGAGGTACTAGACTGTTGAATGAACATACATTTTTAGAAGAGGTGCTGGTCAAGTTCATGTGTTAAAGTACAGAATTCGTCTGCCATTTGGTGTATTTAGAAGGAAGACGGCCGCGAAATCGTTTTGCCTAGTTCGAATCGACCTTCTACTTTAACAAAGTTCTTGGCAACATCAATTGATTTTTAAAAAATAATATCTGAGAACTGCAAAAAACCTTACGGTTTTTAAATACGGAATTTAATTGCAATATCTTGAAAAACAAAGGTGTGATACGAAATAGTTACGCGATATTGATGCAAGGCGACCAATAGCTTGACCATTAAAAAACTGATTTGTAACTAATAAATTATTTTATCAAATTGTTAAATTCTAGGCCATGGTTTAATAACGTAAAGTTAAATATTGAAGTAATAACGTAAACTTACATATTGAAGTAGTTTGTTATTCTTGACTGGTTTTCCTTTTTTATCCTATCTGATGCAGGTAGGCGTCACGCATGGGGCTACCAAGATTCAAATCGTTAAACAATTTCAATAGAAGATCAAACTTCAAATTCGGCGTAAAAATGGATATCCAAATGTATAGTTGGTGGTGACTCTAGGACATGGCTCAATCGCTACACGCGATGTTAAATATTTTGTTATAAAAAATTAGTCATGTCACCTTTATGTTATAAACATTGCACAAATCTTGCAAACCCTTTGTACATACTGCATTTTGTAAAAAAAGGAATAATATTAATATTGTTAGTTTATTTTATGATCACATCAAGTGTGCTGGCCTGACCAGCTTATCTCATTTACAACTCCTAATCCACCGTCATCAGCTCCTAAAGGAGATCATTTAATCTCTCCTAACTTTCCCTCAGACATTGAATTTATAGCTGTAAAAATAAATTTCAACAATGCCATAATTTACTTAACCTGTTCATATGTACCACCCAGTTCTGACTTGGGTGTATATATGAAGCATCTTGATGCCATTGGTATGGTATCTGATCTTGTTCGTACTAAGGACCAAATTGTTGTTTTAGGTGACCTCTATCGTGACTTAGTTCTATGAACTCCAACTATCTCTATCCTGCTAGCCATTATGATTTCGTTTTTGGACTTATAGATGAATTTTTGCGCCAAATAAATAATAATTGCTCAAATAGACTACTAGACCTTGTTTTCGTCAATGATGCTTCTGGGTGTGAAATTTTGCGAGTAGGACCTCTCACTTCGCCCGAGGATCCATACTACCCGACTTTAGAAATTATTCTATCACATTATTGTAATCCCCATACTCAGTCAAGTACTCATTTGCGGCGTTATCGCTGTTTTCAGAGAACAAATTTTCCTGGTTTAAAATTGATCTATTTATCCCCTATTTTACGCCTAAACAATCCGTAAAACCACCTTGGTTTACAGCTACTCTGTCGTCATTAAAAAGTCTTAAGTCGTCTTCGTTTTAAAAAGCTTAAATCTGGATCTGCCTTAAACTTCTATAAATACAATATTTACGCTGCAAATTTGAGTCTCTTAACAGAACATGTTACAAAAATTACCTCTCCCGCTGTCGCCTTAAATTCAGTACAAATCCAAAGCAATTCTATTCTTTCGTTAATTCTAAACGTAAATCTTCCCTTTTCCTGCCTCGCTATATTATAAAAATTTATCTTCCACTAACAATACTGAAATTGCTGAGTTGTTTGAACTTTTTTCCAATTAACATATTCAATTAACCAACATAGCATTGATCTTAACTATCACTATAATCTACCTCATTCACACTTTGTTGCGAATCCTGATATCCTTGAGACTGACGTTTTGCAATGTTTATTGTCCGTAAAATCGTGCTTTTCTCCTGGCCCTGATCACATTCCCAGTTGTATTTTGAAATCTGTGCTCACTCGCCCAGGGCACTTTTATAATTTCTCTTTACCACTCCTCATAAATACTCTTATTTTCCAACTACCTGGAATGAATCTTATATCATTCCTATTGCTAAGCTCTCTTCGATTCCTAAAATCTTTGAGAAGATTGTTACCTCTCAATTGCATCACTACTGAAGTTCATTGATATCATCCACCCAACATTGGGTTTAAAGATCTGCTTCTACCAATATTTTACAACTTTCCTCTCTTTTTACTAATGGTTTTACAGAACAAAAGCAAACTGATGTTATATATATTTATCAAACCGAGTTCAGAAGCTCATTTTTAAAGGCTGTGAATCTAACTGAATTAAAGTCATGTCAGGGGTAATATAAGGTAGCCATTAAAGTCCTCTGCTTTTTAACTTATTCCTAAATGATCTACCCCAAGTCATCTCCCATTCTCGCATCCTCATGTATGCAGATGACGTTAAACTTTTCATAACCTACAATGATACCAGCAAACAACTACTTCTTCAAAATTATTTTGAAGGCATGCGGCTATGGTGCATGAGGAACCAGCTGTCTCTTAACGTATCAAAATGCAACGTTATGATCGTTGTACCCATAATCTGCTACCTACTCCTTAGGTACTTATACATTGGAACACGTGAATAGCGTGTCCGACCTTGGTTTCTTGTTTGATCACAAACTCAAGTTTAATAAACACATTTACAACATTGTAAATAAAGCTCGAGGGGTTCTTGCATTTATTAGGCGGTGGTCAAAAGAATATAATGACCCGTATACTACCAAAATGCTGTACGTTTCGCTTGTCCGCCCAATTTTGGAATACTGCTCCTGCATTTGGAACCCTCAATACCAACACTATCAAGAGTTGATTGAGTCCGTTCAAAAACAATTTTTAATATTTGCTCTTCGGGGATTGAACTGGGATCCCAACATTCGTTTGCCATCCCATACATGCAGACTTCGCCTTATAAAATTACCTTCTCTAAGTGATCGTAGAACATGCCACGGCGTGCTATTTTTGCATAGGATTTTACTCGGTCTTATAGACTCTAACACACTCCTTGATAAAATTTCATTCATCATTCCTTCCCGAGTAACTCGTAATTTTTGACCTCTAGCATTAACTTTTTGTAGAACTAATTATGCGTTACACTATCCTTTTCGTGTCTTATGCGTAAATTATAATAACCTTTATGCTTTCGTCTCTTTTGAACGGTCTATCCAATTCATTTCTTTATCTATCTTATCTTATCTTGATTCCCCAAATCGAGCGTCTTTGACCAAACAGCGGCGTTTTCAACGGATCAGCTGCAATATCTCCTGGACATTCACTGAACGATTTACTAATGGCTGCTCGTACCATTCAATCGAAATTATTAACACATTGATACGATTTCGCACCTTTCCTATTGCTCTCACATATAATATAAATAAATAATAAATAAAAAATAAGAACTGTATCTAGTGTACAAACTAAATACTGTCACCTACGGCACAAAACCAGCTTCGTTCTTTTGCATACGTGCTATCCATCAATTAGCAATAGACAAACAATCCTCGTTTCCCATCGGTTCCCAAATTGTTCTACGAAATTTCAGGGTAGAAGACCTCATCACTAATGATAATTCTACTGAAAACTGACTCAATTATACACTGAGGCTGGGGAAAAAGTTGAAGACGACATTAATGCAATCTGTTAGCTGTTCAATTTGCAAATAATCATTCATTCACAGTTAATTCTTGTTCACCTACACACTGTCAGACTTTCTAGTTTATATTCAGCCCTACCCAGGGAAAATAGCGACTTTAATCCTCTACACATCACCCCGTGTGAGGCTATTATGTCGCGAACTAACAAACTGTCTGCTCGAGTTGATTGCGTCCCCAATAGAATGCTCAAATAACTAAATGACCCGATAGTTGAAAAAATTAAAATTGCTTTTACTCATCTTGTTGCCCACCGCCGCTTTCCTTCTGCCTGGAAAAGTGTCATCATTATTCTCATTCCCAAAGCGGGGCTTAAGCCTCATAGACGGAAAGTCATAAAAAACATCAAATTCCAAATAAGCAACGTAGCCATTAAAGCTTCCAAAAGTAATAAGTATTTAGGCTTAACTTTTTCTGCCAATAATAGGTTCAACATTCGTACTGACAAATGTATTTCCAAATTGAATAATGGCAGGAAAGCCATGGCGAAACTTCTTTATAGTAAGTTAATAAATGTTAAATTCAAAAAGCTCCTATATATGATTTACCTCAGATCCATTCTAACTAACCTATTCAACACCAGTGTGAAGTATTCCGTCCAACAATTCAAGTTTTCAAATTGAAAAGTTTAGTAGGATAGAAAGAAAATTAATCAGAAGCACTTGCAGCATATTTATGCCCAGAAACCAGTACAATAGATCAGCTTTCAGACCTCACCTACCAATGTAAAGTGAGGCACAATAATATTTCATTCCTTGTTACTTCTTAAACTTAATATCAGTTTTATTTTTTTTTCATCTTTTCCTTCTCGCAATCACATATCTTATAACTACGTCTGTGATATAGAATAGTGTTTCATTATTGTTAATTGATTTTTATGATCGCGCTCTCTTGGCCACACTCAGATTGAAGTAGTGGCCCTTTGGTGGCAGAAGCGCAGTATCGCGCGTGGTCAACAAATGTATAAAATGCTTCCGAGCCAATTCACGATTTATAGAACATATGAGCGATCTTCCTAAGAAGCGTGTGGATCCTTCTTCACCGTTTACTGCCACTGGCGTCGATTTCCGCGGACCACTTTCCTTTAAACCTGATGGACGCAACAGGCAGACACAAAAATGTAACATTAGCATTTTAATATGTTTTACCACTAAAGCATTACATATCGAACTGGTTAAAGCGCTTTGTAATGACTAGAGGTCGCCCAGTCAGTCGGTTGGATAATGCAGCTACCTTCGTTGGAGCATTATTCGAACTTTCTGAATTACGCCGCATGTTTCTTAACAACGAACACCAGAACGCCCTTTACAACTCTTGTCTTGAAGACAGCATCGATTGGAAACTCATTTCTCGCCGATCTCCACACTTTGGTGGACTTTGGAAAGCTGCCGTCAAGTCTGCCAAATGTCACTTTCATCGATCGGTTGGCTTCTTGGTTTGGATAAGTTACGCACACTTGTCTGCTCGATATCCGCAATAATAATAATTCTCGACCATTGCTTCCACTTTCAGAGAATCCTACTGATTTGGACGTTTTAACTCCAGTACACTTTTTGATTGGCGAGCCAATGACGGCTTTCTCTGAGCCTGATGTTACCCATCTTAATTTTAACAGACTTGATCGCTGGCAGCGTGTATCTTATATGCAACTAGTTTTCTGAAAGGCCTGGCGTAAAGAATACCTCACTTTGCTTCAACAGCATATCAAGTAGCGTTCTCCCAAGCCACTACCTACAGTCAACGACATCGTTCTCGTAAACGATGTGAATTCACCCCTTTGAAAAGGTTATTTGCACGAATAAGTGAGCTGATCGCAGGCAAGGATGGAGTTCCGCAGTCCTGAAAAGCCGTAATGGAACTGCTAAACACGCAATCAATGCTCTCATTATTATCTGTGCCATCTGAAAGCCATAATACTCACAATTCATTATTTCAATTGAAGGGTCTGAATTTGGCTTTTCATTGACTGTTTAGTTTTTGTGTCTTATTCTGATATTCATATCAATTAAAACGCCAGAAACTTACTTGCATTACTGGTATTTTTTTTTTTAAGCTCAAACCCAAAATATTCTATGGGGATAGAATAAAGATAACGAACTGTGGTAAGATGACCCTTTAGGCAGCAAGTTGTGCGAAGCGTTATGTTATCGGCTGTTTCTTTTGCTCGGTTTGAGACTTATGTATAAATAAGTTAGAGTCACGCTACATTTCCGAAATCTATTGGCGTCAGGACATGCACTCATGGTACATGGCATAAAAGCAAGCTAATGTGTGCAGCGAGTCGTCCGGGATTGATTCCCCGCTTCATAAAAAAAAACTATCCAAAGAATACCAAAATCAAAGCCTTGGATAAGATCAACCCCATTCTTGACGAAAAGGACTATGTTTTTGAGCAAGCTGTTATTTTTACTACAGCTGTCATGTAGAAAAGTGCGAATTGGGATGCGGACTCGCAGAAAGCCGGAGACTTCGTCACCACGTTTCCAGGTTTACTATTGTGAGTGAACGGATAGCATCAATCCGAACCAAGCAAGATTTTTTAATCTTCGCCTAATTACCACCATGGAAGAAAAGGACGATGCTACGAGGGTTACCTTTTATATTTTGGGATTAGAGGCAAAAATAAATATCAATCAATGAAAATAGCTTTATTGATTTAAAAAAATAAAAATATTGCCCAAGAGCACTTTTGCCATTCTGATTGAGGTATCTTAAAAAAATGCATTTTGAATGCATCAACCGCTTCTTTAGGTATCGAAAAACGATGACCAGAACTATATGATGGATGACTTATCAAAAGGATGTTTTGAGAGCTCAAAAATGCAGTTGTTTGAACCGATGTGTGAGAGCTCGCATTGTCTTCGGCAATTGGTTCTCTTGATTTCTGGGAAAAGAACTGACAAACAAAGGGTTTTGACCACTCAGAATTGACTGCTCCGTGTTGTTCTAGTGGTACGGATGCGACATGTCCAGTTTTTCCGAAAAAAACAGGCGACCATTTGCTTGGAAGTGCTTTTTGCGCTGTTTATTTTCAGGTTCATACGCGTAAATCCATGATTCATCACCTGACACGATGTCATAGACGAGTTTCGTAGCACCGTGTTCGCAATTTTTGAGCATTTCTTTCGATCAAGCAACACGTCCCTTTGTTTGAGCTATTGACAAATAGTGTGGGGTCCAAATTGGGGGCGAACAAAATTTTCGGAAATGTATTTAAGATGTATTCTATGCGAGAGCCCAGGACATCTATGACTGCTGCCAAGGCTCGGCAATTTCGGCCACTTGGCTGTCCCTGATCAAAAAAATGTAACCAAATTTATCATGTTATGATCGACGGAAGGCATATATCGAGCATGTTGACGTGCGTACTTTTCGCGGTGTAGATATTGAATCCGATCATCGTCTTGTTGCAGCCAAAATACGCATGCGGCTGTGTAACGCGAAAAACGTGCAAGTTTTCAAACCCAGAGCCCCTTAGTGCTGAGGTGGATATGGAAACCTTGTTACAGATACACAGTGTATACAGGGAAACAAATATCGCCATTGGAGAAAATGGAGGGACATGTAGATGCTACTCCACCTAGATATAATGAAGTCAGAGTTGCCAGATTTAATCTCTTTCCAGGCATTTCTCAATAATTTAAAATTTGCATAAACTTTCGTAAACATGCTCACATTAACTAATTTTGCAACAAAACGAAATCAAATGCGCAAAAATCAGCCACACAAACAACGCATAAAGCGTACATGCCAACAATACACCGTTAGTTTGTCGATTTTTGTTGGTATAGCAGCAAAAGAGAACAGACAAAGCAAAAGTGTAAAATACTTTATTGACAGTAGCGCATCTGTGATATATTATATTTTGTTGATTTCCTCGATAACTATACATAATTTTGTAATTATTTTTTACATATTAATGAAAAACATATAAACAAATAGATGTACATAAATAAATTGCATGAATTTCAACAAAAGGCTTTTATTTTTCCATTGAAAGTCAAAAAATACAAAATTTTTTCAATGTGTAAACACATTCTTGACAATCTGTATATTCGCGTAGGCGCAATGTATCCCTGTTTGTAGACTGTATATACTTTATCTTGCCCTTGTTATCGGTCTTGCGGTTACCCACTTTCGCTGACTCCTTTTCGATTGCGGAAAGCGCTACGGGAGCATCTGGCTTACAACGCCCCAAATGATATCAATATTATCGGCGTATGCAAGGAGCTAGACACTTTTGTAGAAAATAGTGCCAGTGCGATACACACCAGCTTTCCTCAGTACATCTTTCATTAAGAAATTGAAGAGGTTGCACGATACAGTATCTGAAACCTCGAACGGCATTAAAAGATTCGGAGATGTCGATGCCTACCTTAATAGAGCTAAATGTGGTGCTCAATGTCATTCTGCAAGGTCGGATTAACTTCGCAATGATTTAGAACCCAGACAGTGTTGCGTACAGGCACTCCCTTATCGAGCTAGCTTTATAATCGACAAAGATGTGGTGTGTGCCGATACGTTTTCCTGGGTCTTCTTCAGGAAGCCGCAATTTTAAGATCCGATCAGACGCCGTCAGCCGTCAGGCACCACAGGGGGAAGAGTGCCGTCCCTGTGATGCACACTGTGAAATTTTTACGGACAGTTCCAAATTAGACGGCAAAGTAGGGGGAGGCGTCTACTCTGCTGACCTTAACCTAAATAGGTCGTTCAAGCTCCCTGATCACTGTAGTGTCTTCCAGTCGGAAGTGCTGGCGATTCAGGAGTCTCTAAAATTAATCCCCCCAAGCTTTGCAAATAGGAATATCTGCATTTTCTCAGACAGCCAAGCGGCGATCAGATCGCTGGAGTCAAATATGTCCAACTCAAGGGCTGTTCATAACTGCCGCAGATCTCTTAACGAGATGGCAGAGCAGTTTAACATTCACCTCATCTGGATCCCAGGGCATAGGGACATAGAGGGTAATTGCATTGCCGATGAACTGGCCAGAGAAGGAACTACCTCGACACTCCTTCCTGACAAGGAGGACACTGGTATACCTATGGCGTCCTGCAAACTCCGCATACGAGACTTCTTTGAATTAGAAGCCAACAATCTGTGGCACAATGCCACCCACAACTCGCGCATAGCGCACCAAACTTGCCCGACGAGGTGTCGGAAACGCACCAATGAACTCTGCCTACTAGACAGAATTCGATGCTCTACAGCGACTACAGGGGGCATTTGCTTATAAGCACGCACGCAGCCATACTCCATTCTCCATACAATGACTTCTGTAGGAGCTGTCGAGACGAGGAAGAGGGGGAAACGGTCGCCCACCTTCTCTGTACATGCCCAGCCCTTTGTAAGGCTATGAAACAAATCGTCGCTAGTAAAAGGCCCAGGGACATAGTGCGGTTCGTACGAGTCACTGGGTGGGCTCATGATGCGGTTGCAGACCAGGAGTGATTGGGAGAGAAGCCTTGCGGCATCACAATGGGCCGTGCTCGGCCTAAGTGTGCCAAGGGATATTCCCTTTGGCAACCGCTCTAACCTAACCTAACCTAAGATACGATCAGTGTGCTTCACTCTTCACAGAGAATGCGCGATTAGACCTCATATGAGATGGCAATTAAACTCTTCCCCGGTTATTTTGAGCGTATCGTCGGGTCACCCTTCTTTAGTACAAAAAAGGACGCTGAGATTCCAATCATCGGGCATTCTTTTTGCTAGCCATATTGTGTTGAGGAGCTGATGTAAGCACCTTAATAGTGCGTCGCCACCATCACCAGCAGCACCTGCTGCTTTATTGTTTTTTTTAAGTCGCATTGTAGCAACTCTGACTTCATTATATCTAGGTGGAGTAGCATCTACATGTCCCTCCATTTTCTCCAATGGCGATATTTGTTTCCCTGTATACACTGTGTATCTGTAACAAGGTTTCCATATCCACCTCAGCACTAAGGGGCTCTGGGTTTGAAAACTTGCACGTTTTTCGCGTTACACAGCCGCATGCGTATTTTGGCTGCAACAAGACGATGATCGGATTCAATATCTACACCGCGAAAAGTACGCACGTCAACATGCTCGATATATGCCTTCCGTCGACCATAACATGATAAATTTGGTTACATTTTTTTGATCAGGGACAGCCAAGTGGCCGAAATTGCCGAGCCTTGGCAGCAGTCATAGATGTCCTGGGCTCTCGCATAGAATACATCTTAAATACATTTCCGAAAATTTTGTTCGCCCCCAATTTGGACCCCACACTATTTGTCAATCGCTCAAACAAAGGGACGTGTTGCTTGATGAAAGAAGAAAGAAATGCTCAAAAATTGCGAACACGGTGCTACGAAACTCGTCTATGACATCATGTCAGGTGATGAATCATGGATTTACGCGTATGAACCTAAAAATAAACAGCGCAAAAAGCACTTCCAAGCAAATGGTCGCCTGTTTTTTTCGGAAAAACTGGACATGTCGCAACCGTACCACTAGAATAACACGGAGCAGTCAATTCTGAGTGGTCAAAACCCTTTGTTTGCCAGTTCTTTTCCCAGAAATCAAGAGAACCAATCGCCGAAGACAATGCGAGCTCTCACACATCGGTTCAAACAACTGCATTTTTGAGCTCTCAAAACATCCTTTTGATAAGTCATCCATCATATAGTTCTGGTCATCGTTTTTCGACACCTAAAGAAGCGGTTGATGCATTCAAAATGCATTTTTTTAAGATACCTCAATCAGAATGGCAAAAGTGCTCTTGGGCAATATTTTTATTTTTTTAAATCAATAAAGCTATTTTCATTGATTGATATTTATTTTTGCCTCTAATCCCAAAATATAAAAGGTAACCCTCGTAGCATCGTCCTTTTCTTCCATGGTGGTAATTAGGCGAAGATTAAAAAATCTTGCTTGGTTCGGATTGATGCTAGCCGTTCACTCACAATAGTAAACCTGGAAACGTGGTGACGAAGTCTCCGGCTTTCTGCGAGTCCGCATCCCAATTCGCACTTTTCTACATGACAGCTGTAGTAAAAATAACAGCTTGCTCAAAAACATAGTCCTTTTCGTCAAGAATGGGGTTGATCTTATCCAAGGCTTTGATTTTGGTATTCTTTGGATAGTTTTTTTTTATGAAGCGGGGAATCAATCCCGGACGACTCGCTGCACACATTAGCTTGCTTTTATGCCATGTACCATGAGTGCATGTCCTGACGCCAATAGATTTCGGAAATGTAGCGTGACTCTAACTTATTTATACATAAGTCTCAAACCGAGCAAAAGAAACAGCCGATAACATAACGCTTCGCACAACTTGCTGCCTAAAGGGTCATCTTACCACAGTTCGTTATCTTTATTCTATCCCCATAGAATATTTTGGGTTTGAGCTTAAAAAAAAAAATACCAGTAATGCAAGTAAGTTTCTGGCGTTTTAATTGATATGAATATCAGAATAAGACACAAAAACTAAACAGTCAATGAAAAGCCAAATTCAGACCCTTCAATTGAAATAATGAATTGTGAGTATTATGGCTTTCAGATGGCACAGATAATAATGAGAGCATTGATTGCGTGTTTAGCAGTTCCATTACGGCTTTTCAGGACTGCGGAACTCCATCCTTGCCTGCGATCAGCTCACTTATTCGTGCAAATAACCTTTTCAAAGGGGTGAATTCACATCGTTTACGAGAACGATGTCGTTGACTGTAGGTAGTGGCTTGGGAGAACGCTACTTGATATGCTGTTGAAGCAAAGTGAGGTATTCTTTACGCCAGGCCTTTCAGAAAACTAGTTGCATATAAGATACACGCTGCCAGCGATCAAGTCTGTTAAAATTAAGATGGGTAACATCAGGCTCAGAGAAAGCCGTCATTGGCTCGCCAATCAAAAAGTGTACTGGAGTTAAAACGTCCAAATCAGTAGGATTCTCTGAAAGTGGAAGCAATGGTCGAGAATTATTATTATTGCGGATATCGAGCAGACAAGTGTGCGTAACTTATCCAAACCAAGAAGCCAACCGATCGATGAAAGTGACATTTGGCAGACTTGACGGCAGCTTTCCAAAGTCCACCAAAGTGTGGAGATCGTCGAGAAATGAGTTTCCAATCGATGCTGTCTTCAAGACAAGAGTTGTAAAGGGCGTTCTGGTGTTCGTTGTTAAGAAACATGCGGCGTAATTCAGAAAGTTCGAATAATGCTCCAACGAAGGTAGCTGCATTATCTAACCGACTGACTGGGCGACCTCTAGTCATTACAAAGCGCTTTAACCAGTTCGATATGTAATGCTTTAGTGGTAAAACATATTAAAATGCTAATGTTACATTTTTGTGTAATAAAACTGATATTAAGTTTAAGAAGTAACAAGGAATGAAATATTATTGTGCCTCACTTTACATTGGTAGGTGAGGTCTGAAAGCTGATCTATTGTACTGGTTTCTGGGCATAAATATGCTGCAAGTGCTTCTGATTAATTTTCTTTCTATCCTACTAAACTTTTCAATTTGAAAACTTGAATTGTTGGACGGAATACTTCACACTGGTGTTGAATAGGTTAGTTAGAATGGATCTGAGGTAAATCATATATAGGAGCTTTTTGAATTTAACATTTATTAACTTACTATAAAGAAGTTTCGCCATGGCTTTCCTGCCATTATTCAATTTGGAAATACATTTGTCAGTACGAATGTTGAACCTATTATTGGCAGAAAAAGTTAAGCCTAAATACTTATTACTTTTGGAAGCTTTAATGGCTACGTTGCTTATTTGGAATTTGATGTTTTTTATGACTTTCCGTCTATGAGGCTTAAGCCCCGCTTTGGGAATGAGAATAATGATGACACTTTTCCAGGCAGAAGGAAAGCGGCGGTGGGCAACAAGATGAGTAAAAGCAATTTTAATTTTTTCAACTATCGGGTCATTTAGTTATTTGAGCATTCTATTGGGGACGCAATCAACTCGAGCAGACAGTTTGTTAGTTCGCGACATAATAGCCTCACACGGGGTGATGTGTAGAGGATTAAAGTCGCTATTTTCCCTGGGTAGGGCTGAATATAAACTAGAAAGTCTGACAGTGTGTAGGTGAACAAGAATTAACTGTGAATGAATGATTATTTGCAAATTGAACAGCTAACAGATTGCATTAATGTCGTCTTCAACTTTTTCCCCAGCCTCAGTGTATAATTGAGTCAGTTTTCAGTAGAATTATCATTAGTGATGAGGTCTTCTACCCTGAAATTTCGTAGAACAATTTGGGAACCGATGGGAAACGAGGATTGTTTGTCTATTGCTAATTGATGGATAGCACGTATGCAAAAGAACGAAGCTGGTTTTGTGCCGTAGGTGACAGTATTTAGTTTGTACACTAGATACAGTTCTTATTTTTTATTTATTATTTATTTATATTATATGTGAGAGCAATAGGAAAGGTGCGAAATCGTATCAATGTGTTAATAATTTCGATTGAATGGTACGAGCAGCCATTAGTAAATCGTTCAGTGAATGTCCAGGAGATATTGCAGCTGATCCGTTGAAAACGCCGCTGTTTGGTCAAAGACGCTCGATTTGGGGAATCAAGATAAGATAAGATAGATAAAGAAATGAATTGGATAGACCGTTCAAAAGAGACGAAAGCATAAAGGTTATTATAATTTACGCATAAGACACGAAAAGGATAGTGTAACGCATAATTAGTTCTACAAAAAGTTAATGCTAGAGGTCAAAAATTACGAGTTACTCGGGAAGGAATGATGAATGAAATTTTATCAAGGAGTGTGTTAGAGTCTATAAGACCGAGTAAAATCCTATGCAAAAATAGCACGCCGTGGCATGTTCTACGATCACTTAGAGAAGGTAATTTTATAAGGCGAAGTCTGCATGTATGGGATGGCAAACGAATGTTGGGATCCCAGTTCAATCCCCGAAGAGCAAATATTAAAAATTGTTTTTGAACGGACTCAATCAACTCTTGATAGTGTTGGTATTGAGGGTTCCAAATGCAGGAGCAGTATTCCAAAATTGGGCGGACAAGCGAAACGTACAGCATTTTGGTAGTATACGGGTCATTAAATTCTTTTGACCACCGCCTAATAAATGCAAGAACCCCTCGAGCTTTGTTTACGATGTTGTAAATGTGTTTATTAAACTTGAGTTTAGGATCAAATAAGACACCAAGGTCGGACACGCTATTCACGCGTTCCAATGTATAAGTGCTTAAGGAGTAGGTAGCAGAATATGGGGCACAACGATAAAACGTCATAACATTGCATTTTGATACGTTAAGAGTCAGCTGGTTGCACATGCACCATAGCTGCATGCTTTCAAAATAATTTTGAAGAAGTAGTTGTTTGCTGGTATCATTGTAGGTCATGAAAAGTCTAACGTCATCTGCATACAAAAGAATGCGAGAATGGGAGATGACTTGGTGAAGATCGTTTAGAAATAAGTTAAAAAGCAGAGGACCTAAATGGCTTCCTTGTGGTACGCCTGATGTGACTTTAATCACTTAAGATGCACTGCCTTTAAAAATTACCTTCTGAACTCGGTTTGATAAATAAGATGATATCCAATTTAAAACGCCAGACGGAAAACCCAAACGTGACAGTTTAAAAAGGAGAAGGCTATGGTTTACAGAGTCAAAGTATATGCTTTCGTTCTGTAAAACCATTAATAAAAAGAGAGGAAAGTTCTAAAAGATTGGTGGATGTAGATATAAGTTTCACAAACCCCTGTTGGGTGGATGAATTATAGTAGTGTTGCAATTGAGAGGAAACAATCTTCTCAAAGATTTTAGGAATCGAAGAGAGCTTAGCAGTACCACGATAGTTTTTGATATTGGTTTAGGATCCTTTTTTGTGAATAGGAATGATATAAGATTCATTCCAGATAGTTAGAAAATAAGAGTTTTCAAGAGAGGTGATAAAGAGAGAAGCTAATGGTGCACAGAGCGAGTGCACCACAGTGTCTCAAAATACAGCTGCGCATGTGATCAGGGCCAGGAGAAAAAATTTAATTAAATTTAGAAACCCTTCTACAAATGGAGAATATTGGGTCTTAATATTTGGACGCTTTTCAATTTACGTTCTAGGTTTAGCAATCGTCGGCATGCTTGTTGATATGTGTCAAACAAACATAATATTCGCCAGTAGACAGTCTTATGTGTGTTGACTTAAAATGAGCTTTAATTTCTTATTTCGTTGAAGCAATCAGGGGATAGGTACAACTTTCGAGCTCCCAGAATTTACGCAGTAGCTCATCCACTTGGGAAGTCGACTCTCTTGTGTTCACTGTAATATAGGTAAACCTGGGAACAGTTTGATTTGTCCTACGCATAACAAGTCATAGAAAAGACTGGGCCCAATAAGTAAATCAATGCGCTGAGACTAATAGAATTCTGAGCCTGCGAGAGGTATGTTGCAAGGTATATTCCAGTCAGAAGAGTCAAACGCAAAACGTGGATGATCATCGGTGATAGTTTGGGCTATCAATGCAGTTAAATAAGTAGTGTATTCAGATTTATATTGATATTTACTTTGAATCCATCTTTTGGAAAAGTAGAGTCACCAATGCCAAGCACATTAGCAGGTTGATTAGCAAATCGAGAAGTAATAATATGTAGCAGACAGTATCGAGAAGAGTCCGGCATGGAACCAATGTACCAAAATGGTTTTTTACGAGTACAACAGCAGTTGTCAATAAAACAATATGAAAGCAGAGATTCTGGGCTGCAAGGGTAGTAGACATAATTGGAGCTGATGAAACCATGGAGCTATGCGAGAATATTGATTGAGCATCAGGCAAATGTGCAAGTTGTGTAGTCAGAGTAGTGTCTGGGCGAAAAGAAATGTCAAGATGCAAAAGTGTATGAAGAGATTTGTGATATGTTTGGCAACGACGTGAATGGCAATTCTTTACACGATGGCCCTTTGTGAGGCAGTTTAACAAAGCGAGAGTTTTTGTGCTTCTTTAAGACGCAACGCTGGAGAGAGATTGCCATATCTAGAGCAGCGATAAATATTGTGGGTAGCGTCGTCTCAAAATATACATACGGAAGATGTAGTTTTTATGGCTAAAAATGTCTAAATGTTGTTAGTATATTTGCTGTTCTTGCCCACCAGTAAGCTAGGCGTATGTATTGGCATATTCCACATTTTCAAGTAGTTAGAAATATCGTCAATGCTACCTGTGGTTTGCAACGCGCGCATGTGTGAATTGAATTTATCCAAAAGTATGCGCAACTTATTGACTGATCCAGAATCCAGCCTCTTGAATCCTAGAAGCTCTGCGATATGCGCCTGAAATATTAAACGATTGTTGTTATCAAGATACTATTTTAATAAATGAGTTCTCTTGAGGTATAACTGTAGAACTTCTCAATATTTATCAGCTCAGAATTTTTGTCAATGATCGTCAAAAACATTGAAAAGAGGACTGCCCATTCTGTATAGCCACCGCTGAATACAGGCAACTTAAGTTCTGGTTGTCTGGATCGGGAGTTGACAACAACAACCTATTGATGTTTCGAGTTAGAATTGCGTAGCATTGTAGAGCACAGGGGGTTTTGGCTTTGGGCATTAGGTTTACTGAGTTGAGACCAAATACGCACTTTTGCCTCTAATATTGTTTCATCAAATTCGTTACAGGCGACCCTAATTGCGCACGCTTTCTCCAGTTGTTCTCTCCAAGGGAAGAAATAACACTTCATTCACATTCGGCTTTATATGATTTATTTTATGCAATCGCGCACATGGGTATATTAAAAGACAGCCCATTGCAGACTGTACATAATTATTATTATGTTTAATGTTTGGAATTGCTTCCATTTGCATTATTACATGCACACTTGAACGGAAATTTGGACAATTTTCTTAAGCAAGTACTTTTTGAGCTTTTTTCTCCTCTCCTTTTTTATACTCATTGGCTCAAAGTTCACTTCTCTTTTTCTACTCGTTCCTATTATTAGTGGGAATCGAAATAAATGAATCAATTCATTTTTTATCGATAGTTTTTTTGTTTAAGGCAGAACCATCTCTAATTTGATATAGCGAATGTATAATAGTGATAATTATAAAGTTTCGTTTTTTAGGGGATATTTATCGTAAACATAAGCTCAAGAAATTGAAATATATTTTATATTTAAATAGCAAGCATTTTTTTTCAATGTACCAATTACACTTATTAATGTACATGTATATCCACATTTGTTACTAACATATGCAAACATATACATTTGATAAAATTTGGACTATTTTCTAATCGTTCCAATTCCATGATTATTTCTTATATTTTACTTTAATTGAGTGATTTTTTTTTGCTTGGGTGAAATACACCCATACATACCTAAAAAAATATGATAAATATTCAAACAATAGAAAATGTGGGAGATTGCAAACCACTCTACTTACCACATAGCTTATATCTTAAGCCTTTAGCGAAAATTCATATAAGTGTTTCCCTGCCCCCAATCAAGTCAGGAAAATCCATATCAAACTTAGAGGTAATGGAAAAGCTAAGCGCGCAACTAAAGCCACATAAATTCTTAGTACTTAAAGTAAGTTGTATTATTTTCCTTCAGCCAACTTTTATTTTTTATCAACCTGATTGTTGTGATATTTTGTATATCTATATTTCCGTGCTAGGTTTCTAAAAGTACCGTGAACTTTATACGGTTTGAGGCCGAAATTGATGAACGGAAACAACTCAAAGATGTTATTAAACGCTTAGACGGCTGCTGCCTACGCCTTTCAAATTTTAACGAAACTTTTCGTGTTCGCTGTACCGAAGCTAAGGACGATTTTCCTACGCGTCACGATTGGGATTCCTACTTCCGCGATGCTCACAATATGGATGAAATGAAAGCAGGCGAGAGACCCGACACCATACATTTGACGCATTTACCCATTCGATGGTTTTGTCCACGGCACTCTGAGCATGACGAGCATGTTAAGCCAAGTGAAAGCATTTTCAAACGAATTTTTGAAAAATTCGGTCGTGTGACATCTGTTGATATACCAATATGTGATCCATTTCGGAAGAATATGAGTGCCGATATAAATGGAATGCGCACCTTTAGTTTTGAACAGGATATCTTATTTGAAGCGTACGTTAAACTTTCAAGTTAAACTTTTATTTTAAAATTTGCATATATTTCCTTAAATGTAGATACGTGCAATTTGAGGAGTACCAAAGCTTTGTGCGTGCAATGGATGAGTTTCGCGGCACAAAATTGGTAAGAAAGTTTCTGGACAAAATTCAGGCGATCAACATATGCGTGACTTTCGATAAGGAAAAACATATGAGCGACGCAAATGCACTACGTCGTGAACGAACTCGCAAACGTTTGATTGCCAAAGCTCATGCGGAAGATGAGGAATTTAAACGTAAAATAAAATTGCAAGAAGAGCAGCTGGAATTGAAAAGGTTTGAACAGTTTTATTTGTTTAAATACTTATAGCATCATTTTTTCAGACATGGCCGATATATCAACCATATATATATATATGCTCTCAGGACAAGAGATACATATGTATAAAAGTTAAAAACTCATAAAAATCAGTATTTCTTGTGTGATTTTAATTTAGCAAACAAAAGTATTTAAAAAAATCATGGATAAAAATTGAGAAAACTAAAAAAATTACAGACAAAAAGAAGAACAAACAAAATCAGACGAGTTAGAAAGACAACGACTAAAGGAAGAAAAACGGAAAGAAAAGCATCTCAAAAAAATACAGGAACGAGGCCAAGTTGAAATTTCACAGAAAATTCGTGCGGAAGAGAGAAAACTATTAATTGCGCAACGAAAGCTCGAGAGCATTCGCATTTTGGAACAAGTTTTCAATCGCATACTGGTAAACGAAACGTGTAATATCGTTTTTAACTTATAATACTTTTTTATCCCCTTTTTTGTGCTCCAGCTAAAGCAGTTGGATTCCCAACGCATAACCGACTCGACAGATATGGAACGTGGGCGGCTTGTAGAAAAATACAAAACGGCTACTGAAAAACTGGTCTGCGACCAGCGCAAAATTGTTGAAGAAATAAAGAAGAAAACACCACTCATGGGCCTTTTAAAAACAAAGTCAGAGAAATTATCTCTGGTATGTAGCAGCGATGATGATGCAACTATCAGTGTCCACAACGTGCAGAAGAATTGCAGCTTGGAAAAAAACCTTCCTGCCATGAAGCCAGCGCTGAACAATGATCATATTCTTAACCCTTTTAAAGCTGTAGCTGCACTTGCTGCAAACACTGTACCTACTTCCTCTGCTGCATATAGTGCTGAAGCTGCCAACGAATGGATGCAATCGCTTTCGTTGTTCGGCTACGGTGTACCTGGAATATTTCCTGGAGCGCTTTATAGACCGCATCCTCCGTTTGCAGCGTCTAATAGTTATCGGGGCTATTCACGTGCGCGTGGTCGTGCACGCTTACGTGGCCGCATAGGCCGTGTTGGCTTCGACGGTTACTCTTCTTCTTATTACAATCCAAAGCACTATGGTAATCGAAGTGATGACGTTGAGGAAAATGATAGTTACTACCGCCGCAATCATAGCAAGTTAGTTTCAATGATCTATAATATGTGCACAACTAAGAAAATATTACTTTTTTACAGAAATCGTAGCCGCTCCAGGTCTTATACGCACAGCCGGTCTCGATCTCGTGGACGAAAGTAAGTGTATACCTATCTGTATGCTGAGTGTAACAATTCATTCTTATACTATGGTACATTTCAGGCGGTCCCATTCGCGCAGTCGGAGTCGTTCTTATTACCGAAAATCTTCATACTCATCACGCTCACGGTAAGAATATAAAGTTAATACCCAAATAAATGCAGATCCTATAGAAAGCTTCGAATATATATGTATTTCTATTTTCATATTTAATTTTACAGACGGAGTCGCAGTCAGTGTCGCTCGCGTTCCCGCAGTTACAGTAAATCGTCGACGCACCATAGTAATACTCGCAAGTTGGCATCCACACGTAGATCGCGTTCATCATCATATTCATCATCACGTTCGCGTTCACAAACTTACTCTTACTCCAGACGATCTAAATCCCGTTATAGGAACACTACAACTACATTAAGTCGTAGTCGAAGCAACAGCAAATCATCAAACCGTGTGGTTTTAGAAACAGATGATCTTGTCCGTTCAGCAGAGGAAATTCAAAGAGCAGTTGCTATGCATACCAAAGGTCGTATGCTAGAGGAGGAAAAAAAAATTAAAAATAATTTTAGCAACCACCAAAATCGTTCAAGAAAGTATGACTCTCACGTTGACGTCATACCGGACTTACAAAAGAATGATGATTTAAAAATTCAGGAAGTTATTGCCGAAAATAACTTAAAAATGGATCATAATAGCAATCGGAATGTTCGACACCAATCATTGCCATCTTAATGTATTTTCGCCTAAATTATTATAATGTAATTTAAATATACAAATCCTAGAAAAGAAGCTGTCCATTTTTTATTCCAAACTTGCAAGCTTTAGATTTATCCCATTCATTAATTTTTATAATACAAAAACTCGTCTACACTACTTACCTTTAAGAGAATTTTACAAACGTTATAAAAGTAATTGTAAGGGTCTGTATATTTTGTAAAAGTTTCATTATTTACTTGCAAACTATTGTGGAAGTAGTTGAAATTTAAAACCGTCTATTGCTAATGCGACCTCGGCTACGAGCGTTGTTCGATGCCGAAGAATTAATCCGGCGTCGCCTGCTGTTGTTACCCTTCTGATATTGGTCACGATCAGCTTGGATATTTGAATCACTGTTTCCGGAAAATGTGTTACTATTGTGTTGTCCATTTTGAGTAGCACCGTTGCTAAGCGCAATGCCGGCCCCGCCATTGTTGGGCCACGGTGACATATTCGTATTGACTATCCACGGATTGGGTCGACTTGATATTGTTTGTTGTGGTTGGTAATGCTGTTCCATTGGCGAATTACTCATACGACTGTGTTCGTCGACGAACTCAGTCTTAGGTTGTTGTGCCTTGACGGCCAGAAGCGAAGGTAAAAATGGCTTCTTTATTAAAAGTAACTCGCGTACACACACCAGCTGAGCATTATGCTGGCGTGGTTCAAAGCGAGACTTTTTAGGCGGCGGTGATGTTCCTCCGGTCGTGTCTACTGTTGGAGAAAGTGAGCGTTCGCGCTGTGGTACAACATCGCGCAGTTCATCGATTTTTCCAGCATCAATATATTTGTTTAAACTGTCTGCACCCTGTCGCACTGCAGACATAAGTCGAGAGTCAGGATGAACTCGAATGAAACGGCCGTACGCAAAGATGCCAACAATAGTTTGTGGGTCCTGAGTGTTAAGCATACCACTAGCCAATATACCTTCGAGTGTATTCTCACTGATTTGTTGATGCGTTAGTCCATTGCTCAAATCTTTGGTTTCTCGAGCTGCCAGTTCATCGTGTATGCTTAGCAAATTTGGGTCGTCAGGGCGCCGAGGCCCAGCCCACTGCACCTGGAAGTTACGAGGTATCGGCTTGCTATACGGAACCTTTTTTTCTCTTTCACGATCGCCGGCTGCTTTATTTGGATCCAAGTCAAGTCCAGGAATAAATCCTTTATCAGCTGTTAAGCTCTCAGTGAATTCCACTTTATCTTCAGGTCCCATTCCCGGTATAACCGCGTCATCTGTTTAAAATCAGTTATTCATAAGCCTATTAGAATAGTGCATGCTAAACTGACCGTATTCGCATTCATCCAAAGCAGCCAGACTAGCAGGCAAGGTATTTAAGTTATACTTGTCTCGCATTAAATCACCAGGTCGATTGCGTGTCCAAAATTTTATAGTATGGTCATTTGATCCAGAACAAAGTATATGACCTAGCGGATGCCATGCTAGCGTCCATACAATGCTGTCATGAGCAGTTTCTACACAGCCGATTTCCTTATCAGTTCTAAGAAAAAAAGGACCAAATTAATTTTAATCAAAAAAAGATTTATTTTAAATTACCCAACATTCCAAAACAGAATGGAACCATCCGAACCTCCAGAACAAAACAATCCTTCATGGATAGGATGCCATGATACAGAACTGGCTTCCTTCTTGTGACCACGAAATACTTGAACCTCTTCGCGCAAATTCCGTATGTCGAATAGCTTTAGCAAATGATCACGTGAAGCAGTCACTAACCAGTTCCCATTATCATTCCATTTCAGATCCATTACAGTAGATTTATGTGCGTGCCTATATCATTAGAGGAAATTGTTAATTTGGGGTAATTTATAGTTAACAAAAATAATTACAATGTGGCTAAAGCTATACCGCTTTTAGGATCCCATATTTTAATCGGTTGCTGATTATCTTTGCTACCGCTGACAATTAAACCCTTTTGGGGATGCCAATGTACACATTTAACGTCAGCACCGTGACCTTTATTAAAAAAAAAATTACTTGTATGATCTACTTATTACTTTTATTGTTCACCTCGAAGAACCCGTTCCTCCTGGCATCTCATAAAATCCCATATGCGCAGTGTTCCATCATCGCTTCCGCTTACAAATTTACTGTCCGTTGGACTAAAACTGTGTTTTTAAATTCCGTTTGACAAAGATTAAAAAAATGAAATTTGAATTATTATCTCTGATTTTAGTTATTTTATTTACTACTTATATCTTTATAGATAGTAAGCAATTTATTTAATACGTTAATTAAGATAATCATAACCTAAGCTCTATTAATTATTAAAGTTTTGTTTTTGACAGCAAAGTCTACAAAATTATTACATTTTTGCAATTTCTACATTTGATTATTATAAGATCATATCTAATACGATTAACTAATAATGTGTCAAATTTAAGATCTTTATTAACACAACGAAAAATAAAACAAATTTATAAATATATTGTTTTAGGCAAAAGATGTCTATAATTAAAAAAATGTGAATATTAAAAATATACATACTATTTAATTTGTAGGTAAATACAAAAATATTGATACTACTGAAGTTAGTAAGAATAAATTGAATAATATTTAAATATTTTTAACTTTAATATTATTTATCAGATCACATCGGTTATTATGCAGAGCCCTATTTCATGTTTTACTGGCATTTACGCGCGCATCAACAAACGCACTGCCCCGCACGTGCTTGTTTTTCTTACGTACGCACGCAAACACAAGTCAAATAGAAATATTTTTCATAAAACGTGTTGTGAATAAGTAATATGTTATCAATGTAACAAAGAAAAATTGTGCAATTTATTCTAATAATTGTGATGAAATTGGGTTATATATACAAATTATCCACTTGGATTAATATTCTAACTGTTCATACATATATTTTTGCAGAAATAGCATTATTTTTTGCCAATATTTAAAAAAATATAAGTTAGGCAAATATTCTTATATTAATGTATAAATTAAACTTTTTTTCACTAAAAAAATATTTTTTTACACATTTACTTAAAAAAAAATTTTAAATATGTGAATTATTTTCTTTTATGCTTTATTATATACCAATGATCGCAGTTAAAAATAAAAAAACATTAATACTGAAATCGAATGTCATATTGTTCAAAAACTGAAGTATTGTCCATATTTTTATTTTGGTTTTATTTTTTACAGAACTATATCATTATCAAAATTTCTAGAGGCAGTTTCGACAAGACCCTTCTTTGCTCAAACACGTCAATCATTAAGCGAAAAAACAAATTAACGTCGTGTATTAATAAGAAGCATTGTGACAAGTATTAATAGGACCTATTTTTCTAATGATCTAAGACCTATTCATAATTTTGTATTTATGCATGTTTGCTAAAAATGTTAATTAAATAATATACATTCAACTATTTCTGTTAATTAGACGTGCGTTTATTAAATTAAAACACACTTATTTGCTAATTCAAGTTAAACTCAAAAAAGAAAAATGTGGGAAAAACTCCAAGAGGCCTAACACTTCAAACTGACAATAAAAATTCATTGTAAGCTACACAATGTATCTTAACATGGTTTACCAAAAGTCAGCGACACCTTCGAATTATGAAATAGGTTTTTTATTATGCAATACCTTATTCCCCTAATCGCCTCCTTGTGCGCTTGATACATTTTAACGTTATTCATATTTGACTGCCAGTATTTCACATAACCGCCATGATCTCCAGTTACCATCCAACTGTCATTGTGCGACCAAACCATTGTTCGTACAGAAACGTCGTGAGCCTATAGGGCAGATAAAGTATTTTATTTTTTTACCGATATATGTTGAACAACGGAAAAATTCGATCTACCTGTAATATTGTTTCAAAATTAAAGGTTAGTCCGTTCCAAAGAGTAAATTCGCCCGAACTGGCACCAGTGACCAAACGTCTACCTTCAGGAGTCCAAGCAAGCGTAAAGATTGGGCAACGCATTTTATTTGTGGCTGTTTTGACAAATCTTGTGGTAACTGCATTAGATGGATTATCCAGGTAGCTTGAGGGAGGCAGCATTTGTGGTACATATATGCTGTCAGGCTGAATAGCTAAGCGATCACGGTAGTCTCGCTGCCAAAGTCGTGCCTATTAGCGGAAGTAATGGGAATTAGTGGTTGTCATTTGCACGAAACAAAATTCAAGTTACTTCTAATGCTTTAATTATAGATGCGTTGTAATCGACGGTTTTTCGCATAACACTTTTTCGTAAACGCTTGCCATCAAAATCATCTTGAGACATGCCAAATGGTCTTTGAAAGCCTCCAGGCATAAAAGGCTTAAAATGGTTGTAGCCCTGTTTATTTGAACCATGATGTGGATGGTAGTGTCTATAATGTTGCCCACTCGCCGTCGGTGGCGGCAAAGATGTGAAATTGGTCGCTAGTGCCGACGGTGCCGTTAATAATTGAGGCGGTGGCTGAGATAAATCCATTGTTGTTCAAATAATAGAATATTTCGAAATTGCTTTTATAAAAGTATTTAAATCCACTTTTGTTGCTTTGCTGCAGACGATTTGGCGCATGTGCTCACTTCAGTGCGCTCTACTATATAAACTGTAAACTATACTTTGTTTTTCCAGTTAATTTGAATAACAGTTAAATGGCATATTTTGTAACAATGAAAAAGATAAAATAATCAATTCAAAAAAATTGTTTACGCTCAAAAATTACATTTTTTGACTGCTCTATAATGCGACCGATAGAAAACATATGTAAAAACGATAACAAATACTTAGTTATTTAATCAACGAGTATAAAAGTAAGTGTCTATATACCTAACTATGACAAAGACTCGATACTTCTTAAGAGATATATTATTACAATTGTACAGCAGTGTTTTAATAAAATGTGAAAAGTGCCACATGTAAGTGGTAGCGCCACTTCAATACATTTACATTTCAATACACTGATAGCTGATTCGTTTTTTGTGTCTACGTGCGGATAGTAGAGAAAGCATACTCTGTGTATTATCCTTCAGCATTGCGGTGCTCGGAGCTATTGACGGTCGAAAACAGATGTTTCTCAATATTTTAAAGAAAGCATCAAAATCACTACCGATTTCGTTATAGTCGTGCTCCGTCAAATATTTTATCCAGCATTGCAAAATTCTCGAATCCTCTCAAAAGCTTTGTATTTAGTTTGTACAGCTTATTTAACACAAAAGCCGTTAGCAATACTAAGTATAGTTATAAAGCATAACCATTGAGAACTGCTATTGAGATTAGCAATCAGAACATTCAAAAATAACACAATGTAAGAGAATGTGTATACATCTACATACATACATACATATATGCAATATTACTTTATATTATGTAAAGTATATATAATAAAAGAGTGTCTCGCTTATAAATTAAGAGACCTTGATGGGGTTTCCATTTATTGGGGTCTACTTTTGTTTCAACAACATCATTAACGGGCAGCAAACATAGTTTTCGTCATGGCTCTACGCATAATGCCCGCAGTTGTCTTAAGCTCATGACATTCTCACTAGGCATTCTCCGTCACGACCAGGTATGAGCGAGATTACTGGGTGCCAATTCTTGTAATTGTTCACCGTCGACCTACAATCTTCGGTGGGTAATAAGCCAATTGCCACGCTGTTGCAAAAAAGGTGAAGTATGAACTAAGTCTCACATTTACAGCCATTCAACCGATTGTTTCGTAATAGCATTGAAGAGATGGCATAATGTCAAAATCGCACAGGGTGGGAGTTCTATGATTATTTTTGGTGTGACCAAGATGATGCTATTTAACTTTGGATGAATAATTTTGGATTTATTCGTGGCAAGGGTTTTTGTGCTTCAGGGAGAACAAATGAGTTGCTGCAGAATTTGGCTGGAATACTTTCTGTGGTGGTCCGCAAGCGCATTAGCTCTGTCTGTCGTGAAGGAGTAAGGTACTTGATGCAACTTCTGATAAGTATACCACTGCCGCCATGGGCTTTGCCGTCTGGATGGTTTGTGGCTTAGAAAAGTTATCCTGGAATATGGAAGATGTACCTATTTGTTAGATGTGTCTCGGAGAGAAGTATAACGTCAATGTTTTTTTTTTTTTGGATAATAACTGAGCGAGCTCGAGGTTATGATTATGATTTTATTCAGAATCTGTCCGCTAGACAATAACTAAATTTTAAGACTTACATTGACGTTGGGTTTGCAATTAATTTAGATGAAATATTTGGGATTACATTTACAATCACTAACTAACAATTACAATGGCAAATTTACAATTAAAGAATATTTACAATGATTCGAAGCGGTAGGTTAAGTTAAGCGGGTGGAATCTCTTAAGCCTTCGGAGTTGAGTGCTTTTGCTTTAAGCTGTACTGCAAGCGCGTTATCGTGGTTCTCCAGTCGGTTAAGATACCCCGTGGCTATAATCGCTGATTGTGTGTTGGATAGTTGGCACGTTGAGGTCTGTGTGAGGGACGGAGTTCCTCACATAAATTGGGGCGCCCACTATTATGCGCAGTACCTTTCATTGAAATACTTGAATAATGTCACGGCCATGGTGTGCTAAAGCTTGATTTAGGTCTGAGGAGCCAGTACAGTCGTTTGAGCCTCTCTTTAAGCTATAATCTTTTGCTTGTTAAATGAGCACTCCAGTTTAGCCAAGGTGAGGCCCAGGTATTTAGCGCTACTTGCAGTGGGTAGTGTTTGACCAAAGATGGATACTTGTGGACAGAGGAGTTGTCGCAGCCGGTACACTACCTGAACAGACTTGCCGGCGTTGATTGATATATTCCATTTGATAAGCCACGACTCTATGGCTGACAGTTCTAGTTGCAGTTTCTCAGACGCTGCTATTGTATTGCCAGTGAAGAGCGTGTAGAGGATAGGCCCAAGAACACTGCCTTGAGGCACCAAATCAGACTTCAAATCAGACTCCGCGTCATTGCATCCCACAAAAAATATTCGATTCTGGAGATTTGACTTTAGCCCCAGGTAGAATGGCGTTGGGAGTGATTTTTTAAGATTGTATAGCAAGCGTTGATGCCAAACTCTATCAAAACTTGTCGAACATCCAGGAATGCTGCAGGGCATTCTTTTGTTTTCCAGGGCGTCAGTGATGTTTTAGATGACTCCGTGACACTGCTTCGGTTTGCCATGTAGCTTCCTAAAGCCAAATTGATGGTTCGGTATCAGTAATTGTTGGAGACAATTACCAGGACTCTGAAAGCACGGTAGGAGGTGGTGAGGGCTTTGGTTTGCCGAGCTAAGGAATCATGATGATCACAGCACACTTCCACTGAGAAGGGAAGTGATGGTAACGCATAATCCCATTGAAGATTCATATTATCAATTTGATCACGTTTGGTGGTATTCTTTCATAGCCTGGTGATTTTTTTTCTAATGCAGCAATCTCCCCCTGTACCTCGTTGTCGGTAATCTTAGAAATTGGTGGGTCCATTTGGCATGGGGTGTCTAAGAAGCTGGAGACTTCTGCGTTCATAGCCGAGTCGCAGAATTGAAACGGCGTGAAGGTGGGTTCAAGATGTGAAGCAAACCCGAGCATTTTTGCCACTGGAACGGCACCACGCAACTGTGGTGCTCTGCAGAGGAGGGTATCTTGTAGTTGGCCTTCTATTTGCTTTGTGGCTTTCCAGAGGTTATTCTCAGGATCTCCTGGCTCCGCAGTTACGCATCTTCCTCATTAGTTCCTTAAGCTCCTTGGTGGCCTTATTCAAAGCAGTTTTGTCAGGGACATTTCTGCTTAGCTGCCAAGCATGCCTGAGACGTCGTTTCTCCTGGGCTTTTGTCATTAGCTCATCTGACCACAGATGTCTGGCCCTCTTGGGAGCTCTCGGTGAATGCCTCGTAGCAGTTGGGGTGAGGCTGGCAGCATTAGTTAGTGTTAGTGGTTAGCGTTTCAGCAGCATAGTCAATATCAGCACCTGAGTGAAGGGAAACATTTGCTCTAAATGCAGTTTAGTAGTGCTGCGCCTTTTGTGTTGGTGAGCCTGGAGCCCAAGCAGGTGTTTTTAGCAGTACTTATAGTTCATCCATTACTTTCTCATACATTGCCTGGGTTATATAATTCCTAGGAGGGAAATATAGGGATGCTAGTTTAGGATTTTCATGACGGCAGTGAACTTCTAATATTGCTGCTTGAACCCAAGAATGCTGGATGGGATCAAGCTCACAATGAGATGTGCCAGTTCTTATCAAAATGGCGGATCCAATAGGGTGGTTACATGAAATAAGGTCGTACCCTGGGATGTCAAAGTATGAGCGTTGATTAAAATGGGTCTCTGCAACAAGGAGCACATTGAAGTTTGTTTGTTTTAATGTAGTGCTCAACTTCTGGCCTACTGCCGCATAGGCCATTCGCATTCCAAATCATGATTTTTAGCTTTAATTGCATGAAGACATGGTTGGTGTTGCGGTGTGTTGTTGTGAAATTGACTGGCGTAGCTAACTCCGGGTCTGAGCTGGCAGACTGGGTGGTTGCGTTGATTCCTAAAGGCATGGCTGTTTATTGATTGGAAGTAGCCTCTACGCGGTTATTACAGCAAGCTTGGGCCTCTTTGATTTTAGTGCAGTGGACTGTGCTATGGTTCTGTGCGCACTTGACGCATCTGTGTATAAGCCAGAACCGTTGGGTGTGTCCAAAATGACATCGATGACACTAAACAAGGTCTTTGGTGGCTCGAAAGTCACCACCGCACTGCAAAGTCTTTTGAGATCGTAGATTTTCTTTTTGTTGGCATTGGGCTCTAAGTCTATAATACATTATGTCAATGGAGCCTTGGTGATCCTTTTCTTATCAGCAGCGATATGGCGCACTGAATCTCCTAGCTTCAATAGCTCATTTTTTATTTGGTTCTGTGAGCTGGAGAAGTGCATGCCTTTAAACACTATCTTATACGCACGATCTTCTATCATCTGATAGGTATGGAAGGCAACCTTCGTGGCAGTAAACAGCCTGACCACTTTGCAGTAGGCCTCGCTTTTTTCGACCATAAGCCTAACTTGACCGTTTCTACCAGACTTGTGAGTGAAAGAGTCACTACTAACAGTTTTATTGACCATGCTCAGCTTTCCTTTGATGTTCTGAACATTATCAAAGAATATGGGAGGTGACTTGTGCAATACGAAAACACGAGCAGGCTCATCCTTGTCTAGAATAGCGTCATTCATGTCATCTTGAGGTAGTATAGGAAATCGATTTGATCCAAACACGTTCTCCGCTTTCATGAGCCTTTCCCGGTCTGATTATCTCACCTACTTCAATGGAGTCAGAGGAGTCGGAAATGGAAGACTCTGATGTAGATGCTATGCTGATGCGCTTATTTTTGATTACCTTTGGTGAATTGCGTTTACGTTAACTTTTTGCAGTTATCCACTTTGCAGGTGTCTGCCGCGTAACTGCTTTATTAGCGACTGAATTCAGCAATCGAATTCACATCAGTATCCATTCCCGGTCCGTTATCAGCAAGATGCTGCTAAGCGCGTTTGTAAACAAAGAAATTTACAATTGCGCAATTAAAGTAACCAATCAAAGCGAAGCAAGCGCGTCTGAGGAATAGCGGTAAATTTTGCGAATAAAGATCAACAATAGAACTTTCCGTAATCACGTCTGATCTCGGTGAGAGTTTGATCGCGACTGATTCATTATGTTGATTTTGATTACACAAGAAGTTGCATCAGCATATTTTGCTTTCGCATAAGTTCTTGCAATGTTGTTTGCATGAAAGTCATAGGTTCTTTTAAAGTTTGCTGGAGTGAAATCATCATAGTTTCGATGCAAGTTGTTAATACTGCGTTTGGTTGTTTAAAGTAATTATTTTCTGATCTTCCCGCACATTTTTACGGACTTGTCTTCTTTGTTCTTAGCGCAGTTCGCTGTACTATGAGCTTGGCTACAGACTACGCAAATAGATTTCAGGGTACAATAAGTCTTAGTATGGCCATATTCTTGGCAGTTAGTGCATTGCACTGGGCGGTTACAAATGGTTTTATACATTTGAGGACAACCTGTAAGCCCCTTGAGCTTTTTAGTTGGTATGTATAACAGCTTTTCCCACTTCGTCTAAGAATTTGGTAACTAGACGATGGCATGTCTCGGCTTGAGTTTGGACTTTTGTTTGATTTATATTCCCTTTTCTTAAGGAGATAATGCAAAATGAATTTTCTCCTATTAGTGTGGCTATTTTGTTCACTAAAGCACTTGAGCTTTTTTTGCGAATATGTATTGGGGGAGGCTTGAGCTGCTTAGATTCCTCTATAGATGACATTGCCGGTTGTTCAACTTCATCGAACAACACGTCTGCACTCATCCGCGATCCTCGAAGAAAAAAACACATATCTAAAGCCTTTTGAATATTTGAAAGCTAATTTCTGACATTTGGAAGACGAAGATGCGCAGCCCATCAAAGTTGAGGATTGGGTACACTTTAGATGTCATAACGGCTGCGTACCATAATCTGCCAGAACGAGGACCCGCAATTGGCTCGGTTACCCGCAAGTCGCAATAAATGTTTTTAGAGCACGTTTAAATTTATTGCAGATACTATTTTCGCAATTTTGCTCTGTCTTACTTAGCTCGGGGCTATAAGGTTCGCAGCTACGTACTTCTCAAAATTTGTTAACTAAATCATAAGGCCGAACATTTACCTCCTTCAATCAATACGAGTCTTGATTAGTTAAATTAATGGAGCGACCCTGAATTGACGCATAGTTACTTGTAAAACAGCCAGCTCCAATAAGGGCCACTTGCTGTGGCAGCTTGAACGAAGGATTGCAGAACTGAACAACGCGGGATTATTTCGCTTTGTAGTATCATTATGATAGCCACAACAAAGAGCAGTAAATGTACTGCTCTTTATCTTGGAGATAGTTTAAGTTATAACAGCTCGCAGGCTTGCAGAAGTGAGTGCAGATGTTTGCAGTTAAGCCCTCAACATTTTCGCGTCTCGTGGGTCGACTTGGGGTCGGGCGAAGTAAAGACAAAATCAAAGGCAAATTCCCGGTTGAAGTGGGCGCGAAATTTAAATTTGGGCATAAAGTTGGCAGTTTCTACTCGCTCAAGTTTTATTCAATGGCTGTGACGAATTAATAGGCGATTTGCAATTATTCATTTAAACGCATTTTTTAATAGAAAAATTAAGAAATATTATATTTAATATTAAAGGAATGAGAAGAGAATTATTTATATTAAATTTGTAGCATATTTAATTATTACTTATTAATGTTAATAGGAACTTGTTGATATTACTTTTTATATTTTTTATAAAAGCCAAAATAAATATTTATTAATTTTTTATTTGTAAACAAAATTTATTTTTTCCTTTTTAAAACATTTATGTTTTATTTAATATTGGACTAATGCCACCTAGAAGTGTGAGGGGAATATTACAATAATTTTTCATTCCTTTTGCTCTTTCGCTTTCGCACTATGCATACAGTTTGACCGCAGGCGAAACAAACTGAAAGCAGAACATCAGCGAGCATAAATGGGAGCGAGGGGGGAGCGCTGAAACGCAATGGGTAAAAGTAGCGCCCAAAAGCCGAGCATGTACGATCGCAGCCACATAAATTCGGCCGCAACGAATGCTTTCGACTTTCGTCGTTGCCCTCACCAGCAACCACAAAATTTGCCAAAATTCAATTTCAGGCATTTATACCCTTTTTATATTTTGTGCTATGACACCTTTTAATCGGTTTAATTTTATTGCTCAATGATCAATGCTGCTGCTGTTGAGCCTGCTGCTGCTGTTGGGCAGCAAACGCCTGTTTTAAATTGTTTTTGCGAGCCCAAGTCAAGTATGAATTTGTCTTAGGTCTGCCAAGCAAAGCGAGCATTTTTGGCTCGTGCGCTACTTACTTTATTGTTATTAATATGTGTGTACTTCGAAATTATTGCTTAATAATATTTCTATAGCATTATTTTATTTGTGTATACAATTTTATTCAAGTTATTTGCTTACTACTTTACTTCATCATTTTTTAAGTAAATTTTTGATTTTGTTATAAATCATTTAAATACTACCATTTTATTTATTTATACTATTTTATTACATAAGTTCCTAAATAAATATAAAGTAAAAGCAGCATTCCTAAATTCAAATTATTCGCCCAACCCAACGGCCAAACGAAACGATCATGCGTAATGCGTGCAAAGTCATTCCCGTTTCTGATTGTTTTTGCGAGCCCAAGTCGCGCACGACCGCGAATTCGAAAAACTCAAAGAGAGAATTATCGCCTCTATATATTTTATTGCTCAATGAGACATAAGTAATTAAACATAGTTTTTAGAAATATAGCTTTATTTGTCTATTTTGCAATTTTACACAAAAAATACCAACTTTGCGGAATTGACTTACTCACTTAAGTGAATCGGTCAAGTAGCAACCCAAAAAGACTGCAAATGAATAAACTGTTATCGATAATTTTGACCTTGATTAAATCTCCTTTTCCCATCACTGAAAAAGTTAGCGTGGCGTAAAAGCTATTTTCCAAATTTTGTTTTGAGCATATAATAGAAAATGTCTGGACTAAATTTAACAGTGCGGGTACATCCTGTAGTGCTGTTCCAGGTTGTAGATGCATATGAGCGTCGTAATGCTGACTCACATCGGGTAATTGGAACGCTCCTTGGCTCTGTTGATAAAGGTGTCGTTGAGGTTACAAATTGTTTTTGTGTTCCACACAAGGAGCACGACGATCAAGTTGAAGCAGAATTAAGTTATGCACTGGACATGTATGACCTCAACCGAAAGGTCAATGCGAACGAGAATGTTGTGGGCTGGTGGGCGACTGGCAACGACGTGACGAACCACAGTTCCGTCATACACGAATATTATGCTCGTGAGTGTAACAATCCAGTGCACCTGACTGTGGATACTTCTCTACAAGGGGGCCGCATGGGACTACGGGCCTACATTTGCATTCAATTGGGTGTTCCTGGTGGAAAAAGTGGCTGCATGTTTACACCTATACCTGTTGAGCTTAGTAGCTACGAGCCAGAGACATTTGCTTTAAAGCTTTTACAAAAGACGGTGGGAGTATCTCCAGCCCATAGGCCAAAAACCGTACCACCTATGTTGGACCTAGCACAAATATCGGAAGCATCGCAAAAGTTGCAGTCATTGCTGGATCTAATACTTAAATACGTAGAAGATGTTATTTCACACAAGGTGGTTCCGGATAATGCTGTTGGCCGCCAACTTCTCGATCTTATATATTCTGTACCGCACATGTCACATGAACAGTTTACGCAAATGTTTAACGCTAATGTTCGTGACCTGTTGATGGTGATCACGCTCTCCCAATTGATTAAGACGCAATTGCAGCTGAACGAAAAGTTGACTTTCTTACCAACTGCGTAGAACAATTATGTTTCAAAAAAATATACAGCTTTTGTATTCATATAATAAAGTTTACTTGATTTCAATGCCTAATTTGATTTTGTGTATAAAAAATGTGTAAATATACGTTAAGGGCATTGGCTTCGAGTTTCATAAATTTCGAATTCAAGTACGATCTGTTTTGAATATAACTTTTTTTTTTTTTTAAATACAACTTTTTAAAGGTTTTTATTTTTATACCTAATCAAATCATTATTTTGCTTATTTGGTTTACACTATTAATGCAGTCACTTATTGTATACCATTGATGCTTATTGCCTGGTTGAGTTTTTAGGAAACTAAAAAATTATCTACCAATAATTTTAAATGCAAATTATCCAACGAACTGTTAATTTTAATTGTAAGGGCCTTTACACCCAAAAACAAAAGTTTGAATCACCTTTATGCACACATAAGAATTGAAATTGACCTCCACTCCACGAAAAATTTAAATTATTCTAGTAGAAAAACTAAGTCGAATTAAAAATTCTTTAGCAGCTTTTATCATGTGCGCGTTTTAAAAAAAAAATTAGAATATTTATACACAAATATTACTATAATAGCCCTTAGCCATATTATTCTTATGTAATAGAGAATAAATGATTTGAGAATCTCGAAGGTTAAAATGCATCTGTTCAGATGGCTGTGAATGGCATTTGTATGAATGTCTTTATGAAAGATTATGTCTTTTTTGTTGTACCTTTTTCGTGAGAAATATTAAAGTGTAAAATCAGTAAAACCGATCTTTAAAGCTGATAGTGTTGCGACAAATCTTAAATTCATGGAAATTTTTGTTTTCAAAAGGTAAATTTTTAAAAATTTGTGAAATTAACTTACTAGCCTTAAAATGCAAAAAAAAAAAACAGTTCTAAAATATCTGAATTTGAAACTAGAAGAGGTCGGCAGGAGAACAGCATTTTTAATTTATTTCTAAAAACTTCAATGGAATATGGTACAACTTGAGGAGGCGAATGGAAAACGAGCATTGATAATCGGAGCAAAAGGTTAGTAGAAATCTAGCTAGGATTTAAAACGCAACAGAAAAAATATTGCTCATTTCGGATTCCAAACATTCAGCAATAGATTTTATAAATTTTATATGAAATAATTCCGTAAAATTATTGACATACAATCGGCGGGTAATATTTTATATTCTAAAATAAACCCAACGAATCAGGGACACAATTTGTTAAACTTAGGAGTATTTAAAATAGTGTACATACTTACATGGGCTATTGGCCAAAAAAACACACAAACACACCACACAAAAATTTTATATATAGAAATTAGAAACATTTTGACTTTCGGCTCCAGTAAATACTTGTATCAATTAGAAAGGAATTTGCCAGAGGTTATATGAGTTAGACATACCGGCTAATACAAGTTTATTTTGGGAGTATAGCATACATTTACTTATTGGCAGAACAGTGTTATTGCTACTCTCCTAAAAGTTAGGTCGCTATTTCGGATTATTGAATGATTGTTGCAGAGCAAATTAAGTTGGCAAGTTTTTTGTGACCAATGGCAGCTATTAAGCGAAACATTTTTATGGAAGTAATTTACTTTTATTTCTCACCATATTAAATAAAAAACAAGCAAACGTATGTTAAAGTAACAATATGTAACTTGCGCATTTTAGACGCAACTAAACTTAACACCGTCATCGCTGGAGTAGCAGTTTTGGCAATGCAACCTGTGATTTCTAACGCGTACATCTGTTCCATTTAGTCCATCACCCAGTTGTACATGACAAACGCTGCACTTGAAGCACTTTATATGGTAGAATAAAAACAATGATTCAATGATCATAGCTGCGCCGCGACCTAAATATAAATAAATATGAATCTTATTAGATTGTTGTCAATTTTTTGATTAAAATTTTTATTTTCTAGTTCTACTATATGAAATTTCATGAGGTTCTAACTGAATAAAATGGATATTAGTCATTCTCAGTCAATCTAAAAATCTTAAGTAATTCATGACATTCATCAATATATAGTTACCTAATTCATCGCCGCAATGGGAGCACTTTTTCTTTCCGCTAACACTTAGAACCCTTTCATTGATAATCTTGCTGGAACACGGACCAATACTAGAAAGTGTTGATTGCTCATAATTATGTTCTTTTAATGAGCTGTAATAGAAAACAAGGAAATCATGTTGTTTACAAAACGTTTCAATTTAATACACGTTTAAAACACTTACCGAGTTCGTTCGCCGATTCCCTTGCTTTGGACGCGTTCTGTAAGAGTTTGAATTATTGAATCAGGCAGGGGCTTGCTATCTAGTGCATCGTTTGTCATTGATACAGCTCGCTTTTGCTTATCAGACCTTTCCAGTAAGCATTGATGTTCTGCTTTATTTAAAAATTGCTGATGATTTTTGTTATCGATGTTTTTTGAAATCCTGCAATAATCGAATTCTTTATTTAAAATTGGCATGGATTGGCGCTCTGGATAATAAACTTGTAGCAACGCTGTATTGCATTCCTCAGCGCTACGCTTATACTGCTGCCCCTGCTTCGCATTTAGAGTCAGTAAAGAATCGCATTGCCTTATAGAAGTTAAGGGATTTATATAGTTGGAGAGATCTTTAGCCATTGTAAAATGTGAGCCGTCATTGGATTTGGGCTTCCCTTTGACGAATGATCTTTGGCTTTTACTAGAACATTCATGCTCCAAATCGTTGGCAACAGATTGCACAGCCCGTAGCGGCTTGGTTGGTGGCGTAGCTGATATCATAAGACATTTTGAAAATTCGTTTAAGTCAGACATAGATTTGCGATAGTCTCTGCCTATTTGGTTATAATACTGAGAATGTTGTTGGTTATATAGGCCTTGTGGTTGATGCACTTGTAATAAATTTACATAGATTTGTTGATTTCGATTGGGATGACTCGGATGTGAATGCTGCAATTGTGGGTTAATTGCTGGCGATTGCTCTAAAGTTAAAAAGCTGCCGTCTTCTGAAGATCTATTCTTCTGCTTATTTTCCTCGAATGAGCGGCGATGTTTTGACATAAGAATTTTGGCGCCATGTTGAAGTTCGCGAAGTGCCAAGTTTTCCCTAAGTAGTAGATTTTTCCGTTGACGTTTTAATTCTTCTTGCTGGTGTTTAAAAACATTATTGTATATAATATATATTGAAAATGATTGTATTTGGTCTTACCGATATTTGCAGTAATTCACATTCCATACGCAGTACCTCGCCTTGTTCACGTATTTTTTCTTCAATAGACAGCATTTTAGCATTTGCCGTAGCGGTTGCCTCGCTAAGAGATTGAGTTGCCGCGGCTGCAGCCGTTGCTGATTGAGTCCATGACTCTGCAGAGTTACCTTGGACCGTTTGCAGCAGAGATGTTGGAATTTGTAATTTGTTTTCGTAGATATTGTGGCTTGCTGCAATTCGGTACGGCATTTCATTATCCTCCGAGGAGTTGGTATACTGCTCACTGCTTTGACGAGAATGATTTTCAGATACCCCAGAGTCACGACTTTCACCTAGATAAAAAAAATAAATGTTTTTTAAAAAAAAATTTTAATTTTAACAATTATTAAGGTGTTTTATACAATTTTCAGCTGAATGGTTATTTTATTATTGAACTATTCTTATAAAAATATCTAGACTATACTAGTCTTTATACATTTTTTTTAAGTGCAACCAATTCATTTTTTATTTCTATGGAAAAGGCAATGGTCAACATAAAACATGGCTTTTCCCGTTTTGTCGATTAAATGGGAATCGAAGTGTTGCCGAATTTACTTTAAAAACACAATCATCTTCTAGGTTTTTTGATCAAAAAAAGAAAGAAAAAATTAGTAAAAGTGAAAATTAATTTCTAAATTGAGACTGGAACTGATAATATGCTCTCCAGATATAGCATCCAAAAATGGATAGAAGTAGTGCAGAACAATCTGGTTTAGAGTCTAAAACTCAAATTTATGTACCAAAAATGGACAAAAATTCAACAAACAAGCATTTCTTTGTATGAGATATAAGTTCTGTCAACAAAACCCCATCTGTTAAGTGTACCTTTTTTTTTAATATTTCTACTGGCACGAAACTTAAGTTATTAAAATATAATTTCTGATAAAGAAATAATTGTATATTAATTAATCAAATAAATTGTATTAAAGTTCATTAAAAACAAATTTGTTTAAATATGCTAAATATAAATTATAAAAATCAATTTTTGATGTTCCCTGAAAATGTTAAAATTCAAATTTTGATAGTTCATGATTTAATTCTTAATTTTTTTATTATTTAATCCTAAGGTCATGCAGCGAGTGCAGTAAACCAGGAGTTAAAGAAATAAAAAAAATATATTTGCCTTTTGCACTTTAAAGGCATTTGATGGTCGCGCTAAAATTGGTCTTGACTACAAAGAAATGGATTGGGACGATAGTAGGGTTGAAAATGGATGTTGAGCTGTGCTCATGATTCGTAAGCGGTCATATTAGATACAATAAATCGTCATTTATTATGAATTAAAACAGAAAAATATAGATGACTCTAAGGATAATCTTCCTTTATTGCTTTTTAACATTTAAGTAAACTTGAAAATTTTATAATATAGAAGATTTCTCTCTTACCTGTATCAGGACTATCGCATAATGATGATTTGTGAATTTGATTTTCCAAACGTCGGGCTTCCTGCGCTTTCTCCGGTAATGAAAGTTTTCCTAAATCGGCATAGCCCTTATTTGAATCGCCAGCAATATCAAAACCCAAAAAACTAGAACGTTTATTACGCAATTCCTTCTTGAAATGATTTACAAAATTTGAACTTTTTATAGCAGGCAATAAGGGCGCAGTGTCTCTTGGCTGTTCAACTAATTCTAAAGTGGTATCCGAAGGCCACATCTCTTTGGGAGGGTCAAAGCCGTTTTTATGATATATTTTATTAGTCTTAGGAGGAGTTTCTGATGAAAGTTCTATTGGCAATGGAGGCGGTTTTTCCTTGGGCGGTATCAGCTCTAAGCCAAAGTTCAAGCTTTCAATATTCTCGTATACAGGTATTGGTCGTAAGTTCTTAGGCGAATCGTAGTAAGGTTCTGAAGCTTTGGGTATTTGATAATAGGGCTCGGCAGCTGTAGTTGTTGCCGTACTCAGCATGACCGTTTCTGTAGAATTAATGCTACTTAAAGCTGTAGAGAAATTTTGATTTGAACTATTTAATATAACTTTATTTTTAACTTGATTATTGTTGAAATTGTTGCTTATGATGATGCTGCTATTAAACGGAATGTCTTGTCTTTGATTAATTGCCATTAATGTCAATGGGTTTTCTCCAGAAGATACAATCGGTGTTACATTGGCATAGATGGCTTCCATTAGCAGTTCAGGATCCTGTTTCACATTCTGTAATTGCTTCTTTTCCTCGTCAGTTTTATTTGGTGTGCCTGAAACAACCATATCTCTACTATGATTGGACTCCATGATTTTTGGTATTTCTTGATATCTATCTAGCTCCTCGTTGCGATAATTAATAGCAATGCAGCTCTTTGTATCTGCGTTTATAGCTTTAAGTGATAACTCAGGAACCTCGTTGATCTGCAGAATAATATAGTAAGCACAAGCAATAATAGGTTGGAAATAAATTATATAAAGGTTTTAGTAAAATGTAGCATAACAATCAACTATTTTGAAAAAAAAACATATTTAAATAATTAAAAATGAAAAACTTAAATTAATAAATATGTTATAATTACTAAAACTTTGGAGTAGTATTTTTAAGTTCTGCTGCGAGTCTAGCTTATTATGCTACTATTAATTCAGTTCAGTGCAAATATAATATATTTTGTTTTTTTATATTAAAGTAATATTGCACTTTGAATTAAAACAGAAATATGACTAAATGGGTTCTATATCATTGAAAATATTTTCTGTAAAAAATATTATTTAGAAGTTTTCCAGCGTTTAACATATTATGAAAAACTGCTACATTTATGCAGGAATAATTTGTATTTTAATAAAAATTCTTATTTAATGAAATTCAATAATAATTATTATTATCAAGGTTATAAGATTAGTAAATTGTTCTATGCAGTAGTAATCAGTACTTTTTGCTGGAATTGTGGGCACATTAAATATATATTTATATATATATATAAAAAAAAAAAATATATATATATATATATATATATATATATATATATATATATGGGCTATGCGATGTCCTGAATGCAAATGATTTGCAGCAAACTATGCAGATTGTTAATTAAATAAAACTTAAAGTTTATCAAAAATAACAAAATTCATAAACACAACGACTACATGCATACACTATAGCTAAAAATCGAACGAAATCGAGCAATATTTTAAATTAGCTTACCTCGGAATTTGTAAACTTGTATAATTTTTTTATGGCAGAATGCATATACACTATGTAACTATATATATACATATATATATATAATAATTCATATATAATAATATATATTATATATACATATATATGTATTAAAAATATGAAAATAATGCGCAATTGAAGTGAAAGACATGTAATGAAATACAAAATAGTTCCAAGTTAAAAATACACAGTATTTTAATGAGTTGAGCTATATTGTTATATGTATTATTTTCCCCTTAATTCTTGAAATAAATATTCATATTTTCATAAAAAGTTCTTTTTTGTAAACACAAAACATCTATATTGTTCTTTCGTTTGTTAAGGAAGGGAATTTATGTCCGTATAAGGGGTGATAAATCGTTTGCTTAAATGTAATCGTACAGAACCCAGTAATATTTAAAAAAGTAACTCTGTATGTATAGATGCCTTTTTAAAATACAGAAACAAAATATTCTGCAAACATCAAAAACCGCAGTTGTGTGCGTATTCAGTTCAGTTAAATTTATCTTATTAAATTCGCAAACGAATATTTCCTTATGCTCGCATACAATCTTTCGCCGAAAGTTTTAATAATTTCACCTCTAACAAATGCATTCTCAGATAAAGGCTTGAGGAAAAAACACAAGTGAGGTCTTGAGCAAACTTATTTAAAAAACAAAAACTTCCGATAAGATACCTCCATATGTTGTTACTTTTCAAAACCGGAATGTTATTGGCAATGGTGTGTAATACCGCGAGTTCTAAATAAAACGCCTTTAGAAGGTTTATTATAGAGCTTGGTTAATTATTGCTCGTGTCTATAACAAAAAGCACACAACGTTTGGCAAATTCGGACATTTTATTTGTGACACACCGGCCGATATGTTGGAGAGAGTATTGCAGAATTTAAACTAAAGTATGAACTATTACATTTTTTATTTTTCTTTTAAATGAAATATCACAATCGAGTCCATTGAAATTAAAATTTTAGTCATAATATTTCAACTACTTTCTTGTCGGTTTTTGCTCAAGGTGCATTTATTGAAATGTTGGGAAATCGTTCATGTATTTGGGTCAAACTTATTTACAAATTTTAGACAATTTCAATTAATTTTTGAAACAAAAAGAGTTTAACAAAACCTATGGTATAGTTAATTTCAACTAAAAAAACTTTATTTTATCTTATGAATTAAACAATAAATTTTTACAAAAACAATTCTTAAGCCATATTGTAATTGGCAACAAAACTAAGAAAATAGGAATGAATACCATCATGATATTACATTTTCTCTATTTCATTAATTTGAAGAAACAAAAATCTTAAGTATTATATTATTACTGGAAAATTTCAGTTTTTATTAAGATTTAATCGGTTGTAAATTTAATACCCCCATTATTTATCTAAAATAATCAATCATTTTAAAAGAATACCGAGAATTGCCAAGCATAAAACAACACGGAACATTTAACGGAGGAAGAAATACATCCAATGGCGATATGAAATTGATTTTATTTTATTTTATTTTTTACGGTTTGAGTGAGAAATTTTTTAATTTTATTTAATTCTTCATGTGATGTGTGAAACAATTCAATTACACATAAATTGATGTATTAACATAAGAAATACAATGGTAAAGTGAATTTCTGCCATACAAAGTTCCTTCATATGTATATAAATACATAAATTTTAGACACGTTTCTAAAATGTTCGATATTTTTGAAGAAAATGTAAAATATTTGTTGGCTTCTTTTTTATCTTAAGCTTGTTTTGCCCTTTTTAGCAATTATAGGACATACGGCTTTTGCTTTGCCCTATTAACTTTTAATGGATTCAAGTGAGTTAATATTACAATCCACCGTTCTTCAAATGATTTTTATTTTAAATTTTGAAGTGACTTTAACGTTAATATTTTGTAATAGTCATGTTCTGCGAACAACTGCTAAAATCCAAAAATAAAAAATGAACTAAAAAATACCTAAATGCTGTCGGTCGCCTAAGACTTATATTATTTTGAGATTATTAAAACTTTTCACAGTTTAGATTAAGTAAACGTTTAAAAAACGTAGTCTTTGGTCGGGAAAATATAAAAATTTTATATAAAATCATCGTAATTCTCATAAGAAAGATGGATGATTACAAATTTTTATATATAAAAGGCTCTCGTGTGAAGCGTATAATTTATTAGTTTTGCTAACACTGCAGCAATTGTATTCCGGTTAGATAACGGAATACTATGCCTATATTAAGGGGGTATCCAAGTTCTTCGAATTGAAAATTTCAACGCGACCATTAACCATTAATGGCTGTGTTGGTTCGGTTGTTTTCACTTGGGAGCTGCTCGACAGTGTCTTGTGATTATTGCGATAATTATTGTACGATTTTGGTAAAAGTGTTGCACCAAAACTGTCCTTGGATGAAGATACTCGCAGGGACTGTGTATCCAAATTCTTGGAGTTGAATATTTCAATACGACCATTGTTACTTATTGGCTGTTCTATATTAAATTCTGGTAGGTAATTAGAACCCGGTAATTGGCAAATGTTTTTGTGTCCATTCCCTAAATAGTTATTCTGTTGTACTTCATTCAAAAAATTACTACTACTGCAATTACTATTTGAAGATAATTGTGGCTGTAAGGTTTTTGTTGGGATTTGTGGCGCTTCATTCGACTGCATTTCTATTTTTTTTAAACAACGTAGATTTTTTGCTTGGGGTATTTTGTTTGCCGGATCCTTTTCTTTTAAAATGATTGAATACGGAGAACAGTCGGGTAATTTCTGTAAGTGAAAACCACCTTTTGATTCAGTACCATTTACAAGGCCAGTCTCAGAATTATTACAAACTTGTCTATACATTTTTAAACGATTTTCTGATAACATAAAATAGTTTATAGGACTTACATTGATTTCAATGTCCTGCGGCTGAGTTTGTTCTGATACTGATGCCGTTTGCGTAGTCTGCTCAGTACATTCTGTCAATAATGGCGCCGATTTCAATTCGGTAAGCTTTACAAATTCAGCCTCCATTTGATTGACAACATGAGCTGCCTCCTGTAAATGACTCTCCTCCAAATCCAATGCTGTCATCGCGGCATTAAGCTGCTGTTGTTTTGGCTCTGTATGAATGGAGAACTCTTGACTCTCTTCTTGTATACCACTGTCGTCTGCCAAACTCTCTTTAACTGAAGTTGTCAACTGTTTTATTTCATTGTCTTCTTGTTTTTGTCGAAAAAGCCTATCTTCACCGCGCATAATTTCTAGTTGACGATCATCGATAAGTGCTATAAGTGGTGGTTTTTTTTGTTTCGCATCCGTGGTCACGTCAGTATTATCTAAATTTGTTAAGCGCTCTTTAAGACGAGTGGTGACAGTAATAGCATTATTTTTGCTTTCATTAAAGCCAAGGCGATTTTGCTGTAAGTTATTCATGCGTTCGCGTATACTCGTAAAATTACCTGGCAGGCTCTCCTTTTTTTCGGCCAGCGTTTCGGGAGTTTGCACATCGGATGGAATATTTTTTAATGGATTCTGCGCTTCATACGTGGAACCGTTTTTTAAGCAATTTTTTTGCGCACTGTTACCACTTTTCAAATCACCAGCTGTATTTTCAAAAACTCGCTTCCGTTTGGAAATGTCTACCTTGGGCATATCGATTTTTTGTTTTTCCATGGGATCCAATATGTCAGTTGGATATTCATCAATTTTATTGGCTCGCTGAGGCTGAATATGTAAACTTGCCAATTCATTGTTGTTGTCGACATCAGACAAAAGCTGACCGTTGCTGCTAGCTCGCTGAACTCGCTCTTTATAGTCCTGGATTGCCGCCTCGTAGGTGTACCCACAAATTTCAGTGCAAGAGTCTGAACCAGCACCCTTATAGATTGTATTAATAGAAAGAAATAGAAGAAAAATCGAATATATGAATAAATAAATGTTCCAAAATCGGGGGATTAAAATGTAATGCGCAAATTGCGCTCTAAGATTTTTTATGCTGCAAAGCGATAAAAACATTAAAAATTATGTACCAAAGGTTTTAGGATAAAAGCTTTGTGCTAGATATTCTTCACAGGAATTGTTTTAAAAAGCTTGATACCCACATATCCCTCCTGACCACGGATTCCTCAATGTGTGCCATGCAGCAGCAAAGAGACTCTGATTTATTTGTCCGAAAATCAAATTTATAACTTTCTTTGGCACCTACGGATATCCGAAAGGTTTGCTTTGGAATAAATTCTAAAATCATTGACATTTTCTGTAGCACCCTAATATATTTTCGAATACTAACCAAAAAAAAAATTTCTTTAAAGTCGACCAAGCAATCTCAGTTACGAACACAAAAATGGGAATTTTTTGTATTTGACAACCAATAGGACGTAAAATTTCAAAGAAATGTATATATTGTGAAATACACCGTGCAAATTTTCTAATTAATTTGATGTACTCACCATGGGACGTTTATCTAATAAATTATCATTGCCAACGGGACTGTCCGTGCTAAAACCTAAATCACCCAAATCATTGCTTTCGTCCTCTTTATAAACTGCGAGTGAAGCCAGTTTGCCTCGTGCACCTGAAGCGCAGCGCTCAGCTCTGCAGAATGTTACTCATTATTGAAGTTGCATACAGAAAACGAATAAAATTTACCTTTCTTCCATCATTTTGGTGAATGTTTTAGATTTCCGTCGAGTACGATCAAATTCTTCCAGTTCCAATTTTTTTACTTCTACCACACGGTCGATAATATGCTCGACTCGTTTCCTTCGTGATGATTTCCAATTGTCAAGGTTCTATTTAATTAAATAAAGAATTGATAAAAATGTGCTTGTTGCGATAATATATACTGTGTCTTTTATTCGCTCAGCTCTCAACTACAGAAACGAAATTCTCACACGGCTAGTGCCAAAACCCTAATATGGAATGCATTTATATGTATGTTTTATTATTATCATATATTAAATTGCAGATTTGGGATAATGATTTGAACGGCATAGGTTGCAGAAAGTTACTTGCTTAAGTAAATTTCTTTAATTAAAGACACCGCCGTAAGTATTCGGCTGTCCTCTTCGATCATCTATTAATAGGTATATCTCTATACTCCTTCTTTGGAAGAATGAGAGCATAGTCAAAGGAAATCAGTTTAGTTTAATTTTTTTTTTTTTTTGTTTGAGCTAAAAGTGCTTTGTTGAGAGGCAAAGGTGCTGACTGGATCACACAGGCTTCGGGCCTAACATGGATGGTGATAGTTGTTTCGGTATAAAGCCACTGATCAGTTATGAACTGAAACCCAGCGCAACAAGCAGCGACGCCGCCTATATCCAAGCAAAACTTGCATATAATTTCAAAGCGATAATATGAGCATAAGCCATGCCAAGAAAAGTTGTTATCATTTATCATAACTCACTCTTGCATGCTTATGTCACTCTCTTTGTCGCTTTAGATCTCTTGTCGCCTCATCTGCAGGCAAGCGCTACCACTATCGGCGCAGACTCTAGTTTAAGTTAGAAAGAGCTCCAGTTGAGTCAACGCTCAAGTTCCCGCTGCTCTATCGAAATTTTCATTAGTCAACTCAACTTGTCTTGAAGTCTTTGTTTTGCGCTTGGTGACCTATTAGATTCCATTCTCGCCTTAAACGGCGGCCTATCTGAATTCGCTCGCTGCGGTCTGCAACAATAACAACAAATTCCAATTCGGTGTAATCTTTAAGTATCAGCCGCGGTGTTGAATTGTTAATTAAGCTCAATGTATAAACGAACATATGTTTAAACTCTACTTAATTGGATTTGTGAGAAGTTATCTACAGGGTTCAGCTTTTGGACGTTGGAGAAATTTCAGGAGCTTTGTTACCAAAGTTGTTTTAAACTTTCATAATGGCGTTATATAGCTGATTGCACTCGGTGTAATGTTTGATTGTATTGCCGATACGAACTCCAGGCTCCACAGTTTGATTTGCCATCTGGGTGGATGGTAATACAGAATGACTTAAATATGATTATTTGATAATTGTACTTGTTTGTGAGATGTTTTTCCACCAGTAGCATGATATTGTTACAGTTAGGATTGCACTTTGTATACTTTTTTTAGTCATTGATTTCGGTTCGAGTTCTTCCTTAAAAAGAGCATTCTGGCTTTATTTTGGCTTTGAATAATAAAAACTGTTTTTTTCTTTGTCTTTTTTTCTAACCCCTCTAACATTTGACTTGTTACCGTTTAAATTAACCAACAAGCCTACACTGCCTTTAAGTTTAGTTAGGTACTTAAATAGCACTCTGAAGGTTTTCTCAGATTTTGATTAATTTTCGTTTAGCAGATATCTCTTTTTAGGAGTGAGGTATAAAGTGAAAATTGTTTGGCAAATAATGTTCATTAGTTTGCTGACGTGAACTTGATAACTCATCTCTCATATTCATATTGGTTGAGATTTTACGTTTTTCGTGACGCCTTTATCAGCTACAAACGGCTGCGGGTTTCATATGAAAAGTAAGCAATGTTTCGTTGTACGGGGTGGATATGAGAAACATGATTTTCCAGTATCCTTAAATGTATTGCACAAAACACAGAGACCATTTTGTGACTCAAATTGTTTTGTATTGTTATCTGAGACTACTGGAACTCTTTTTCTGAGACCGCGATGTAATAACTTACATTCTGCCATTCCTCGGGTTCCTCTTTTTTGACTTCCTTTAATTTTTTAGCTTCCTCTGCCTTTTTTAATTGTTCTTGTGCCACCTGGTATAAATTACATGGTTTAACTTGTACGAATTGCATTGGATTGATGGACGGTAGCGGGGGTGTTGGTCTCGTAACTCGCTCTTTAGTGACATATGAAATCGGGTCCGGTGATATTTGTGTCTAAAATAATAATTAATATTTCCGTTAATATTCGTTTATAAAATTGGTAAACATATATTAAGCTCAAACAAAAATAAATGAAAATGTTCCAAAATCTACATTTTAGTTTCTTGGATGTGCGTTCGTTTCGCGATGTCCATATTGGCTCTGACCATTATTTGTGCAATGCGAATATTTTACGAGCCAGCACACAACGAATGATAGTCACTTTCAGCGCAATCACCACGGACATTCGAAGACTACTCCACTCAGTCCGCTGCAGCGAGGAAGACAGCCACATTTTGAGACCCAAAAAACGGTAGCGCAATATCGCAATACAGCCTTACTTAAAGAGTTAAGAGGATGAAATTACGCTAGAAACTTTTACTAACAAGTCAACCAAACCCAGAGCTTCTAACTGGCGAAATGAAAATGAGAATCTGCTTTAAGATACTGGTTTAAATACCATCCATCGATGATATTGTTAGAATCGCACCACTTAAACAGGAAAGGAGCCTCGCTGAAGAATTTTTCAATACCGATCGAGTCTTTCTTTCAAGCGAAAGCCTATCGCGCCGCCCCTTGAATTTCGTGTTGAAAAAACGAGACAACTTATCCACATCTGTGAATTTCTTTCTTAAAAGCGGTTAACGATTAAACAACTCAAACAGCTCTTTAACTCCGATGTCATTAAAATCATCCTAAAAGTCTTTTAAAAAAAAGCGGTCTTTCTAAATGACTTTCCTTAAAATCTGACATATTCCATAAGTAATGAATGTAACTTAACTACGAAATTTTTTTATAGGTAAAAAGAAAGTTATTTACTTACTATTTTATTTTTACTTTTATTCATTTCATCAATATCTGCATTGCTTGATTCAATAGTTGTTGAAAGTGAGTCAAAATTTGTGTCAGAATGAATATTGTTGTCCTTGGAATCCATATTTTTATTGCTTTTCCACAAACTGTTTCACATACTGCACAATAGTGGAAGGCTTATTTGGTTTTTCTCTGTAAAAAGAAGGCAATACCTCAAAGTTTAAAATGGTTTATAGTATGCTTGCTTTATTTAAGTTTTTTATAGTATTATGTTGGGGGAAGATTTACTCCCCGAACTGAAGATCTATTGTGATCTTTGGACTAAATGCAAATAAAAATTTTAAACATGTATCGATATTATTTTTATAATGACAAAAACTTTTGCTCAGTCAGACAGTAAAATGAAGACTAAATTAGTTGAATCCACTTTATTTTTTAAGCGGACGTTTAAAGAACTTCGATTCAATTTATAATTCGATTAAACCATTTTTTTAGCTATTGATGTAATTGATTGCAATAGGTCCAGTAACTTTGTGACTATATAAATTGTTTTCCGTGTGGTTTGTTTAATACCATAATAAAAGTATTTAAAAGGAAAACATTCCCAGGACTTATTTTGAAAGCTGCTATCCAAAAAATGTGCGCCTTTGAAATTGCAAATGATTGTAATACAAAACACACGTGCGTTATTATTGGGAATACAGTAGCATTCCTTCCAGTAGGATACTTTAAGAAGGCATGATTCCGAATTTCGCACCGATATTTTCAAGTCCAATATATAATAATAAATTAACTTAAAAATCAATATGTTAGGCAACTTATCGATCTACATAATAATTCTCTTTAACGACGTAATTTTCAACCAATTGCTATTGATATCAGATATATTCCTTGCACGCCCAAAAATAATAACACATTTTGCTATACCTCTTATGATCTGTTCGATCTTCGGAGTCCATGGAGGCAGAGAGATATGGTAAATTGCATTTTTTACTCAAAGTAATCATACTTTAAAAAATACTCTAAGAGTTAAAACCATATATGTCCGTAATATTCCAAAATGCTTTCACAAAATCGTGCAAATTTCTAGCGACACTTGTCCCTACATTGCAAACATATCAGTTCTATAATAAGTGTTTGTTTATTACGCACCTCACAAACTACCGACTCTTCCGAATTATTGAGACCAAAAGGGATTTTCCAGCTTTATTTAAATCCCAAACTGCTTTGATACAGATTTGACTAATACTTCCTTACACTGGTTTTAGCAGTATGGCAAATTGCAAATATTGGAGTTTTACATAGAGTAAGACGCCTATGGAATATCATGATTAAAGACATAAAGAATAGGTTTTAAAGCGGAACAATGGGGGGGGGATTATATGTTTACGACTTAACTTCATATTTACCCCAAAATTTTGATCTATTATAAAGCTTTTAAAGTTCCGTAAAAGATACAAGGGCGTACCAATATTTGGAACTTGTGCACTAGACCTTGATGTCCAAAGCCGATTATCTAATGCTATTATATGTACCTGCTGCATTTTTTTTGTTTTATGTCACCCTTCAGCTTTTTGAGCGCTTTTTTTAATTCAAATACTAGACGCTTTAAAATGTTCAAAAAGTCAATACTACCAGTTACCATCACTTATTGTCAATTTTATGCATACATATGGATGTTTGTTCGTATGTACGTGTGGTAAATTCATGCATATCTTACATGTGGATTTTGCAAGCTGCATACATATAATATACTATATATGTATATAATATATGTATATGAAATAAAGGAAATATATTCATGTATCAAAATCATGATTCAAATATTGATATAAAATTTATGCTACTTACTTGGGTATGATCTGATGCTTTCGGTTCACGTCTTTATAACTACACGAATTTATTTCTATTTTGTTAATAGTAAAAAACTAAAACGATATGGTGTTAATGCATTCCAATTTTTATTATTTTAGTTTTATTTGCACATGTTTCTTATGTTCATATATAAACAATAAAAATTCATATTATGTATTAATAAACACTGCCTAGCGTTATACACAAAAAGTAAATATATAAAAATTATGCTTCCACATACAAATGATTGTGTATATACGTACATATGTATATGTGTTTGTGCAAGTTTAAATAGAAATAATTATGAACACGGGAAGTTATTTAAAACATAATATACACACAGAGCGCACACAATCTGTAGATATAAATTAAACAGGTTTTCCCTTTTTAAACGAGATTAGAATATTCTGAAGATATATCTTGTATGCATACAATTCTCACAATAGAAATTATTAACAAAATTCACATTTTATAGCACAATGAAATTAATATTATTTAAAAAACCAACAGCACTCCTTACATTGCACATATGTATGTTTTTAAACTCAAGGCTTATAAAAATAAATGTTATTCGAGCTATATATTTTATATCGTCGTTTACTTTCACATGCCAATGCATCTAATTTTACCTTTTCGGCAATACGAACTCTACAAATCTTTGTATAGTTGGATTCAGTGTGACCGTACGATTAAACTATAAAACACCAAAATTTAATTGTTATATACCAAAATACTAAAAATACAACATGTTTTTAGAGAGAAAATCAACCAGGCATACATTTTAAATCTTTATTTAAAAAATATAACTACGATAAACGTCAATTTAATTTATATATAGCACTCTTTTATCCAATGACTCTTATTCGTTTCTTTGTTCTTTGTTAAAAATATAGATCTTTTATATATTCATTCTCTTTATATTTGATTCTTCCATAGTCACTGCTGGCCTAAAATAAAGTATGTATCCAAGTATCTTACAAGAGGCATAATAACTAAGTTGGTATAACCCGTAAGAATTTTCAATAATATACCCTGAATTGCTGGAGTTTAAATAAGCAGTGGCTTAAGGAAGACACCTTATAAAAGTTTAATCTGGTATAGACCATGGGTACGGTCCTTCAGCGAGCATCGTGGTGGTTGTGATTTACTACCGGATAAATGCGGATAAAGCCGTTGAGCTTAGGCGTAGAGTTGTGTCTAACCGGTAGTTGTGACCCTTAGATCAACTGAGGTTTTTATCAAAGGTAGCTACCAAAAGTGTGTTCATTTTTTAAACAGTGGAATATTTTGTTGTTTTCCAGCCTAAGCATTGTTCTGTGCATTAAGATAGCAATGTCGCACCTTGCTCCAAGTAGGAGATACAAGATGTGTGTATTTATCCGCTCAAAAAGTTAAAGGATGACATAATTCATAATCTTCAATACAAAAATTCAGTAGATATTAAAACTTTAGATATATAACCGGCGTTTGACACTGTTTGGCATCTGGCATTAATCTTTTATCCAACATTAAAAGCTTTTCAACACAAAACCACTTTTAGCAGCCCAGAACCTATTCTTTATAACTTTACACATGATGCCCTGGAGGCATAGTCTATGCGAAACTATAATAAATATTAAATTGATTATGAATAAGGCGTTAATATGCGTTTTATATGAGATAGTTAATTTATTTAATTGGTTGTATCAGAGAGAAGCAGTACCAAATTCTTAAATTGCAGTTATTCTAATTGGAAATCTTTATTTGCCTTTATTCTAATTAGAAATCTTTATTTGCATTTGTATACCTCCGATCCTGGATCATGTCATCAACATACAGGGTGGATATATATATATATCATTATGGGCTTTCGTTTCAAACCGGAAGTAGTTTCAAGGAGCGGCAAACTTTAAGTTAATTAAGATCATTTTTTAATTTTTAAACCTTAACATATATGCTATTGTCGTTAATAAGATAAGCAAAAATAAACTTTTGTTTATTTAAAAAGTGTGGGACATGGAACTTGCTTAAAAGTAACGAAACAAATTAGGATCTGCATAACAAATTTATTCTTTGCAATATGAAAAATTTTTGGCCAGCTTATTTAATTGTAATTTTAAAATTGGTTTCTACCTATTTTTGGAACTAGCAGGATCTCTAAAACAAGTTGTTCGAATCAAATTCGGCTTTTAACGACAAATTTTCCTAATTATTTTTTATTTATTTAATTTTCCTAATGTTGCATCTACGGATCTATCTCCTATATAGTCCCTTCGCTTCAAATGCTTCCATTATGTGCCCAACAAGGAACTTTTGTTTCAATGCTTGTTGGGCCGTGCTGTACGAAAAATGCTTACTCTAGGGATGACAATGGACGTCGTGTGATTAATATGTTCCATGTGCAGGGTATGTGATGCTAATTGAACTTTTAAATTAAAATTGGCATGTTGAATAAAATGTTGCTCACACCTGGTCAAGGAATATATTTTATTTAAATAAACTACGTAATACACAAGAGTTGTAAATTTTGAGAGTTGAAAATTTCATTGATAAAAAATAGAAGAAAACCAACTTCAGAACTAAGGCATTTTTAAGGCATACAAATTTATATTAGTTATTCAAATCAGAATTGTCGTTTAATTATATTTTGATACAAAATAATATACAGGTGTTGTTTATGTATAAAATTGGGTCTTGTTTGAAATTCAGTTATTATACAAAGTTGTAAAAATATCTCAATTTCTCTGAAATAATGTGTCACCATTTGAAATCGTAATAAAAGCGCAGTTTTTGAAAAATAATTATGATTGGAACTATAATCACAATACACAGATTTTACGTTAAAACAGTTTTTATCATATAGATACTTTATATCTCGACTTTTGAAAGAAATGCGCATTTAATTTTGCAGTTTAACTAAAAGTAGCCAATTGAAATAGAACGGTCCTACCGTTAATGTAAATGCGCAAATAGTTCGTTTTTTGTTTACTTTTTTTTGTTTGATTAAAATTTTTGGACGACAAAGTCCGTATACAATTTAGGCGGTTTTATGAAGTTTGCACATTGGCCATTTCTTGATAGGCATCTTGCAAAGCTTTTTGTTGTTCAGCCGTCAATGTACTGGCACAGGCCTGCATAACCTCGGGATTCGACTCAATTTGCTTAACAATGGTTAACATGCGGGTGCCGGCATCACTTTTTGCTGGCAGTACATTAGCGCAAAACACCTCTGCTATGATTGAAACGATACGTGGCAAATTGCAGTTGTTGACTCCAAGAATCACGGGGTGATTGGATTCGATTAGATCGCAAAGGTAACCATATATGTGTGATGCCTCTTCCGGGTCTTCAGATGTGGGTAGCCAGGAAAACCAAACTCCAATAAGTTCATCTATGGTGGTCAATGCGGATTTATTATATTTTAAGATCTTTGCAAAAGCAGATATTGCGTTCTCAGTGGCGTTAATATTTTCAACTTCACGGCTTTTTGGATCATTAATCACTTGTACCAGCAATGGAATTATCTGAGAGCAAGTGACAGCGAATTGGTCACCTCCGAATTGACCCAAAACTCCACATCCATAAGCAGCAGCTTGTCGAACATCGGGTGATTTATCAAGCACATATTGTAGTAAAGCTGGGGTAAAAATTTGTTGGTATGGCGCACATGCTGGACCACAAAATTCTAAAAAGTATAAAAATCAAGATAAGATTATATTTTTTTGAAAACTACTGAAATTGAATATTTTAATTATTGAGTTTTATAACACTATTAACCTTACGTAGAAATCGTTCGTGCTCAATGTAAAAGTAAATCATTTCTTTTTGGGATCAATCTATTTTTATTTGTATTTTGACAAATAAAATCTAATAATTGAATAGGATTGCTATGGAGGTTTGCATTTCTCTATCCTTTATATGAAAGAATTTATTTTAACGCGGCTTGTAAGATGAATGTAGCAGCTTTTGGATCAGTGATCTCAACAGGCGGGTCGACACTTTAGTTTTGAATCGCCAAAAAGAATGATGGCTGAATAGTTGCCTTTTCAGGCAGCATACATTTGATAGAAAACAGTATACCAATAATTTGTTTTTCATTTTTCATATAATTCCATATAAATGTACTCGCGGAACTTATGAATTAAGAAATTTAATTACAAATACTGTTTTCAAAAGTCCATGTGTGCTAATAGATGCATCACAGAAGAGTGTGAAAGTCGAATATATATATATTTCTATCAATTCTATCAATTAAATATACTTTCTCATAATAAATGGATTTCAAATTGTTCCCTTATTATTTTATAGTTTGCATATTTAAAAGTTTTGATATGAATTAAGTTGACACAAAAAAAAAGACAAACCCAAAAAGCAATAAATTGGATTATTGGCACCAGAGAACAGATAGTTAGATTAGTTGTTTTGCTGAAGGTTTTAAATAAAAAAAATTAATATTTATTGTTTTATAGCATACTCACCAATTAAATCATCGAATACGCAAACGCCCCATTGTCTATCAGCACAAGGACGATTTGGATCCAAAAGTTTCACAAAGTGTGGCGCAACTTGTTCGAAAGCAGGTAAGAAATCTGCCTTATTTGTGAGGAAGAGTGCGTGAATAATGTCAACTACTTTAGACAGAATATAAATGTCCGTATCGTCTTGCTCTGCTAGTTCCTCTTCAACACCATCATCATAGTCCTCCTCGGTTCGTGCCTGTAAACGTTTGTCTGCTCTTTCAAAGTGTTCCACGATATATTTATTAATTATCTCCAGCACTTGTTTCATAGCTTCCTCATTAAGACAATTCGGTCCTAATGTTTCAATACACTTGGCCAAGGAATTCAAAAGCTCCGACTGCACATCAGGCTCTGGCTCAGTATTGATTACTTTGATTAATTCGGGGCAAATATAAAGCCACATGCCTTGTAAATACTGCGGACCTTTAATTTTTGCACAATCTAGCAAATAGGGCAATGATTCAGCAGCAGCGGATCGTACACCATCATGAAAGTAAAATTTAAGCATGGGAACCATTAGGCGCACCACTTCTTCTGCGTAGTCAGCAAAACCGTCTTTTAATTCACGAGCGTAACAGACTAACATTTCACAAGCTGATGCCTTATCTTCCATGCCAGCAGTGCGAATTGCAAAGTTTTGCTGTTCCCCTAAATTAATGAATGACCAGTCAACATCGCCTTCAATGTCTTCCACTTCTTCGTTGTCCAAGAGGGCTACCTCCGGCTTCATTGCAGCTGTTCGCATTACTGGGCCCATAACCAGTGGTAAATACTGTTCGAATTGTTTACCCAATATCTTGCACATACGCGCCCAAGCAGTAATTAAGTATGAAGTCTGGGGATCATCATCAGGTAAATCGCCCTCAGTATGTGTTTTCAACAACATATCCATAACTTCACCAGCATCAGTAATGAATTTCTCGCGGCCCACCGCTAAGCCTATCAAGCTTACGCATTCAATTGTCTTACCACGCAACATGCGTAAGTCTTCGGAATTTGCGTTTTGAATGATAAACTTCAGGCATGGCATCAAACGGTCGTAGTAAGCAACAAACTCTTGTTCGCATGTATCTGCTACGGAGGCAATTGTGGTAACAACTTGCTCTAGCACTAATTTGTTGCCCTTCTCAACAAGTTCTTTAAACTTTGAATTCAATATTGTCTCCAATTTTGACATGATGCCATCCAAATAACGTGTTAAAATGTGTTTTGGACAATCCTCGGAAAAGTTAACCAGCGCGGCACCTGCATGCGCCTGAACGCGGGGATTATCGACATCATCCAGTAGTGACAATAATCCAGGTACGACCTTTTACAAAAATATAAGATTATGAGGGTCAACTAGTTAAAATAAATTTCCAACCTGCTCGTGAAACTTCTTTTCAAATGTTGGTGCAAAGTCTGTAGACATCTGACCTATTGCATTGCAAGCGGCATAGCGAACACGTGGGTTCGAGTCCCGCAAATAGTTCAAAACACCCGACATCACCTGGTCTAGTATGGCCTCCATCTGTTTGTGGCAACCCTCCCCTATGGCAGATATTGCCATAAGAGCGGCAAAACGATGCTTCCAATCGACATGGCTCAACATAGTGGGTAGTGCGTGCATTACGTGGGGTAAAACCGCTTTACCACCTAAGCCGCATGCAAGCCGATCTAATGATGACTCGGCTATCACGTTATTATCGCTATGATCATCATCATTGACTACATCAGCAGTGGCCCAGTCGTCGTCTTCGTCTAGGTCAGTCATCATTTGAAGAATTAAGGGTATCAGAGCCACAATGTATTTTTCTGCACGTTTACGCACCATAGCTGGTGCGTTCTCTGCAAGTGACACCATTACCTCAAGTACTAAATGACGCCAGCTGTCTTCAAAGTCTTGAGAGCTAAAAACCTTCATACAAATTTCAAAAATAAACTCCAACTGCGGCCTCAAGAATTTCGGGCAATTCTCCGTCATATCAATAAGCAATTTCAGCAGGCTTTGGTCATCCTGCGCCTCAATAGTCTCACCAGTAATGACAATCATACGTGGAAGTAAGTCGCTAAAATGTTTGTAGATTGCCAATTCTTTTTCCTTATCGTGGAACAAAATGAAAGCGCCAACAGCTCGAACTGCCTGCACTCGAACATCCACTTCAGATGTACTGTCCATACTTTTTGCGAGCATTTGTTTAATTAAGTCCATGTATTGCGCCTCCTGATTGCCAAATATGGACGGCACACTTGCAAATATGCGTAATGCCGACTCTTGCAATTGCGGTGTAGGTGAATTTGCGCACTGGAACAAAAACTGCAATATATCTGGCCATTGGTTGTTACCATCCTCGTCTATCAAGTTACGCGCCACCTCGGCAATAACCTCACATATCTTACGGCGCAGCTGCGGCGTAACGTCCTGTTGAACTGCCAGCAAAATTTGCTGCAACAATTGGTTCTGCGATTCTTTAGGAATCTATAAAAATGATACCCAAAGTCAAATTAGTGGACTAATATATTAACAGAATTAAAAAATAATGCATACCTCTTTATAAAACTCAATAAACTCAGAAGTAAACAAACGCCGCAAAAGCACAGCTGCCATCTGGCGTGCTTCCTCCGACTGTTGTCCATTGTGAAGATTTCCCAATAAGTGCGTCACTTTTAGCTGTCGTGGAATATTGTTATAGGCATCCTGCGTAGGGCGAAAAATTAATCGTATGTTATCAACGAAAGTAAAAAATATTCGATGTATAAATTTAAAAAAATTTCCGTTTTAAATAGAGAAGACTTGTTTAAATCTTAATATTGCCAATAAATCGCAAGTGCTTACACTTTGTTAAAATAAAATTCTGCAGCATTTTCCTAGTAGCATATTTATACAGGTGTGTGTATATGGTGTCTCTGTATATTATCTTCAAATTGCGTTGTTTTTATTCGCCGTGGCATTATATAAAAAATGTTTTTTTTTTTTCTTTTTTCTTTTTTTTTGGTTGTTTTTACCAAATAATCTAAGAAGTTATATATATATCAATGTGTACAATTGAGCATAGTGTAAACGTAAGAGCTGCGTTTGTAATTTGCGAATTCTATTGGTAAATGATGGCAAAACACGTTTTAGCTTTTTTATATGTATGCTGATATATATGCATATATAATATATAGCTGTGCATACGTACAGAGTGCATGATTGTGCGAAAATGTATGATGCATTGAGGAGATATTGTATATAGAAAATACATGGGTATGAATAAAAAATTTTTGCACAAATAAAAATAACCTTATTATTTTTTTGCAAGATATCGCAAAATTTGCCACTTACCTCCGCACGCTGCCGTACTTCATTGTCGGTCGACAACAATGAATTTAAAAGTTGTTGAAATTGTGCCTGATCTGCAGCCATTATTACACAAAAATACACCTAATATGTATATAGGTAGGTAATTAACAACTCTGTTGTATTTAATGTATTTCCAAAATAAACGTATTTGGAAATAAGATATTTCACAGTCAACACGCGACGAAGACCGCCGTAAAAAGAACAATAGATAATATACACAACCGGGTTGCCAAAACTTTATATTTATCAAATATTTGACAAGTTGTGAATATTATACATAAAATATTCACTTTCTTTATTGCATTAATTACAATTTTTTGCAATACAATTTTGGTTGCTTAAAGTGGTTTGCAATTACTTATGTTCATTAAAATGTGGTCTAAATTATAATCACGCTGCGTAATTTGATTTGGAAAGACAATCCTGGCAACACGCGCGGAAATACATATGATGTGACACATGCACCCATACAAATGTATGCTCTAAGTTCTATAGCGCTGCCACTTTGTCAGTTGACGCCAAAAATGAGTAAACAAATGAGTAATGAACCCAACAGGCAACTAATCGATACCCTGCATGAGTATTTAAATTAACATTCTATACTTTTAAAGAAACCACAAAAAATTATTATAGTTTTTTTAAAATACATAAATTATAGAATTAAAATTATGGGTATGAATGGAATATTGTACAAAATGTGCGTGTTTTATGAATTATATACGCTGACATTAGTAATGAGATACAGTTTGTCACACTAAGAATAAATTCTTTTTCTTTTTGTATTCTATTTTGCTCCCAAACCGAGAAATATCGACAAATTGTTCATAATCGGCATTTCACATTTATGCATTGTGGCGGATATTTAGTATAACTAATATGCCGTCAGTAATTACCTACAATCCATCCCAAAGCTGTCTTTTGCATAGAACAATGGGAAATGTACTCAAGTCTCACAAAACCATTATATTAAGCCAAACATATACATACGTACATTTAAGGTACGTTAATTTGAATAAACAGTTGTGTTAAGAAAACTTAACGAGTCGGAAATGCGTTTCGATTGTCAACGATTAAATGAATTAAGCAAAGCTAATAACGTACCGCCCAAGACTGTATTCTCACACCCAACATTCTGGTGCAATTGTGTAATTTCATTCAAATTCTACACAAGAAGTTTCCAAATCTTGGAAAATTTCATTATATAATCATAATCATTAAACCACATAATTTTTTGCCGCTGCTCTTACAAATCGCAACAGTTCAAAGGTCTTGCATTGGGCTGGAACTTCTCTCATTTTCGACTCTGCCATTTACCGCTGCAGCATATCCAACCCTCTCGAATATCTACTATAACATGACCAGTTGCCCAAATTAGTAATTATATAGCAAACAAAATTATCAAAATTATTTCTCATCTCAAGTAATATTATACGCATTAAGAGAATAGTGGACGTTCAGCCAGATGGCATACATAAAAACCTAGCATATGCCGAACTTTATTGTCTTTTAAAAATTCTAGAAAGCAACTTCTCGCAGTCATGGCTATTTAATAAGAAATTGAACACCTAGACTGCACCGGTGATGGTCGCGCCAATTACAAATCATATCGATGATGATATGCAAAGTACTGCCTTTGATCCAGTACAACAATCTAATTTCAATTCTTTAACTGAACTGCTATGGTTCTTGTTATGGATAGTACAGGGTCGTACCAAATAGGTAGAGACCTGTTATATTCTTGCTCTCAAGTAAATTTCATGACCGATGAGTTTGCTCGAAGGCTTGGTTTACGCTTTAAGAAACAAAACGTACAGTCTAGTACTACAAACCTCGTACTTCAGCGTCCAAGTGTTCATTGGAGGGTGGCATCACAACCCAGATTGTTTATTAACCCGACCCAGAAATGAAAAAATACCCAGCTCGAAGATACCAGCAAATACTCGTCTTTCTGATGATAATTCTTGCCGCAGATCGAAACAAACATCATTAAATGTCATACTGCTAGTTGGCCCCACGATTCAAGCTGACCTATACACAATCGTTCTGTCCTTCAGACTGTTCCTGTACGACATTACCGACGATGTCACCAAAAAGTACAGGCAAGAAAACGATGGCATTCAAGGTCGTAAATACCAGTACATTCTTTGGCAAGCATTTCCAGGTGATCCACTGTCGTATGGAAGAGCATCAGTACCTTATTTAGTAGTACATACAGAGATGAACTGTCTGTAGGCGCAGACATTAAATACTAATTCTTTACACGATTAAGTCTGAAGTCACAGAAACACTAGAGTTACTTTCCAAACTAAACGATGTCAAATGCATATTCAATTATGAAACATTTCCCGGATATTGTTGGACCGCTTCAGCTCCGCTACATTGGCTTAAACAGCACTCAGCTCCACTATCAACCTTAGTTGGATATCGTGATTGAGATGTTTAGGATTTGACAGCAGAAACTCATTGAAGATTTGTGCCTACGAGTTGTGACAAAACTTAGCCGACTTAGTATCCACTGAACTACAATCATCAGATTGGTTTGTCGGTCTATCAATTCCTTCAACCTAAATCAATGTGGCCTGTCAGTCTACACAATACCAATATCGATTGAAATGTTGTCGACAACGAAAAACGCAAAAGTGCACTTGCTCTCGTTTGTCAATCTAACTACTTGCTTGACAAACTCAGTAGCATCAGCGCATACAATACCCAACTACAAATTGTTGCCTGGATGTTCTCCTTTATACACGTTTCTAAAGCAAGCCAAACACACAAAGACACTTTACTATCACCCGAAGATCTTCGCAAGGCCGAAAATTGTATTATTTAGAATGGTCAGTAACTTTATGATATTTATGATGATATCATCGTCTACATAAAAAGTCACTGGAAGTTTCTTAATCCATTCCTTGGATTCTCTTCTGGTTGCGGTTATAAAAGTGAATGGGGGAGAGGAAATCGATGACATACCAGTATGGCAAAAACGGTTGTTGCTCCTGTCCATCAAATCGAAATTTACTTGGGAATTGGTTCACCATCTAAATTTTCGAAAGTATCATGAAGGTCCCAAAGCTCTATTTGTTCTTTTCGTCTTCAGTAATGGAAAATCAGTGCAAGGGGGTTGTCTCGACGTTCGATTGTACATTTATTTACTGCCAACGCAATAATGAGGAACGATGCGACCTCGTGATTGCACACAACAGTTATGGCGTCGATGATTAAAGGAGTACATACACGTGCATCATGCCCATATGGGGACGGAGCCGTCTTTACACCGGGATATGCGGATAAACTTATTACAAAGGGAATTAAATTATAACAGGAGACTAAATTTCTCCCGTAAGCACTGTTCGCATTTTAAAATTTCGCGAGGGCACTTAGGAATCCGCATGCAAAGACAAAATGCAAAGACAATCGTGTCGGTTGAGGTTGGCGCGAAATTTGAATTGTTGAATTTGCGTGCGTGGCTGATTTAATTTATTTCTGCTTATTTAAGAAATTTTGGAATAGAATGTTATGCAAATAAATTGAATATGAATTTAAAAAAAAAATAATATATAAATAATATTAAACGATGAATTTTCAACTATAGAAATTAACTAAAGAACAATATAATAAGTTATTCGTAAAAATTTATTGAATAAAATAAAATTTATTTAACTACAATTAAAAGCAGCAGACACAAGCACTAGATCGTGCGCCTTGGTGGCAATATTTGTACGAGCCACAAGCTGTGGCGTCAATTTACTTTGCTACCTAAGTCGCACGCGAACTGAAAATGTGCGAGCGCCGTGTGGACGTTCGTTTTGAACGTACTGACCAATGACCAAGACAAGCAAATAAATTGAACTAAAACCGAAAATCATATTTTAATAAAATAATAATACTGTTTGGTCACACAGCCGGCCGCCAGAAGCACATTAATGCCAATTCTTTTACTTTCTCTAATTAATTGACTAATAAACACTAAATTTGATTTCATAAACTTTCGTTGATGCATTTTGTGTACATAAGTGGCTGTACTTGATCGCCCCGATATTCCAACGCCGGCCAGACAACAAACAATTCAACAAGTTGTCCACAACTCGCGCTCATTGCAAGTGGCTTAAACATCAAGTGGGCCAGATTAAGAGGTCATAAATGCCATTTATTTAGTGGCCCTTGACTTGCTTGGTAAGCGTTACAATAACAGACATCTTATTTTCGAGGCCTGCCAAAGGTTGAGCATCCGTCTTATTTTCGAGGCCTGCCAAAGAATGAGCATCCGTCATCTATCAAACTCCGTGAGCTCTTTGATAAAATAAAATTACGTTTGCGAGCCCTCCAAAGCATCGGCACATTAGAAGAGGTATCCGGATGCATCATTATCTACTGCCTGCTGTAGAAGGTTGACCTTGAAACCCGGATATTGTGGGAGGATACGGCATCATGTGACAAGCTACCCGTCTGCAGTGAGTTTGTCGAATTTCTGGAAAAACGATGTCACAGATTTGACAAAATAGAGCGCGCTAGCGCTGCGATTGGTGTCATGCCCCAGTCAGCAAAGTCCAAAAATGCTAACAACCAGGTTCGAAAATTCTTCGTCGTTACTGCTCTAGTTTCAAATACGTGCTGCCCATGAAGGTAAAAAATTAGCTTTATGCATAAATTGTCTCAAATCTGGACATCAACTACGGAATTGTAGTTCAGGCTCCTGTAGCATATACTGATCCAAGCATAACATACTGCTTCATTTCCCGGCTTAGTTCATTTCATCTCGCCCACAGGCTGCTCAACTTGGAGTCCAGCCCACTTCTACTGTTCTACCAAATGAATTGCAAGGGGTCTCGCATGGTTTATCTCCAGCTCAATCCACAACTTTGGTGGCTCAGAAACTCGGATCTGATTTTGTACGCCACTGCGTTCATCAATGTACAAAATCACTAAGGAGCTTGGATTTCTTGCCGCGCCCTACTGGACTCTGGCTCTGAACTTAACATCGTCACTTCTCGATTTGCACAAACACTGCGGCTGCCGAAATCCAATTCTGCACCTACAGTTTCTGGAGTTGCTGACGCCAAGTTCAGCTTAAATGGGTGCACGGTAAATATTAATATAAAATCTCAAACTTCCGATTTCTTTGCAAGTAACTCAGCGCTGGTAGCTCGAACCATCACAGAATTAACCAAATCTGACTTTCAGCGCTGAAGGCTGGAAAATACCATCCAACTTTCACTTGGCCGACCGAACTTATTGGAGCGAGTCTATTTTTTGATCTCCTATGTGGAGGCCAGATCAAATTAGCCAAAGTTCTTCCCCTCTTGCAGAAGATTCGATTCGGATGGGTAGTCACTAGTGGTGGGTCTATTCCTCGCAAGACTGCAGCATTGGCCGTTCAATCCGCTGCGCCCACCTTGGTTGAAGATGACATTGGTCTGGACAAAATTGTTTGAAATTTTTGGGAGATAGAGAGCACTGGCGAACCTGTCTCTAAGCGCACCAAGGAGGAGATCGATTGTGAGACTCATTTTAAAACCACACTTTTTATCGCTTATCTTATAATCTATTTTATGTATTTAAAAATAGTATAAGACGTGGAAAGGATTATGCAAAGCTGGGTATATCTTAAAAAAATGAAGAAAATTTTATAAAAGTAGGAACTGCTGTAAGGATGTTTTTCAGTTAATAGATATTCGTGAATGCTTTGTGTGTGGCCTATACGAACATGTTTGTCAAGCATTTATATTAATGCTGGAATGTATAAAGAAAAAGCTCCGATTAAAAAGTTTCATTTTGGGCTAGTGACGTGCTGCCAGTTTATTTATATCCCTGGAGCGATATAAATAAAATAAATTTCAGCTGCGACCTTAGCACTTATAGTCGCTCGCTTCACTCGTTAATCTTCACCCCTCTATCGGCCACAAACAGCCTCAAGAGCCCCTTCAGTTTACATTTTATTTTGTGACTGGACAAACAAACAATTATTTACGAAACAGTGTACATTGCATACAAACTGAACAATTTATTTGACATTTAATCCATACATTTTCCAATATTTTAGTGTTTTTCGGATTTATCGTAATAATTTTTTCCTTCTCCGTGGTGCACTGCATTACAATTGCGACGAACAACTGATCATGCGCGAATATTGTTTCGTGATCTCTGATCATTATTCCTGCTTTTTCGAAACCATTTTACTGCGATTTGTTGATGGTCTTGGCAATGGCCAATCTCACAGGGCACTGCTTGCGTTTTAGCATGAACGGCATACCGATGTCGCCTTTCGTGTCTAAAGGTTTTCTGCGTGTGTTCACACCAGCTTTGTCACCCATTCACAAATTCACAAATTAGAATATTTTTCGTTATTCTGCGTTTTATTAATCTGGTGCCAGTTCAGTAATGAACTGAATGTAGCGCAACAACAATAGTGCGCCCATGTCAAAACAATAATAAGACAATATGACATGCTCTTGAAGTTGTTATCACAACTCACTCTTGCACGGCTTATGCTCTTTGTCGATTTGGAGTCGTCGCTGCATCGTAAGCTAAGCGCCGCCACTATCGGCGCTCTTTGTTGCTCAAAGCAAAATTAATTCTCAATGCACACCCGATGCGTCCAGTTGAGTCAACGTTCAAGTTCTCGCTGCGCATTGCTTGAGTCAATTAAGCAATACTAATTATAGAAATAAACATTATTTATAATATTATTATTAAAACCAAACGTGTGTTTTAATAACAGCTAACAAAAAAGCTTGTTGGCTTAACATTTGGTGACCCCGACGTGATCGCGTTAATACGGAAATAACAATTTCGTTTAACTGTAGCTTAACGCGCGCGTAAAACTCAAACAATTAATCAACCAACTTATTGATTAATAAAAACAATAAAATTATTAACTAATTTAAGCTATCGCTTAAAATAATTGTGCAAAAAGTCTCTAAGCGCAGTGCAAAACAAACATACACACATACATATGCTCCAGTGCAGTGTAAAAAGCCGCTAAACTAAAGCGCTGTGAATATACAAACACACAAACATATGTGCTGAAGCGGCAGCATAAAACAGCTGCTTAACTGGAGTTCAGTGCAAAACTACCGTTTAAATTTCAAAAACAAATACGTATATACATAGTGTGTGCCGGCGTCAAAATATAAGGTGCCGCTCTGATATATACAAACTGTATATACAAACATAGAACGCGCCAAAGTGCATTAGGGTGGCTCGCGAGTGCTGAACCCCGAACATTTCGTGCCCAAATTTATATATTGACGATTTTCGCGCCCATTATACATCGGTAAATTTTACACCGCTACACTGTTTTTCCACCATGGAAAATATGGTAGACAATTTGCCGCCAAATAAAGCCGCCTTTTACAAGCGCAAAGTGACGGCTCTTTTCGATCGCGCAAAAAATATTCAAATCTCGTTGAGTGAAGACAAAATTAATTCAGTTAATAATCTCGATCTACAGATTAAGCTAAAATTATTTTTGAAACTTCAAACCGCGTTCAATAGTGCACATGATGAACTCGAAATTTTGGACAATAATGAAATTAGTAGTGCGTTACGCGGTGATTCGTGCGCTGGAGATTTCTCATGAAAATTATGATATCGCCTTAAATTTGTTGAATAGACGGTTCAATAACAAACGTCTTGTTTTCAGGCACATATCAGCGACATACTTGGGCTAAAGAAAGTGGACGGTACATCAGCAAGCAAATTGCGTGAGTTCTCGGATAAGCTCAATGCACATTTGCGCGCACTGCAGGCAATGGGTACGTCAGAGCAAATATCTGGATGCATGATCACTACATGCTCCTGCAAAAAGTGGACAGCGCGACTGTCTTAGAAAGGGCCATAAAGCTACCGATTGTTCATACGGACCATGCCGTATTTGTAGAGTGAAGCATCACTCATTACTGCATTTTGACAGGCTCCACATGCCATCTACAAGCTATCAGCAAACCTCTCAGCAATCTTCGCCGCAATCCACTGCAACATCCGCATCCACATTAAACTCTCTTGTAGCTCGAGGTGTCCGTAACGATATTGTGCTTATCGTCACCGCAGTTATTTTAGTTAAGGACCGAGTAGGCTCATCTGTACGTTTTCGACCTCTTCTGGATGCAGGTTCTCAAGTGCATTTAATTACTGCACGCCTGACTCATCAGTTGCAGCTAAAGAAATCCAAATCCTTCACACCTCTGAAAGGGCTTGGAGGTACAAATGTCTCAACTAATGACAGTTCTGTCTGTTTAAGTTTTAAATCGAAAACCTCAGAATACAATTCAAATTTAAACACAACCGCTTTAGTTGTTCCGAAAATCTTTGAAGAACAATCATCTTTCGAATTCGATACCACGAATTGGGGTATTCCCCCAAATTTAAATTTAGCTGATCCAGCCCTTAACAGGCCACAACACATCGATTTGCTTGTAGGCGCAAATATATTTTATAAGCTTCGATTTACCATTGCTCCCAAGGACACGTCTGGGATGGATAGTACGTGGAGGAGGTAGTGAACCACGAAAAACAACTTTACTCGCCGCTCCTCTTTTAGCTCAATACGAGCAAACTTCGCAAAATAACGTCGATGAACTATTGAGGCGCTTTTGGGAAATTGAAAGGCGCACCCAAGTCCCAATCAAGGCCACAAGAGAAGAAATCGACTGCGAAAATCACTTTTTGGCCAATTTTTCAAGGCTACCATCTGGTCAATTCTCTGTAAAATTACCTGTCAAGCAGGATTTGAATCTTTTGGGCGATTAATACACTCAAGCTTATCGGCGGTTTCTAAATTTAGAGCGCAACCTTGAACGGCGTCCTCAGCTTAAACTTCAATATTCAGCCTTCATCAAAGAATACTTCGACTTAAAACACATGTCTGTGGTAGGCCCTGAGTCCATCAACTTCTGTCGCTACTTTCATTACTGCGTCTTAAAGGAGGATAGCACTACCACCAAACTCCGAGTTATATTTTTCATGGCTCAGCAGCTACATCAACTGGATACTCTTTAAATGAGATTCTAATGGCAGGACCTACAATTCAGTCCAAATTACTACACACATTGTTTCGCTCACACATTGTTTTGCTATTGCTCTAACTAGGGACATATGTAAAATGTATCGATACATTCGAGTTGCAGAAGCGGATAATTATCTTAAATTTAAATACTTATATTGTAAGTTAGTTAATTTGTATACAGTTAAAAATTTTTTGTTTAATATTATTTATATATCATTTTATTTAATTATAATTATATTCAATTTACTTGCATAATATTATGTTGCATAGTTTCTTAAATAAACAGAAATAAAGAAATAACAAAACTCAATAATTCAAATGTCGCGCCAGCCTCAATCGTCACGATTGTCTTTCCAGTTTGTCTTTGCATGCTGGTTCTTAAGTCCATCCCCGAAATCGGCTGTTAACTAACAGCTGAGAGAAAATTCGTCTCTTATTATTTTTTAATTCTCTTTGCAATATCTTAAAAGGTATGTGTGTATGTTTTTGCACCGCGTTTAGCGGCTTATATTGTTTAATTAATTAAACTACAGTTAAAACGTAATTGTCTTTTCTGTATTAACGCGATCACGTTGGAGCTCCTTCGTTTGCTATCATTAGAAAATGCGAATTTTTTTTATAATAATATGAATAATGTTTATTTGAAAGTTTTTGATTAATTGTAATTTATGGAATTAGAACCGGGTGTTGACTTAAGGCAAAGCTGAGCGAGAACTTGACTTTGACTCAACTGGGCGCATCGGGTGTGCAGTGAGAATTAACTTGACTTGAGCAACAAAGAGCGCCGATAGTGGCGCCGCGTAGCTTCCCATGAGGCGACAACTCCAAAGCGACAAAGTGAGTTGTGTTAACAACTTCTCTTGGCATGGCATATTGTCTTATTATTGTTATTTTGACATGGGCGCGCTGTTGTTCTTGCGCTAGATTCAGTTCATAACTGAATATTTTGTTTAAATTGAATGTTTAATCGTACTTGTGAAGGTCAAATTTCCACACTCCCTATATTGGATTTTTCTGAATTCGAATAGTATTTTTTTTAAGGCGATCTTTTTCTTCTTGATTTAAGTGATCTAATCATAATTAATTGTTTTTTTTATTTCGATATTGATTAAGTTCTTCAGTAATTTTATTACATGGAATTGCTTTCCTCTCATTGTTTCAACGTCGGACAATTCTGAATCTCTTAAGCTCCCACTATAGTATATTCCATAACGTTTGATGATGAACCTGAGTCGATCAAACCCCTCCATGTTCTCCCTCCTAATACTAATCTTACATAGGGGCATCACTTATTTCTGCCTTTTGTTTTTCTCCGACTGGTTTTTCGATTGAGTTCTGCTCTCCGAGGCTTGTTGATGAAAATTAACGTCCATCCTCCTCTTTGTGCTACATTTATTGTAAATTTCTTTGCATCTTTGACTTTAGCATTTTAAAGGTTTGTTGCTGTTGACATTCGGTCAAAGCGGTTCGTGTTGCTCTGCCGCGGCAATTCAAATCTTGTAAAAATCATTCGCATAATAAAAATATTGGCAATTCATAGCTAATGAAAAAGCTGATTGGCTTAACAGGGGTAATGCTTATAATTATTATTCGGTCGGACGAAATTATTCTGATAGTCGTTTCGGGGAAAGTATCCCATGTTCGGACGATTCTGTTAGTTTTGTTTATTTAAATATTCAGTGTTATTATTTCTAGGTTTTTGTCTTTCGAAATTATTGCTCTCATAAAGTCACTCCTCTCGGGCGGCTTCCATTAAATTTCTACAATCGGTTATTTCGTGCCTGGCCAAGGTCATGAAAATCATTTCTTTTATATTTAGCTTAAGTCTATTTCCATAGACTCATACAGTATTGTATTCATTTTTGTCTTCTAGCTGTTACTTATTTTTCTATTATAAAAGATCGTTTCTCAATCTCTTCGATGAACTTACGCAAATTCCCGTGGTAGTTGGTGTTGTACAGGTGTCGCATTAGTTCCTCGTATGGTGAATGGATTTTGAATTAGTCAATCAGCAAATCCTACCGACTGTGCCGACTATGTGTGTTCGAGTGGAGGTCAAAAAATATTGTTTATAGAATAAACTTCACAAGGCAATGATTAATCGAAAGAAAACTATTTTATTCCTTTATTCATTGAGTCACAAATGTTCACTTATTGAGTTACAAACATTAACTTTATAAGTAGTGAATGTAAGTAATGTAGGTTCGTTGAACAATCTATGTTGCCCGGTCGACTAACAAAAGTTGCCTGCTCAGCTAACAATGATGACTCCTTGACTAACCAAATGATGACTCGTTGAGTAACCAAAGATGACTCCTTGAGCAACCAAATGAAGGACTATCTGCTTGTATGAAATTGAGGCCTTAAATATACATATTTCGTCCGCTTAGCTTCTGCTTAGCCGCTTCATTGTTTCGAGGGTGTTTTCTTCAAGATGCTTATGCTTCGTTTTCTTTTCAGTGGTTTAGGGGTTTTAACATGTGGCTTGGATCTGGTTTCCTTCAAGTATATTGCTTTTAGTATCGTTCAAGAGCCTTGAATTTAGAATCGTCTAAGTGCCCGGATTGTCCTTTTGACGGGCTTCTAATATTACATTGTTTAAAGCTTTGTTTATTACTTCAGCTTATGCTTACACATTGATTTGACATATTCGTAGTGGTATAATTGGGTAGATGTGACACTATGGATATACATATATAAGGTTAGGTTAGGCCGGTAGGCCCCCGGGGGAGGGGACCTCACATAGATCAATGTGATCCTTAGTGGAACCGGAGTGTTTCGGCTGTGAGTCGTAGTCGTGGAACAGCATTAGCCATCCACTATACGCGTATGTTTTGCGAAGGCTAACAGTTTCTGGGGTGGCCTCTGCGCCGCCTCTGCGAGCGAGTCAAGCACTGGTGCCCCTAGGAAGTTAGTTCTCGGGGTGAAGAGGGTAGGACAATTGCATATAAGGTGTTCCAGGGTTTCTCTCACCCCTGGTTCCCTGCATTTCCTGCATTCATCGTTGCTGGTGATGCTCAGCTTTTTGGCATGGACAGCGATCAGGCAGTGACCCGTTAGTATGCCAAGCATGAGTCTGCAGTCCTTCCGCGGAAGCTGCAAGATGTGCTCGACTAGTTTTGCGTTGGGTTTCCCGCACATAATGCGAGCGGTTCTACAGTTTGTCGTGTTGTGCCACCTTCTGTCGGAAGCGACTGCAGCGCTTACTTCCGATTTGTGGTTTAGAGTCCTCAGAGGTATCCCTAGGTCCTCAACTCTCGCTCGAGTCGATACGGCACCCTCCTTTGCTAACCTGTCTGCCATTTCGTTACCTTCAATGCCCTGGTGGCCGGGAACCCAAAAGATGCGCACCCTCTTGCGGGTGCTTAGCGCATCTAGTAAGGCCCTGCTTGCCAGTACACATTTGGAACTGATGGCATAGGCTTGCATTGAATTGATTGCCGCCTGACTGTCGACGAAGATGTTGACTTGGGGTTGGTGCAGAGTGAGCGCAAGTTCTGCAGCTTTCTTTATAGCGAAAACTTCCGCCTGAAATATACTGCAGTGGTCCGGTAACTTATATGACGCCTCCGTGGGTGGGTCTATGCAGTATACTGAAGCTCCCACTCCTGTGTCCATTTTGGATCCGTCTGTGAAAATTTTGGCCGCGTTTTGGCCCATACCGATTTTCCAATCATATGGTCCCATTAGCGTAGGTGTTCTTGAGAAATTGTTAACCGGCGTTATGTAGTCCGTGCTACACTTGGTAACGCTTCCAATTCTACTATGCCCGTAGTTATTTAGAATCACTTTTCCCGCCGCGCAAAGACGTTGCGCTGTCTTTTGTGCCAGCAGATTGGCTTGTATATCTAGGGGGTGAACTCCAAGTATTGCCTCTAGGGCCCTAGTTGGAGTGGTTCTCAGTGCCCCTGTTATACACAGCAGTGCGCGTCGTTGTGTTTTTTCCATTATTCGGAGGTATGTGGATTTTTCTGTGGCTCTCCACCATACCAGAACACCATATAGTAGTATTGGTCGCACAACCGCTGTGAAAGTCCAGTGCATCAGTCTTGGTGACAGGCCCCAGGTGTTGCTTAGCATCTTCTGGGATGCATATAGCGCGACCGTAGCCTTTTTCACCCTTTCCTCAACATTGGGTTTCGAGCTAAGTTTGCTTTCCAATACGATAACCAGGTATTTCACCGTTTGGCTCGGTGTGAGCCTAGTGCCATTAACAGATGGCGGAGTCCATTGCGGTACCTTGTATCTCTTGGTGAAGAGAATTAGGTCCGTCTTGTCCGCGTTTATGTGGAGACCGGCATCCGTGGCCCACTCCATTATTTCTTTCATCGTATTGGCCATGACCGAGCTGATTGTCATAGGACATTTGCCCACGATAATAATGGCTATGTCATCCGCATAGGCAGTTATCTTTGGGGCTTTCCGTTTTAGCTTTTTTAGAATGCCATTGACTACCAAGTTCCACAACAAGGGCGACAGTACACCTCCTTGCGGTGTGCCTCCGTGCGCTTCCTTTGTTATGGTCGAGGTTCCCCACACAGCACTTACTCTTCTACAGCTCAAGAGGTTTCTTATCCAAGAGTTTACTGCCTCGTGGGGTGCTGCGGCTTCGAGGCCTCGCATAATGGCTTCCGTAGATACATTATTGAATGCACCAGAGATGTCAAGGAAGACACCCATGGCATATTCCTTTTGATGCAGGGCTTTCTCAATGGTAGCGACTACCGAGTGTAGTGCTGTGTCCACTGATTTCCCTTTCCTGTAGGCGTGCTGGTTGGTTTCCAACGGGTGATTCAGGTTCTCCCTTATGTGGAGGTCCAACAGCTTTTCGAGCGTCTTGAGCAGAAATGAGGTGAGGCTAATTGGCCTGTAGTCTTTTGGCTGCACGTGGCTGCATTTCCCTGCCTTTGACGGGAATACAACCCGTGCAGTTCTCCAGGCAACAGGTACATAGCCAAACTCAAGGCATGCTCTGAATATTGAGTGAAGCCATGGCGTTACCTTCTCTTTGGTCAGCTGCAGCATGGCTGGTATAATTCCGTCAACACCCGGGGATTTGTAGCTCGCAAAGGAGTCTACGGCTCGTTTAGCAGGACGGTGGCCGCTTCCCGGCTACTACCAGTCCACCGCCCATCGCTCGTTTTTAGTTGGCTCCGCATCGCAGGTTGCCTTGAGAGGAGTTTCCGGAGTCTCGCTGTCTCTGTAACCTTCTCTAGGCCAGAGCAGAATGATCTCCATGAGTCTCTTTTGGCTTGCCTGACTATTTTCTTGAATTCACAGAGCCGTATCTTGTATTCGTCCCATACAATATCGTCTGTGTATATATAAAGATATATCTATTTATATTATATGTATTATAGCGCCGGCACACATATATATATATGTATGTTTAAAAGTTTTGCAGCGATTTCGCACTGCGGCTTGATCACATATATATAAATGATTGTAGTTATGTTTGTGTATTTGTTTTTTTTTTTAACTGCGCTTAGCTTTGCGGTTTTTTTTTTTGGTTTGACTGCTGTTGCGAGGCTAACTAAAATAGATAGCCGCGTGTCCATATTCCAATTTCGCTTCATAATTTCTACTGGGGTTTTTGCATTGCCTTCCAGTAAAACCAACAAATATATGCAAGCAATGCACTGGGATTGTCTGCCTCGCACCCGCATGATAAGCGACGCCGCAGCAGCTCACCGCTCACAGATCGCATTTTTATTTGGACAGCAGCAAAATGTAGTTCGAAAGTAGTGAGCCAAATTCACCCTCCGCGACAAGCGCCAACATTCTGAAATACTTTTGCAAAAAGGTGCGAAAGATAACGGTGGTAGCCAGCAGAGTGGAGGAGGATACATCACAGTTACAACGGTACATGCAGCGAGCTTCGAAGCTGCTAGCTTTAAGAAGTCTAGTACAGCCACGCACGAGTCAGTACTGCTATCCTTTCTCGGCCGTAGTGGACTTGACGATCCAGTTGAGTACGGCAAATCTGGAGTAGCGCTGCACAACATTACCTGGTCCGCACCCGGATTGGTTTCATCAACGGCACCACGGGCTACTATGCCGTTTCCTGCGAATACGGCAGGTTTTAGCCAGGTGACAGCACCCTACAGCGAAATATATCATCAAACCACAGAGCCAGGCCGAGCATCTACTATGTATGTTCCACAATTTGCTGGCACGCAGCATACAAACGCCATACCGGCTGCTGGCCCATTGTCTTCAGCCCTGGTAGCAGCACGGCATGTCATCAGCAGAGATTTACCAATATTCACTGGTAAGTCTGAAGAGTGGCTCTTATTCGTAAGTAACTATGAGCAATCTACAGAGAAATGTGGCTTTAGAAACGAAGAAAATCTAATCAGGCTACAAAGATGTCTGAAAGGTGTGGCCCTAGAAGCCGTGCGCGGCAAGCTTATGATTCCTGCAATGGTGCCATATGCATAATTGGAACCCTAGAAGTAGTGCTTGGGAGCCTGCAAAGGAAGCTACGAGAGGAACCGGCTATAAAACCGAATAATTTGGATTCGTTGATACGGCAGTCTTTGGCTGTCCAGAACTATTGTGCAACAATGGTGGCAGTACGGCTGCATGACTGCTTAAACGATCCTGCTGAAGCATTGCGGTGTCGACGACTGCGCGCTGAAGCATAATGTGTTACTTCACTCAGCTGCTACGGACAGTAGCAATGTAGGGCTGGTAAACAACAATAGCTACAACCAAAGCAAACAAAAGGAATCTGCTGACCTGTTCCACGGCAGGGGTATGTCCAGAGCGCTGTTTCGGTACGTGCCAGTTACACATTATGGCAATAAGCGAAAGGTAAATACATACGCGTTAATCGACGAAGGAGCTGCATGCACACTGATTGAGCGCTCTCTAGCCGACAAGCTGGGGCAAGAGGGCCCCGAGTAGCAACTTTGTCTCAACGGGTGACATGACGCAGATCGAGCCGATGTCCAAAATGAAAGGTTGCTCACCAGTAACTACTAAAAGGCGTACGCACAGTGACAGATCTGAATCTGCCAGTTCAAACTGTTGATGAGCAGTCGCCGCAAGCGCACAAGCACTTCAGGTCCGTTCCTCTCTAACTTTATAAAGATGTGAAGGCGCAACTTATTATCGACTTTGATAATATAAAAATAGGCGTGCCACTGGAATTGCATGAGGATGAGAATGACAACGCTGTAGGCTTGTTACCGCCACGTGTACTGCATATTTGTCAATGTAGTGACGCATATAGTTTCGAAAACTGGATGAGACTATGAAGGCCTATTATTCAGTGGAATAGCTGAGCATAAATGTTTCAGCCAAGTCGTTAAGGTCAAAGGAGGATGAACGGGCGTCGCAGATTATGACGACAACAACCAGGCATCTTCCAAAAGAAAGACTCTGGGATTCGTATACTATGACCTTGAAATACCTCAAATGCCTTGAGATGAAGATGACAAGAAACTTGCAACTGAAAACCGTTATGCAAGAGTCGATACAAAGCTACCAGCAAAAGGATTACATTCGCAACCTGAATAAGGGAGAGTTGATGAACAATGAACGCTCATGGTTTCTTCCTATATTTACAGTGACCAATCCCAACAAGAAGAAAACAAGAATGGTCTGTGACGCTGCAGCCAAAAGGGCCTGATATGCTGACGTCACTGTTGGGGATTCTTATATGCTTCCAAGAGCGAACCAACGCAGTTTCCGGTGACATAAGAAAAATGTTTCACCAAGTCTGCGAGCAGGGGATCAAGCAGCACCAAAGTTCTTATGGCGCAGTAACAGTTCGCAGCCACCTTGATGCAAGTAATGACATTTGGAGCATCATGTTCTCCTTCTCTGGCCAATTTTACACCGCCATCCGCCGTAATACATTTGTCGACGATTGGCTGCAATCTGTGGATTCCGTGGGTCAGATGGTGCATTTGGCAACAACGGTCAAAAATATACATGCCAGTGGCGGATTCGAGATGAGACATTGGTCGCGTTGTGGAAGCGCTGCATGACAGCTGTGAGGCGGAGGCCAAGCATATTGGTACACCTCCCGAGCTTAAGGAGAAAGTAGCGTCCAAAACACGAGTAACTCCACTGAAGCCAATATCTGTGCCACGAATTCAGCTAATGGCAGCTATACTAGGTCTGAGGCTGGCAAAATGTATTGAATCTGAAGTATCAGTACGCATCTGAGGCTGGCAAAATGTATTGAATCTGATGTATCAGTACGCATAGATCGACGTATATTCTGGACTGATGCCCGAGATGTGCTCTACTGGATTCGGTCTGATGCGCGGAAGTTTCCACAGTTTGTTGCGCTACGCATCGGAGGTATTCTGAAGGGCTCCGAGGCCGACGGCTGGCGCTGGGTGCCATCGGCCCAAAACATAGCGGACGATGGGACCAAATGGACCAGAAGTCTGCGAGTTTATCCGTTGGTTTGCCGGACCTGACTTTCTGTTGCGTGATGAATCAGAATGGCCTCATATACATGTTGAAATAACTTGTAAATGCAGTAACGTGCTGCATCATGCCACAATGGAAACGGAGACATATCAGCTTTAGCGGGCATCTCGCCAGCTTCACATCGGTTTAGCAAATGGGAGCAACTGCGCGTCGCTCAGAGGCATGCGCTGGAATATCTACGCCTTATAATCAAGAAACCGTGCGGCGGACATGGATGCCATATTCATACGAGTCTGTACGAGGAATTCTATAGAGAAATTGATCATTTGAAAACTGGCCTAAATCTCTCAGACAAGAAAAGCGTGCTGTTCAAAAGCTCACCGTATTGATCGAAGTTAGCGTAAAGCGTCCAATAATTCTGCCACGTCGCCACAGGGTCACATGCCCAACCGAAGCCACTACTTATGGGTGACTCCAATAATTCTGCCACGTCGCCACAGGGTCACATGCCCAACCGAAGTAATGGAATTCTCCCATATTCTACCAGGAGCACCTTATATGGGCGGCGCATGGGAACGAATGGTGCTGTCCGCGAAGTCTATTCTGACGGAAATCCTACCAAAAGGTCTCCGTGAAGAAGTTCTGCGTGCAACGCTAGCTGACGTCGAAAACACGCTCAACTCGAGACCCTTGACATATGTTCCGTTGGAGGTCCGCAGTGCGGTTGTGCGCACACACGAAGGGCTGGTGACAAGACCAACTGTTAAATTAGCAAAATTGGATATTAGAGGCAGACAGGAAAGTGGTAATACCGGCCGTGTTAATGCGCCAGAATAACGAGGTGGGGAATGTTGCCAATGTTCCAATTTCCCCTTTTAATTTCTACAGCGGTTTTTGCATTGCCTTCCAGTAAACGCAACAAATATATATACCGCAAGCAATGCACTGTGTGACGCCGCAGCATACACCGCTGCTGTCGTAAGCTCTTGTAGCTGTGCTAAAGCATAGCGTAAGTAGTCTGCGAGAACGGCTTAAGGTGCGCAGTCGCATAGTGTGAGGGCGGGTAAGTCACAAGTGTAAGTAAGAGCGAATTAGGCTAAAGAAAAAATATAAAAAAATGTTAAATATAGATTTCAGCAAAACAACAAATCAAAACAAAACGAAATACAACAAAAGAAACCCAAAGTCGAGGTCAAGCACATATAAACAAACAACAACTAACAGCAAAATTTAGCTCGAAAATAGTGAGAAAATAGTTTTATATTTACCTTCCGCGACATGCGCCGACTGAATGACAATTATTGTTTTGCTTAAATAATTAGTTTTACACACCTTGTTTTAAATAATTAATTAATATATTGTTTCTGCTTAATTAATTAATGTATTTTTTACCTTGCGCGCGCGCTAATCAACAATTAAACCGTTGTTGAATTCACCAAATGTTAAGCCAACAAGCTTAAAACTTTAAAACAAAACGAATTTTATTGTATAATATAAAAAGTGTTTATATAAATAGATTAGCATAAGCCATGCATCAGTGAGTTTTGATAACAACGTCTCTTGGTATGTCTTATGATATTATCATCGCTTCGATGTGGGAACGCTATTGTTGATGCTTTGTATTCAGTTCATAACTGAACAGACCGTGCGTACCATTTGTCGCACCCGATTCGCTGACATACGGTATTCCGTTTTGGTGCTCGTTTTGGCCAGGTGCATTTGAATTTCCGGGTGCTGGTACAGTTAGATTCATCGCAAGGGATTCTTTATATTGCTCTTGAGAGTCTTTGTTAGAAAGCAATCTAACATTATACTTAGGCGTTTTATTCGTCTTGGTAGCTGCTGCAGTGTCACGACGACTTCTAGTTTACTAATTTTGAATTGAATATCATCATTCCGTGTGTACCAGTCTGCATTTGTTATCGCTCTTAGTATTTTTGATTGGGTTTTTGAATAAGCAGTAAGTTGAATTTACTACAAGTCCCCCTATTTCTAGTTCATACGTCCATATAGGTCTTATTATTGTTAGTTTGTTATGTAGGCTAAGGATTGAATGTTTGCCAAGTAGCCAGTGGAGTTGTCCAAATTTGTTTTTTATTTCAATTTTTTTATTTAATATGTGTTATCTCCATGTTAGTTTGGAGTCTATTGTTATGCCTAAATATTTTGCGTTTGAATGTATTTTGATAGTCTCTTCATTTATTTTTATTGGGTGTCTTTCTGATGCTCGTTTCATCCTTGTTCAGTTCTATGCCCCATTTTTCAAACCAAACAGTTGTAGCTTTTATTGACTTTTGTAAAGTGTTGGTTGCTACTTTTTCGCTGTTGTTAGCTGACATTCACACAGTGTCGTCCGCAAATGTAGCTATCATTGATCCAGGAGTAGTTGACGTTGGAAATATCTGTTGTGAATATTAAATATGGGGCCACAGTACGCTGCCATGTGGTACTCCTGTTGATATCATTATTTCCGAGCATTTATCGAAATATTTTTTTGAAGAAGTGTCTATCAGTTAAGTAACTTTTAGATATTAAATATATTTAGTGACAAGATGTTTTTCAGCTTATTTATATAAAAGTCCTTTGTGTCATACTCTGTCGAATGCTTTCGCAATGTCCAAGTAAAAAGCAATGCAATATTTGTTCTATTACTCTATGAATTTGCTGCACCGTTGAGCGTTTTTTGCGACACCCAAACTGGTGAGTTGGGGTCCCGTTCTTTTGTTTTAATACTGACATTCTATACTGATATTATTAGTCTATTAATTAATATTTTCTCAAATAGTTTTGAGAGGATAGGCAGCAGGCTAATAGGTAAGAGCTTGCAATAGTGGCGCTTTTTTTCGGTTTGGGAATCGTAATTTGAGAAACTTTCCATGCCTTTGGAAAGTATTGTTATATTATGATCCCATTAATTAGATCTCGTATGTAGTTAATTATAGTGTCAGGCGGTTCTTTTAATATTCTCCCACTTATTTGGTCGTATCCTGGTGTTTTTTATCTTTTAGTTGGCTTATATGATGCTTTATTTCGTCATTCGATGTCTTTTGAATTGCATAGTCTGTATTACCAATTGGATCTGACAGTTCAATGTTCTGATTGTCCATATTATTTTTAAATATTGTTGTAAAATGGTCAGCCATTTCAGTCAGCTCTGACTGCAGACTCGCGTAAGCGACTTCGCGATAGGATTTTCATGTGCAGCTAGCTTTGCTTGGTGCTTACTCTTTCTCAAATGAATTTCATTGTTGAAAAGACACATGTGTAGGTCTCCCTAAATGTGGTGACTCAAAAAGTAAAAAAAAATTTTGAATAGCAGATGAGATGGAGTTAGACCTACAGATTATCATAGTGACTCTATCATCTTAAACGTATTCGTACAAAAAGCACAATAAAATTAAGGAGTTTCGAATATTTTCCTTTTTATATTTGTTAGTGGGAAAGAGATTTCATTTTTATGATCAAATATGTGCTATTTATTGTGTTATAATAAAATACAATTAGACATTACAGCATACAGTTTCTAGAAAGTACTGAAGTAATTCAAGTAAATAAAGTGTATGACGCAATTTTAAAGATATTTACTTATATTATATCCAAATCACATTCATTTTGGTAAAATATTTTAAACAATAATATATAAATAGTGACATATTTGACACATTCAATCACCCAAATCAAGTAACACATATGATTAAGTGAATTTGATCCAAGAATTCGGTTAAGCCAGTGAAATCAAAACGCTCAAAACTTATTGTAAACACAAAACCACTTGGCGCCCAAAACTCATTGTAAACATGAAACCACTTATTGAAAGCGAGCCCAAAACCAATCCTTGTAAGCAGTCAGACCACCAATATTGAGATCCAGGAGATCCAAGAATTCAATTGAGCCAGTAAAATCAGGACGCTCAACATCCAACCATAACTAACCTTTATTCGGATAAATAAAAAGAAACTTAAAATAAAATAAAGTTAATAAAATAAAACCAAACTTTAAATTTTTATTTGTTTTTTTTTTTGGGCTGACTCGATAATAAATACATAAATATAAATACATATATCTACCAACTCCTTTGGCACTTTTACATTGGAACGCATCCCTTGCGTGTTTTGTTCGATCACAAACTCAAGTTTAATAAACACATTTACAACATTGGAAATAAAGAGAGAGGGGTTCTTTCATTTATTAAGCGGTGGTCAAAAGAATTTAGCGACCCTCACATAACCAAACTGTTGTACCGAACTTGGTCATCGCTGATCTTTTGGTTTCTTTGTTAAGAAATGTTTAAACTCTTATGTTTCTTTCTGTTTGCATCTTTTAAATTTCAAATCCAAGTTCCTAGCCAGCCCCAGATGTGAGACGGTGCATATGTATAAAAAATTCACCCATCAGTCTAGGTACACGGACTAGTTTTATATTAAATTTTCTTCTATATTTATATTTCATATTTCTTATTTTTAACATTCTCAAATTGTTTAATTGTAAGGTCAACTGGACTTAGTTGTACCCCTAAATTATATAAATAAATAAATATATTTAATGAACTTCTATTCATAAAACTTGAAATTAAGTTAGTTGCCTGACATTGACCCATAAACGCAATGTAAAGTGATAAAGCAATTCCACCAAACTAAGTATAGAAAAGCCCATAAAAAGACCAAAAATTCCTCCACAATTTGCTAAAAAATCTGTAACTCCATACAACTCTGAGCGTTTAGATGTTATAAATTGACGCTCTTTAAAATAAATAGACAATCGAGACATCTGCGAGCCAGGATATTCATGAAGAAACTGTGTATCTCCATCTGCAGCTAACATTTTTTCAAGGTCGAAATTTCCTTGAGAAATTTCTGTATTGTATACCAATGAGGTACATGCTGGCATGCAGTTACACGCCGACTCAACACCGCGAGCGGAGTCTCCAGCTACATTCAGATTACGCACGCGCTGAAATTCTCGAACAAGTAGCTCGCGTTCGGCACGATCATAACAATAAATTTTATCCTCTCCACACACAGGAGTGTCAATGATACGCGGCATTGAAAATTTGACGCATCCGCACTTTGTTAGAGTAAAATTTGCCAAGCATTCCAACTCACAATTGGATTCTGTATAAACTTTAAAAAACCGCAATGAACGCTCGTTGCTCAAAAAGCATTGTCGACGGTAAGGATGATATTCAGCGATTCCCGACGACGTAGCTATCATGTTTGGCTTAACGGCAATCAACACCTCCTTTCCCATAGGAATGCGCACATACTGTTTAGAAACTTGAGGCACATCATCAGGAGCATGCAACAGCACTTTAAATCCTTGCACAGGACCTCGACATGCGTAGTCAACCTCTTGCTTAAAACTTTGCAATGCTATAAACATACCAGAGCGGGCGCCAGAGCTCAAAACGCGTGCAGGATATGTCTCTACATCCGCTGAAGCGTCGTAGCCCGTTTCAAGAGACCATGGTGTATGATTATATAAATTTCCATTATCCATTTCAAATTGACCGCCAAGAAGGTTGATTTGAAATTGATAGGTATCATCACGGTAAATTTGTTCAGGCTTTAGACCATTAAATGTGTAACAGATACCTTCTTCAGTCAATGTTTTATGAAATAATTTTTCGCACTTACTAAAACGACCCAGCCACTTGCAATAAAAAAAATATCTCTCAAATGGTGGCATCATACGATTTAGCACGTCGGCGTACTCTATTTCATCACCATGTATCAAAGGTAAGTTCGGCTCAAGTGGGTGAGTATTGCATACATGTAACATCGTACGAAATTCTTCTATTTCGATCGCGCTTATATTTTCCGCCTTGAAAATTTGTGTCGTTTTAGTGCCTTTGTAAAATTTGCTGAAAAGGTCGGCGTAAGATGAACCTAGTATATAGAATATTGTTAATTTTTACAATTATATATAAAAATACACACACACAATTCACTTAAATAAAAGTTATTATGCTTACCCTTTTTTTTTACAACTCGCTTTGTTTCTGAGCATATTGTTACTGCTGGAAATGGTATATTCCACACCGGAGTCGATTTTTCAGAGAAACTAACTATAACAGGAGTTTCATTCCACTTGGTATACGCATTATTTATTAATCTTGTACAACAATATATTGATATAAGGAAAACAGTCATCCAAAAAAAACGCTCCCTTATTGGACGACGATGCTCTCCCAGGTATTGCACTCCATGTATGGATGTGTGCTCGCAGTAATCACGATATGTGTTTAACAAACCTTTGGGAATAACTCTACTCCGTGAGCTTATTTTGCAATTCTCTTTTTGTGAAACGTGTTGTGCATTCCTTAAATTTGCATTGCATTGCAAATTATCTTCAACTTCAAATGTTTTCGATTTGCCGAACATTATTCGCTAATAATAAAATATTGCTTATGTTCCGTTACCTATTAGTGTTGTAAAACAACTTGAATGCTAATGACAACTTCTTCGAATAATAATAAAAATCAGTGTTGTACAATGAGTACCACGGTGCTGCAAACGATCAGTAACGGATGTTCTCCATCATATGCGTGGAAATGAAATGAAATCAAAGACGGCATATCTTTGGACCATTGATCTTGTTAATAATACATTTTAAAAATTAATGAATTAGCGTTGACTATGCAGGTATCCCTCCAAAGGCATAGTAAGGGAACCGAGACCTACAGTTTTTAGCTAAATACGAACGGCGGTGTCTTTAATTAATTCAGATTTACCTAAGTAAATGCTGCTGGTAGAGTAAGCCACAGAGGCCTACACCCTGTTATAATTTTTTTTTACAATAACAATAATTGGTATAGAGGGCACAACCTAATTCTGTAGCGGTTTTGCGTTTCAATCGTCTTGGTTGTAGGTCTATATCATGTACATACAATATGTGTCTCATATGTTTATTTTCGTGCTGAAGAAGTAGCAAAATGTCTTGAAGTCAAAGTATTCAAAAATCGTTTTGATATATTATCTCAAACCGAGAATGAAATTCACACGGACAGTGGGCCAGAACTAAAAACAATTAAAATTCAACTCAACATCTACGTACAAAATGTAGAAAACACATATGCATAAACATCAGCATCATATCACTACCAGACCCGAAATACGAGTAAAAAGCACTGTCTACAAATGAAATTAAAATACAACCACAAGAAACAACCCAATACACTAATATATGAAGCCCATTAAAAGAGAAGATCCACAGGAATGAAATAATACCAGAACTAGTTGAACTCGTACATGAAGAGCTGAACACACACAACAAATCAACGCCAACCACAAAACAATCTCATCCAGCCTGATTTCCACTTCACTAACATATGTCTGAAAATGTACCATTAGCAGCGAACTACATACCCAGCACAGCAACAAATCGAACTGCGCGAACTAAAAAAAAAGATGAAAAAATACATAGCCCGAATGACAAATACGTATAATGAATACCAGAATCCTTTCTTGTCACAAAAATTAACAAATAATAAATTAACAATTTCCATATAGAATGCTAATGCCGAACTGCTACATATACCTAACGAGCCATCCTGACAACTCTCATGGCTATATAGTAATAATTGTAAAAATAACTCTGAAGTGCATAGAAATGGATGAATATAAAAAGAAACACGTAACATGTCAATTAATAATTTCCCGGCCTAACATATAGATGGAACTACTAGAATTAAATCCATATAATTAGCTGTCGGTTCTTTCGTTTGTGAGTTATAGCATTTTGAGTGAAGCTACTTCTGTTATTGTGAAAAAAATGAATAAAAAAGAATTTCGCGTGTTGATACTGCTTTTTGATAGGAAAAAATGCAGTTGAGGAAAAACTTGGCTTGGTAATGAGTTTCCGGACACTGCCACAGGAAAATCAACTATCAAGGATTGGTAGTGCTAAGTTTAGACGGGGTGAACGCAGTGGACGCCCAAAAGTGGTTGTTACCGACGAAAACCGACCGTAAACTGAATTTGAATAAAATATGTTAGAGGAAACTCTGTGCAAAGTGGTTGGCTCACGAGCTCACTTTAAACCAAACACAACGACTAAAAGAAGCGGCCGCATTTGGAAAAAAAAAAAAACAAAGTGCAGTTTCACCAAGACAATGCACCATGTTACAAGTCAGTGAAAACGATGGAAAAAATCCATGAATTGGGCGTCGAATAATTTCCGCATCCACCGTATTCTCCAGATCTGGCCCCAGCGACTATTTCCTGTTCTCAGATCTCAAAATAATGTGATCGCCGAAACTGAGGTCTATTTTAAAGCAAAGTAGAAATTTTTACTATGGTAGGCCGGGGATCGTTTAACTGGCCTGTTACAAGCGACAACTAGCTACCTAAGTATATCTAAATACATATATCTGCTATTTATTGTCCACCCAAATACAAAAATACTAAAGACCAATACCTTGACGATTTAAAATCAATAGGAAATCGAAACTTAGCCGGAGATTTTCATGCTAAGCATATCATATGGGGATCAAGATTAACAAAATAAGCAATTAAAGCAAACAATAGCTGCATACAACTGTAGTTCACTGATATTATCCAACCAACATGGGTTTGTGAAACGTAGATCTACTTCTACCAATCTTTTAGAACTTTATTTATTATTAATGGTTTTACAAAACCAAAGCAAACTCCTTTTTAAACTGTCACATCTGCAACAAAGCAGCCGGTGCTGATGGCCGTGCGCGAAGTTGATATAACTGAATGACATTGAGCACAACCATAGCCCTTCCAAGGTAGCAAATGATGTCTCCGAACGTCATACGTGGTACTGCATATTACAGCGCAACGTCTGCGTTGCCTCGGCCATGTCGTTTGTATGGACGAAGACGCTCCAGTGAAGAAGATTTTCGATGCAAAAGCCGACAAAGGGGACGACCTCTGTATTTTCACTTGTAGCAACCAATGGAGAAGGCGCGAGCAAAGCTGGGCACCCTTTTCAAATAAATTGCCTTCGAATAACATTTTAATATTAGGCCAGCATGGTAAGATGATTTGTTTGACTGCTTTTCGGTGAACAACTGTTTTCATTATTGAAAATGGTAAAATTAACTTCCTTCCTAAAAAAAATTTAGTTTATTAATAAAAGATGATTTGAGTAAATAATATTTATTTTCAATTTTAAATTTTAATTATTCACTTATTAAATTTCTAAAATTTATACAAATTAGCTTTTTTTGTTTGTGTGTATGAAGTTACTGGTCAAGGAAAAGAGTTAATAGCAAAAACCCAAAAAGCAAACAAAAAAAACTACTTAAAACTAAGATAGTGTATTGTTTATGTTTTCAGAATTAAAATAAAGGGTAGCCTGACTAATTTTTTCAGTATAAGGCAGTGTCTTCGGCAAAAATTAGAATTTTAAATAAGCTATGCATTGGAATATCATTTGTAAAGATATTATAAAGTATAAGTCATAACACTAAACACTGGGGTATGTCCGCAGTTTATGATTTTATTGGCACCATACATATAATATGTATGTATCCAAATAATCTTTCCGTCAAAAAGCTTTTAATGGTTCGTAAAAGATACAAGGGCGTACCAATATTTTATAACTTACGCGGAAGACCTTAATGCCGAACAGTGTCACACGCCGATTGTATATCTAAAGATATCATACCTACTCAATTTTTGCATTGAAGCTCTGCTTTACGTCAAACTTCAGCTTTGTGAGCGGATGGATACAACTGCGATGACACCTTGATCCATATTGTGCGAAATTAATATTAATATAGTATTGTTGTAGCCAGATAAAATGCCATTATTCAAAATCTGGGTTAGCATAAGTATGCGCTTTTTGGTAAGTGTTTTAAGCTAATATTTGGTATAGAATCTGGTCCGGGTGACTTATTAGTTTTAAGACGGCGAATTACATTTTCTACATCAGAAGTTGTTATTAAATGATCAACAGAAGACACGTCAATGTTCAATCTATTTACTAACGCAATAGTAGTTGGACCAGACAAACAATCCGTTAATTTATGTTTTTGATCGAATATTTCGCTAATTACTTGAGCTTTTTGTTTTTTTCGTAGAATATATCTCTTTCTTATAGAAAAAGCTGGAAATAAATTGATTTTTAAGATTTTTATTTTCCAAAAGGCCTTGGAGTTTAAGTCAGGAAGTGAAAATTTCTTATTCGTAAATCATTAGAAATATTTTAGCTTTTATCCCATTGTTGAATAATTTTAGCCTTATATTTTGGATGCCCTGTTCTAGACCATTGTCTCAACACACCCTTACTGACTTTAATTAATTCCTTAGCATGTTTAGAAATTCTTGTACTGCATGCACTATAGAATCTAACTTTAGGGACAGTATCATTAATTGCAATCTTATCACACGACTCCACTCTGGAGTCAATTTTATTGGCGGATAAAATTTTGTTATTACTGTAAAATTATATATAATATATCACTTCGAAAATATAAGACTTTGTCTTTGGTATTATTACAAAGATTGCAAGAACTACATAAATAGTTAGCCGAGGAGCCAGGAAAATAAGGTGAAAAATGTTTATACAGCTTCCTCCATTCAAAATCACTTGAATTCCAATATTTTCTATCGATATTAAAAATTTTTTTGTGATTAGTCTCAGTCCTAAAAAGTATAGCTATGCCACCTCCACGAGAAGAGCGCCGGTAATTTGTGTAACCCGAATAGCCGGGTAGTCTGAAGTTGTCTTTTGGAATTAACTAAGTTTCGCTCAAAAACATGATTAGTGTTAAGGAAGTGTAAAAATTCGAATCGCTTTAATTGAACGGCACGAACATTCCCATACCTTAACATTATAAATATTTGTAAAATTATTATTTTTATTTAATTTACTTTTTATATTAAACTGTTCCCGTTTGCTAGTACAGCTGATTAGCTTATGCAAAAGTTCATTGAGAAGCTCATCGCTGTCATCAAATGAGAAAAGATCCGGCGAAGAGTTAATGTTGATTTTATTACTACCGACGAGAATTTACTGGTAGCTTTGTGCTTTTGGTATAATGATTGAAGATGTAGCTGCTGCTGGTGTATTTATAGCATTGCTTGATTCCGTTTCATTATCGCGGTTTTTGCGTCCTTTTTTGTTGCATTGCAAAGTGTGACGCACGGCATGGACATATCTAGATAGGTAGATGTGTGATGTTCCTTGCAATTAACGTTGAGAAGTTCTATCTTGTTGCAATCAGTAGTCCTATGTGAACCAACACATATAGAACATAAACCTTTTACATTGCACTTATTAGAACGATGACCGAAAAGCTAACAATGACAGTACTCATTTGCGGCGTTATCGCTGTTTTCAGAAAACAAATTTTGCTGGTTTAAATTTATTTTTGTCAGAAGTTAACTGGTCCTCTTTGCTGTCAACAGATGACCTAGAACGGTCCATCTAAATTTTCTATCGAACCTCTTATACAGCGCATTTGATCTATTTATTCCTTATTTTAATCCTACACAATATGTAAAACCACCTTAGTTTACAGCTACTGTGTCATATTTAAAAACCTCTACCAGCAATATTCTAGCAGCAAATTTGATTCTCTTAACAGAATATGTTACAAAAATTACCTCTCCCGCTGTCGCCTTAAATTCAGTACAAATCCAAAGAAATTCTATTCTTTCGTTAATTCTAAACGTACGTCTTTCCTTTTCCTGCCTCGCTATATTATAAAATTTTATCTTCCACTAACAATACTGAAATTGCTGACTTGTTTGCAACTTTTTTCCAATAAACATATTCAATTAACCAACATAGCATTGATCTTAACTATCACTATAATATCCCTCATTCAAACTTTGTTGCGATTCCTGATGTCCTCGAATCTGACGATTTGCAATGTTAATTGTCGATATACTTTACAAAGAAAAGAAAGAATATATATATTTCATCCAGTCGAATCGAAATCTAGTTGATATTAAATGGGAAAACGATGTAAGATAAGTGGATGTCAGGCTTAATACTAGACAAAAAATTTACTTTCAAAGAACATAATGCTCACATAACCAATAAAGTTAATATGCTAATTCGAATCCTCTACATTTATTAATAGGAATTCTCGGCATAGTATTGCGAATAAATTATACCTGTTTAGATTATATCTGCCATGATTAACAGTGCCCCGATATGGGCAGATAGGTAGAAATCATCTAAAAAAGTCACAAGTAACTCAAGACAAACTGTTCAAAAAGATTCTCAACTTATCATGGCATCATTCAATTTGAGATATGCACAGCTTAACTAATATCGAAATGGTATCTGACAGATGTCTTTCTATTTTTCGAGAAACATTTTTGTGTAAAAATAACAAATGGTTTTAAGTTATTAATACAAGTGGTATTTTTTGGAACAATTTTTCATTACTATTTAAGCAGAAAAGCCAATAAACCGAAAGTTTTGAATTAATTAGCTATTATTACCTCACTTGTAACCAAAGTATGTTATTGTATAAATGAATAAAATTATTATTATTATTATTTTTATTATTATTATTATTATTATTATTATTATTATTATTATTATTATTATTATTATTATTATTATTATTATTATTATTATTATTATTATTATTATTATTATTATTATTATTATTATTATTATTATTCTTATTATTATTCTGGATTAAGTTTTACCCCTTGGTCGATCCATTTGCCAATCACCACCCTTTTCGATCCAACGCATGTTTCCTCTTTTTGTCTTTTAAGTGTCCAACTCTATAATTTTTCAGGTTTTTCAAAAGTTGATTCTTATCTAAATTTTCCACTCGAGCATTTTTTTTAATTTGCCTTTTCCTTTTTCTCAATTGATATTTTCTCTCGATTTTTAATTTGTCATGTTCTTGCCTGTCACGAATTCCAACTATTCTTTCTTCTTCAGAAATATTCCACTTTTTTATAGTAAGATATTCACGTCACTCAATATATGTATGTATATGTTAAGCAATAGTGAACTAATTACATTATCCAATGTAAGAAAAATCCAAGTCACTTAGACAAAACTGAATCCTAACCATTTAGAGGAAACCAAATCCACGCCACTTGGACGTTACGAAAAGCAAACCAGCCTCAAACCATTTGTAAGAAAACCCGAAGCCACTTAAACTACACCAAAGCCACTTGAAAGAACCAAACTCAAGATCGGATCAAGAGTAAAGTGGCAACCTAAACACTAAGGGTATTAGGCGAAGTATATTTAAGGCCTCGACTTCTCACAAGAAGGCAGTTTACAATTGCTTATCGTAGAGTCAACATAGCTTACTCAACAAGTGAATATCTGTTGCCCAAACGGACAATAGTGTTACTCTTTAATGAACATTTGTAACTCATTGAATAAATTAATTTTCTTTAAGTTGAAAATCTTATATGAGTTTTATTCTCTTAAACACATTTTGAGACTCCCTCGATATATTTATGTGGATTTAATTGGGAAATTGGGGTGTAGCCATATATTTGTATTCCCTGTACATATACTACATGGTGCTCCAATTAACAAACCTATGCTGCTTTTGGGTTGATAGCTGTTCAATTTCCTTTCAATTAAATATTTCGACGGCTCTCTAAATTTATCCGCGGATTTTGACTATTCTTTCTTTAACCCTTAAGCAGTGGAAATTGCTTTTACCAATAATTACTTGAGTTGGTTTATTTAAAACAAGTTACCGAAGTCTCAATGTAAATAGGTTAGGAACAACACAGACGCAAAAATAAAATAGTGAGTTAAAACCAATACTACAAAGCTCTCACTATTTGCTAAAGGCCCTTGTGAATATAAAATCGTTGAGTCGTCCCAGCCGTTTGTGAAAATGGCAAGAGGTAGTGCAATTTGAACATATTTGTCTTTATCTGTACTTGGTACAAAAATTTATCACTTCTCAATCTCTGCATAAAACAAAACCTATGTACCACAGTCGTTATTAATGACAGTATTAAAACCTTGCACAAAATTGCTTCAGGATTGCTAATTTGTCAATAAAGCGATAGAGATAGTTAAGGTAAGATGTACTCTGTTTTGTTAGTAAAAACAGGTAGACAGATAAACAGAGTAAAATTAAGATTTTGTAAGTATTCGATTTGGACGGCAGTTCCAGTATTTAGCGTCGCTCGAATTCTTATGCACCTGGAATGGCCGGACTCTTAATAAGGATGGTGCCTGTACTGATGTAACAGCCACACAAAAAAATGAGATGGATAGAACAAGGTTGCTCTAATAAAGCAAGCTGTGATATTTATTACAGCTGCAATGCGAAAAGACGCGAATTTGGTTGCGTATTGTTAGTAAGCCGCACTCTTCATTCTCACGTCTTCAGATTTATTCCTATAAGGCAATGGCTGCCTACAATCCAATCAAAGCTAAATAGATTCTTTAATCTTAGCCCAATTTGCCCGCACGCCCCGACGGATAGACGCGTTCTATGCGAGACTCGAGGACACCTATGACCGCTCCCCAAACCATTACGTGATCATCCGCGGGGACTTCAATGCAAAGGTTGAACGAGAACGAATTTTTAATCCCACCATCGATCAGTTCAGCCTTCATAAGGCCACCTCCAACTACGGTCCTAGTCTGATCGAATTCGCCGCGCGGCAAAACATTATAGTAGCACCAGATTTAAACACATGGCTATCCACAAGGCCACTTGGCTATCCTTATTCATTTAATTAAGGCCAACGAAAAGGCTCGTTGCCCAACTGTATGTATGACTTTATATTGTTGCAATGTAAAAAGGTGAACCCCAGTACACAAAAAAAGATAGACGTCGCAAAGCTGCAATTACAACACAGTCGAAGCCTACTCCACACACCTCTCAGACCTACTCAACCGACCCAAACCCTTCCTAACGATATCGGCGGATTTTTATACGCGTATATCCCACTCCATGCAAACCAATGGTATGATAAGGAGCGTCGCGAGGCAACTGCAGTTGAAAACTACAAGGAGAAGAGAGAGGAAGAGAGGCGCTTTTCAGACGGAAAAAATGGAAGCAGGAAGGGCTCGAGTTAGATGCACTCTAGTTGTCAAGGGCAGAAATAATACTCGAAAATGGTGTCAAGGTTTCAACCCCAAAGTCTTTTCTGACAAGATAAGAATGAAATTCTGGTTACAGATATAAATAGACAGTGGATAAAATAGACCGACATAACCAATCGACGACAATGCGGATGTCACTGCCAGAATAGAGCCAGAGTTGCAATAAAGCGGCTTAACAAAAATAAAGCAGCCGGTGCTTAGGACTGCCTGCAGAGTTGTTTCAGGATAGTAGCGACGACCTTTAAAGTGAAGCAGAGAGCATACCCGACGATTGGATTCTTAACGTTTTTGTGCAGTACATCATAGACGAGGTCTTCACACTGCACCGCATCTTCGTCAATTACAAAGCTGAATTCGATAGCCCTATAAGGAAGCGCCTGTCCCATTCGAGGTTTCAGACCCTTCTATTTTTTAAAAAAGCGTCCAGCTGCTGGCATAACCCATGATATTGAAATCATTGGGCATGTAAGCAAGATATTGCTGTGTTTTGCGCAATCGAAAAGGAGTAAGCAAAAGTTTAATTTGGAGTTAAGGAGCACAAACAGGGTGAACGGCGCCTACGCTTCCATGTTAACGTAGCTTGGCATCGTCGTTAACTTAATATCGCACTTGCCAATAGGTTTACTATTATCTTAATAAGCAAATATGCCGCAAAGACCTCTCTCGATCGAAAAAAATCAAAATAAATATAAACATGTCTATTTTCGATCTCGGATAATGGTATTATGATCAAAGGGGCTAAACAAGATGCCTTACAATTAAAGAAAATAAAAATTGCAAGGGCTATTCTACCACATGAGAAATAACGTGAAAAGCATAATTAGATATATAAATTTATAAAGCGATTGGAACAAAATTACTAGATACCCAGAAGGTACACTAAGCCCAACTATATACATAATAATAATCATATGAATCAATAAGGCCGAATCACGGTTTATACAGGTATATTACGCCATTATATGTTCTACGCCTTTTTATCGTTGGTGGCTTTCAAGGCAAAGTCTACCAAAATAAGTAAACCTCGAAGTGCGAAGTTCAACTGAGTACTTTTGAAAAGTATCGCGTCTTTTTTTTTTTGATTGTCTGTCATATTACCGATTCTTTTGCAAGAAAAATATAACAGCTTAAAAATAATATTATTTTAAACGTAATTTTAAAAAGGGATCCCAAAATGACTTTAAGAGTGTGCGTTTATAAAGGCTGCGAAAACTTATATATGGATGGAAAACCTGCTGGCAACTACACAATGTTTAGTTTTCCAAAGGACGTTGTTCGAGCAGGACAATGGAGGGTGCTAGGACAAGTGGCAAGCGAAATTCCCCCACATCTGTGCATAATGTGTTCTGACCATTTCGACCCTAAATTCGTATCTATTAGTAATAAACGAAAAATCTTAGTTGGTGAGGCAGTGCCTTACGCCTACCAAAACATCAACAATGCTAAGGATGATATACGAGATGCTTCACAGGAAACTGATGCAATAAGCTTTTATTCAGAACAACTATTAGACTTAGATAAACCTTATCTTAGACATGATATAGAAAAGGAAAACCAACAAGAAAGCGAACCGAAGGATTGTGATGACAGCTTAAATATAAAGCTAAGTATGTATTTTAAGCAACGACACGTTTAAGGCAATAATAGACCATTTTGCTATTTTTTTAGATTCAGCATTAACAGGTGCTCGAAAATCGCAAAACATAGTGTATAAAACTAAGCGACCATGTAAAGATGTTTATGCACAAAGCGAATATATAAACGACGATTTTTGTGATGAACCAATGGAAGATGCGCTTATTGACAAAAATAAGGTGTCATCGTTTGTCTTCAAGGGCGAAGAATATGTACAAATGTCAAAAATACATTACTTAACAGAAAAACGCAGTCTCTTACGTGAACTACAAAGCTTTAAGGACGCATTTGCGATTATTCAAAATCAAATTGAACTGCTGCACTTAAATTAATTATTAAGATTAAAATATGAAAGTTTCTACTTTTGTTTTTTAATTTGAACTTTTTCTTACATAAACATGTCTTGCAAGCTTATAGATGTAAATATCGAGCTATATTAAGTTTTATTATTTTTAATATTATGAAGTATATGTTTATATAGACGTGGCTTCTACATAAACTGAAACATATGTAAAAAAAAGGATTATAGACTTATTAAGAGTATAGATATCATTAAGTTAAATTTGCCCGTAAATTTACTAGGACTCAAAAAAAAATAAACAACTTGACTGGCAACTTGGAAAACAAGCAGATTACCTAATAGTAGATTTGTTGACCAATACTATAATGGAAAATAGGGGAAAAAGGTATCTATCGAATGGAAGTAATTGATAACCAGAAATAGGGGAACAAATAAGAAACCAAAACACGTCCATTAAATTAAAAAATATATAAATGATATAAAAAAATGCTAGGCCAAGAAACGTTCATTTACCAATCATATGTTACATTAATTACTTAATGTTAACAAATGAAACATCAAAAATTAAAAACAAGTACTATAACTGATTTTCAAATCATGTGGAATCTTTATTTTTCGTTTAAAGCAGAGGTTTGGTAAATTTCCAGTAAAGTTCCCCAATGCAAAGCAGTTTTGCATATTGGACAGTCTCCGGTAACGGGAATGTAGTGCCCATATTCATTAACAAGCATATAATTTGCTAAACATACAATATGACATTTGAAAGTGCAATTTAAATTTAAACAACCCATTTGCTGTTTATTCGGCTCAAAAATTTGTTTATGGCACAGATTGCACTTAACCGGAGCACATTTAGGTTTTTGAAAAAAATCTTTATTCTGACAAACCTTCAAAACCGCAAATTCTTTTGCGCTTTCGATCTTCATTTGTGCAGGCAGTTTAATTATAAATTCACGCTCGTAGTCAGATTCCAGCCACTGTATTACCAAAGGAAGCCTACTCCACGGTCCAATCGATAGCATGTGCTGTAAAATTCGAAAACTATAATTGAAATGTGATTCTTTACCACTTTTACGCTTTATATCGGAAATATTTTTTAACCGCGTTGACATTGCGGGTTGCTGCCATGCCCACTCAAATTGCAATGCTGCTATATTGTTAGCAAATCCATGCACAATAAGAACCATTTTCCACGGGCCTTTATTGTTAGTTTTCTTAGCTCCTCCAAAGTCGTGTCCCATATTATGTTGGTTTATTCTTCGATTCGGATTAACGGTAAAACCAATATAACATTTTCCCGAAAATCGAGCATCTAGACTTTGGCTGCACAGCAAGTAAACTCCGAAAAACTTTCCGGATTGCGTAACATTTCTAGGTAAGTATTCTGCAAAAAAAAAGAAAATTATATGTTCACCCAATTTTATTTTTAAATTAAACAACCAACAGCAAATGGTGCCACTCACGCTATCGTATAAAATTTTATTTAACAATTTTTGTTCTTAAAATATTAAAACCCTGTATATGTATGTAGTTATATGGTGCCAACGGCAGACAGCCCATTGAGTTGTTGCTGTGGAATACTCGGCAGATGATCTCTTTGTGTTAATTGTTGCACCACTGGTTGTGCCTGCGCTGCGCCACCATTTGGTAATACGTTCAGATTTGTTGTCTCTTGAGATATTCCCGTGGCAGTTTCATGTGTACTTTGCATAGGAGCGGTAGCAGTTCCGCCATTACTCTCTGCTTGTTGTGTTAACGCAATATTTGCATGATCAGGATTAAGCAGTTTAACACGCTTGCGTGTGTAATGTTGCCATTGCAAAATGGCTTGTTCATCAATAAATTTGCAGCAATGCGAGTTGACTATTTCACGCCGAAAATGCTCATATTGCAAAAGATCTAAAAAGTACAGGCACATAGGGTACATTAAATACTTTGCATATTCAGGCTCTTTCCAATATTGCAAATATTTGAGGTAATTGATAAACGATTGATCTTTGAAGTATCCCCGCTGTGCTAGAACTGTAGACAGCAATTCTGAATATTTGTTGCATTGTTTTAAGCTTTACGCAACTTACAGTTTAAATAATTTGGGTTTGAAAGGCACTGTACGAACTCCAACTCGATTTGCCATCGGCGTCTCTGTTGCTCCTCTGACTCGATGGCAGCTTATCGTTAAAAATGCAAAAAAAATTTATTTTTAAAATTGAACTTTATTGGAAAAAAAATGTATATATATATACATATTATATATATATATATATATATATGGGACAGGATGAAAATGCAATTGTGTGTTTTACTTACTCTTACCCTTTCCATACATTTTGGACATTTTCTAGCAGATGCTGCACAGAAAAGGGTGTCGTTGGTGTTTTTTCAGTTAAACTTTCTTGATGGTTGTTATTGCAAAAATAAATTTGAATGCTGTGGATGCGTGTCTATTTTGGTGTTTTGTTTTAAAAAATATAAAAAGCGCATAACAACGATATGTATGTACAAATGTTTATGGCAGGTTTTATTAAACTAAAAACACTTGCACGATCAAACTTCTTACATAAAAAAAATGTTGACATAAATATATCTATCACGCGGCAGATAACATTGAGCCGCTCCTTTGTGTTGGTATAAACAGAACAATTATAATTTGTTTATCTTTTTACAAACCGTATGTGCTCATGCCGAAGTATACGGTGTTTTTGATTATTTTTTAGTTGAAAATAATGGAAATTTTGGTACAAGATTTATGAACTTTTTCTACTATTGGAGATGCGCGATTCAGATCCATTGATTTGCATATCGATGACGATAAAGATTATTCGATAATCAAATTTATATTATATTCTTCATATAAATGATTGTTGATGAATTAGTGACCACACTGAAGGTATTTAGCCCAACAGTTTTATGGATAACTATGTGCTCGTGAGTCGTTTAAAAACATATACATATTTACACTGAAATGTACAAGTAAACATACCCACTTAAAAGTTGGGTTATGGAATATTTTATCACTCTGGCTCAGTGCTGCAAACAGCTAAAATAGATATTTTCCTGTGACGTCAGTTGAGTCGGCATCATCGATGGAGTTTGTATTAAAGTTAATAACTATTATAGAAGTAGTACACTGAGCTTTTGTATAAAAAAACAGATTTGTGCACATTTAATTAATTGCCTAGTGAGTATAGATATGAAAATATGAATGCCAATAATAAAAATATGAAAAAACACGAGTGCTAGAAATATTTATGCATTTTTAAAACAAGATAAGTTTTACTTTAAATAAATAAATAGGAAGAAAAGGTATTCAGATAATGATCGCTGCGATTGGAGTGGACTTAAAAGTACTTGAAATTACTGCTCACTGAGGGGAGTCACATGGCAAGTAAGCTACCTGTGTCAGTCCTTGAGCAGAAGAGCAAGTGAACAGGACTGAAACCTATTACTTGAAAATGCGCATGTCTTAGTTTTTATTTTTTCAGGTGGCCGTTGCAAACCGCTACTGGGTTAATCCTAACATCACCAACTGTTACCCGTATTTTAGGCGCCTTCTACAGTTGGTCTAAGATAAGGCAGATAAGTTCTCCTCCACTTGCAGCCGAGATAGACCAGGAGTCAACTACCTTTGCATTCTCTCTCGCCAAGAAGCTATTCAATAATTTTGAATACCCTGAGCGGAATTGTGGCAGGGCAATTCTCATCGGCCATGTAGATTGCAAGCCAACGTTTAATACTTGTTGGGAGAGGGGAGAATAATATACGGGAGGAGCTGACCGTGGTTAACGGTGTCAAAGGATTTTGAGAGATCAAGGGCAACCAGGATAGAGCGTTTGTGTGGCCGTTTCCTAATTAAGCTTTCTGCAATGTGTGAAGATATTTCACATAATGCAGTAGAGGTGCTCCTCCCTGCACGGAAACCATGCTGGTGGTCTGCAAGGGGTAGGGATTCTCGGAGGATGAGGAGGAGTAATGATTCTAGGATTTTAATTACTGGGGATAGGAGGGTTATAGGGCGGTAGGATGAGCCTAGGTTATTTGGTTTTTGGCCGATCCCGCTGACAGATTACCAAGTTGCTGCATCCATTATCGTGGCGATGGTTTATGACTATCTCCGTGACACTGTCACCTAGCAACTTTATACGTGGATCTGCAGCGTTACGTTTCCTGAGCTCGTTCCTTTCTTCCGCTAGGCGGGAGGCCTCTGGCGAAAATTGGGGAGGATCTAGGGTATCCTGCCAGCGGGCATGTTTTGCCCACTCTGGTGAGGATCTCGCGTAATTTTTTCTCGCCTTCGAAAACAGTATGCGGATGGGGAAGGGCAGAGAAGGAGATGTTGCACATCTGCTCAAACCGATTCCAATCAGTTTTGCGAAAGTTGACGAAAGTGAGGCGATCAGAGGACATGAATTCCTCTCTGCCGTCAACCCTCACAATGATTGGGATGTGGTCCGAGTTGAGGGCAGCGTCTGCTTGCCAGCTGGTGGAGGTTACAAGGTCAGGAGTGGCTTTTATCAGGTCCGGAGAGCTCCGACAAGTCGCCGTGAACCTGGTTGGGTGGTCTTAGTTCATTGTGCTGAAGTCAGAGTTACTTATGTGCTCATCAATGGCGGATCCTCTGGCATCGTTTCCGAGTTCAGAGAACCAACCAACATGATGAGCAATTAAGTCGCCGAGTATAATGCGGCGAGTTCCGACTAACAGGAAGTCAATGCTGGGACAATAGCCAGCTTGGCAAGCTGCCACGGGAGGATATAGACGTTAACAATGTCAAGGTCCTAGTCTCCTACTTGGACAGTGATGCTTTGGACTTTGAGGGGGGCATTTTTACAGTTAAGAACCAAGTGTTTATAGGAGACGGAATTGTGTAAAATGAAGGTAAATCCGCCACCTTGGTTTCGTTCACGGTGCAGACGAATGACATTGAAATGTGGCCGAGTGGGAAAGAGGGTTTCGGCTTGAGAGCTTAGTTTCCGGCACGGCAGCTATGGAGATTTTACTTTTGGTCATATAGTCGGTGATGTCGACTATTTTCCTGCTGAGGCCGTTACAATTGAATTATAGAATTTTGGCCGAACCGGTGGTGGCTGGAGGTTGGGCTTGCACTGAAGGGGACGTGGTAGGAGGGGCTGAGGTCGTTGTGGCGAGTTGCCGTTTAGGCGAGGGAGAGGGAGGTTCGTTGACCTGTGGCAACAGGGCCCAGCAAAGTCCGCTTGATGGAGGCGGGAGTTCCGCAGCCCAGAACACCTGAGGTGACTGCTTTGAACGCACGCGGAGCATCGTATTGGGGTAGCCGCGCGGATGAAGGGCCTCCTGCACATGCGGCATATGGCATTGGCTGTCCCCGGGAGGGGAATAGAGGAGGCGGCCGTCTGGGCAGGAGGAGCGTTTAAGGCTGTCGGGACTGCTGGATGTCGGCAGCAGAGGCCGACGGAACCCTGACGGTAATGGCTAGAGTTATGCAGGCCTGAACAGCGCAGGTAGCCGCAGGCTGCGCAGGGGATAGAGGTTGCAGCTCTGGTGAACCGCTTCCCACATACCCTGCATGATGGGTTGGTCTGCGGTGTAGCAGCGGCCTGACTGTTGGGTACGCCGCAGGGCAACATGGGGAAGGGGCAGGGCAAGTTTGGGCAGAGGTAGTTAACACGCCTTGTCACGTGCTGTAGGTTCACACAGAAGGGGTGGGCCCTGTGTTGGCCGGAGGTGTACAACACAGAGTCCATGTCCCCTGTCATGTCCAGCGAACACACCAGGCACACTCTCATCCGAGGACCCGGAATCGCTGTTGTTGTTGTTGTTGTAACAACTACCTCGGTGCACCACGTATGTGGATTGTCAGTTATGAAAAAGAGAGGATAGAAAAGATTAGAAAAAGTTAAGAACGTTATGGCCTAATCCTATCCAGCTCAAGGAAGCGTGCTGCCTCGACTGGATTTGTCCAGAGGGAAGAGGGGGTGAGCCTGGTGGGCTTCGCTGGGCACGAAAAGAGGTGGTGCGTGTTGTGTGGGCCACAGCCGCAGTTTGGGCAGGAGTCAACTACCTCTGCGTTTACTCTCGCCAGGTAATTTAAAATTTTAGAGAAACCTGAGCGGAGTTGGGACAGGGCAGTTCTCTGCTGCCGGGGAAGGGAGGACTCGGACTTATGGATGGGGGGAGGCCTGTGGCCAAGGACTGGGTTTGGCCTTGAATTTGAAATGTAGTTATCCACTGACTCCGTGTGGATAATCTGAAGCCTGTCCTTTATGTCTAGTGGGAGGTGAGCTACTCGGGAAATGGCAGGTAGCTCGCTGCGGATATCTGGGCGGACAGGTCTAGGTCTCTCTGACATGGGGTTTTGGGTTATGGGGTGATTTGGATGGGAGGGGAGGGTGGAGTTTAATAGGAATTGCTTGGTTAGCAAACGGCAGTGGTCTTGAACTGGTAATATGCCCACTTCTTGGTGGAGGTGGTCGCCGTGCGTGATTGCATGGCAACCTGTTGCAACACGCAATGCTGAATTTTGTGCAGTCTGGAGGTTCCGCCATTGTGTGTTACTAATGGCAGGGGTCCAGACCGCCGCAGCGTAGTCAAGAAGTGGGCGGCCTATTGCTTTGTAGGTGGTGATAATTATTTCTTTTTCTTTGCCCCAGGTGCTACCAGCTAGGGCTTTAAGAATTTTCACTCTACCACGGACTTTTTTGGCAACCCTTTCCGCGTGTTTAGCGAATTGGAAAAGGCTGTCGAAGACGACTCCAAGAATCTTGGGATATCTCTCGGTCGGTATGGTAGTACCGTTTGAGATGATATTGAGGTCGCAGTTGACCTCCTTCGTCCAAGTGGTGAAGAGTGTAGCCGTTGATTTGGCTTCAGAGAGGCTGAGGTTGCGATCAGCGAAAAAGTTTGCTAACGTTGGGAGGTATCGGTTGATGCGCTCTTCAATTTCGTGTATGTCGCGATGGTAGGCTACTATGGAGCAGTCATCGGCATACGAAACTAGTTTAATCCCCTCAGGGGGGGTTGGCATCTTAGAGAGATAGAAATTGAAGAGTATGGGGGAGAGAACTCCCCCTTGAGGTACTCCTTGCTTGCATTTCCTGAACTTGGAGGAAGTTCCCCGAAATTCAACAAAGGATTTCCTTCCAGCCATGTAGACTGCAAGCCAACGTTTAGTGTTTGGTGGGAGAGGGGACAGAAAAATATCCTGGAGGAGCTGACCGTGGTTTACGGTGTCGAAGGCTTTTGAAAGATCAAGGGCAACCAGGATTGAGCGTTTGTGAGGCCGTTTGCTATTTAAGCTTTCTGCAATATGTGAAGATATTTCACATAGAGCAGTTGAGGTGCTCCTGCCAGCACGGAAGCCATGCTGGTGGTCTGCTAGGGGAAGGAGTGCTTTGAGGGAGGGGAGGAGGAGGGCTTCTAGGATTTTGATGATAGCTGATAGGAGGGTGATAGGGCGGTATGAAGAGCCTAGGTTGTTCGGTTTGTCCGGTTTGGGAACCGGAACTATTTTGCCTGTCTTCCAGATGTCAGGGATCTGGAGGTCGGATAGACAGGCGTTGAGAGTTTTGGAGAGATACTGCAAGCCAGGGCTCCCAATGTGCTTGAGCATCACAGTGGCACGGACATCGGGACCAATTGCCGTGGATGGTTTGGCCTCTTTGATGGCTTGCGCTACTTGCTCTGGTGAGAAGGAGAGCGGTGCCTCATTGGGGAGAGCACGAAGGTGGCGAGCGGAGCTGCGGAAACGGTGATCAGTTTTTTGTGGATGTTCCACGAATTGCCTGCAAAAAGCGGTGGCACAGTGCAAAGGGGAGGTGGGGGTGGAGTCTCCGAATGATATTTGCACTTGGTCACGGCTTCGCGGGCTTGTCAGACTTTTTATTGTTTATGTTTATTATTTATCGTTCCTTTCTTCCGCTAGGCGTGAGGCCTCTGGCGGAAAATTAGGGAGGATTTTGGGTATCCTATCAGCGGGCACATAAGTTTTGGCCACTCTGGTTAGGATCTTGCGTATGTTTCTCTCGCCTTCGAAAACAGTACGCGGATGGGGAAGGGCAGAGAAAGAGATGTTGCACATTTGCTCAAACCGGTTTCAATCAGCTTTGCGAAAGTTGACGAAAGTGCGTCGTTCGGAAATTATGAATTCCTCACTGCCGTCAACCCTCACAATGATTGGAATATGGTCAGAGTTCAGGGCAACATCTGCTTGCCAGCTGGTGGAGGTTAGAAGATCAGGACTGGCTATTGTCAGGTCCGGAGAGCTCCGACAAGAGGCCGTAATCCTGGTGGGGAAGTCCTCATTCATTGTGCTGAAGTCGGAGTTACTTATCTGCTCATCAATGGCGGATCCTCTGGCATCGTTTCCGAGCTCAGAGAACCAGCATTCGTGATGAGCATTTAAGTCGCCGAGTATTAGGCGGCGAGTTCCGACTAGCAGGGATTCAATGTTGGGACAGTAGCCAGCTTGGCAAGCAGCCACGGGGGGGATATAGACATTAATAATGTCAAGGTCTTCGTCTCCCACTTGGAACGACGAACGACATTGAAATTTGCCGAATGGGAAAGGGGGTTTCGGCTTGAGAGTTTAGTCTGCTGCACGGCTGCTATGGAGATTTTGTTTTGGGTCATATAGTCGGTGATCTCGACTATTTTCCTGCTGAGGCCATTACAGTTAAATTGTAAAATTTAATTGCGGTCTCCAAGGCTGGAGGAGCGTTGGAGGGCGTCGGGGCTGCTCGTTGTCGGCAGCAGAGGCCGACGTAACCCTGCCGGTAAAGACTAGAGTTGCGTAGGCCTGAGCAGCGCAGGTGGCTGCTTCCACCGCAGGCTGCGCAGGGTATGGGGGTGGCAGCTCTAGTGAACCGCCTCCCGCATACCTTGCATGATGAGTTTGTCTGCGGTGGGGCAGTGACCAGTATGTTGGGGGGTGCCACGGGGCAGCTAGGGGCAGGGGCTGGGGTACAATTTGGGCAGAGGTAGCTGGTATGCCTCACAGCATGCCACTGGTTCACATACGAATGATGGGCCCTGTGCTAGCAGGAGGTGCACAGCACAGAGTCCATGTCCCTTGTGATGTCCAGCGCGCACACCAGGCACACTCTCATCCGGGGACCCGGATTGGTCTCAAAGTCCCCGGCACGTAAGAGTAGAAGACCAGACATGTAGGCCGGGGTTACATGTCTGGGTAGAAGAAAAAGTTTTTAGATAGGATAGATAGAAAAAAAGGCCACCTACTTGGGCGTCCGAGGTAGTTGGGGTAAGTTTGTGGCAGTCCTTGGGCAGGCTGAGGCCTGCGTCGATTCCGTGGGAATCGGAATCGCTGTTGTTGCTGTTGTTGTTGTAGCTGCTCCAGAAGCACCATGTATGTGGATTGTCAAGTATGGAAAGAGTAAAGGAAAGATGTTAGAAAGATATAAAGGATAGTGGCTTAGAGAGAAATCCTATCCAATTCGAGGAAGCGAGCTGCCTCCACTGGGTTGGTCCATAGTGAGGAGGGCGTTAGTCCGGTGGGTCTTGCCGGACAGTCGAAGAGGTGTTGCGTGTTGTGTGGGCTACGGCCACACTTGGGGCAGGAGTCAGTAACCTCTGCATTAACTCTCGCCAGGTAGCTGTTTAGGAGCTTTGAGTAGCCTGAGCGGAGTTGGGATAGGGCAGTGCGTTGTTGCCGAGGTAAAGAGGATTCGGACTTATGAATTGGGGGCGGCCTGTGGCCCAAGACTGGGTTTGGTCTTGCTGTGGATATAAAATTACCCACCCACTCCGTGTGGATAGTCTGAAGCTTATCCTTGATGTTTAGTGTAAGTTGAGCTACATCAGAAATGGCAGGTAGCTCTCTGCGGATATCGATGCGGAGGGGTCTAGGCCTCTCAGACAGAGGTGTAGTGGAGTGTGGCGTGGTTTGGATTTTATTAGGAACTGCCTGGACAGCAAACGACAGTGGTCTTTAACAGGTAGGATGCCCACTTCTTGGTGGAGGTGATCTCCATGCGTTATAGCGTGACACCCTGTAGTGACACGCAGGGCTGCATTCTGCACGGTCTGGAGGTTCCGCCATTGCGTTTCGCTAATGGCAGGGGTCCAGACTGGCGCGGCATAGTCAAGAAGTGGGCGTCCTATTGCTTTATAGGTGGTGGTCAGAATTTCTTTATCCTTGCGCCAAGTACTACCGGCTAAGTCTTTGAGTATTCTTATTCTACCACGGACTTTGTTGATAACAGTTCCTGCGTGTTTGGCAAATTGGAACAGGTTATCGAAAACGACACCAAGAATTTTGGGATATTTCTCAGTGGGGATAGTACGCCCATTTGAGATAATATTGAGGTCGAGGTTGACCTCTTTAGTCCATGTGGTGAATAAGGTGGCTGAGGATTTGGGTTCTGAGAGGCTGATGTTGCGGTCAGCGAAGAAGGTTGATAGCGTTGCTAGATAGTAATTGATTCTCTCTTCAATTATGTGTATGTCTCGATGAGAGGCCAGGATGGTGCAATCATCGGCATACGAAGTTAGTCTGACCCCTTCTGGGGGGTCGGTATTTTGGATATGTAAAGATTGAAGAGGATTGGGGAGAGGACCCCACCTTGTGGGACTCCTTGCTTGCATTTCCTATACTTTGACGAGGTCCCACGAAATTCGACAAAGGATTGCCTTCCGGCTAGGTAATTCGCAAGCCAACGCTTAAGGTTGAAGGAGAGAGAGGTTTGAAGAATGTCCTGGAGGAGTTGTCTGTGGTTGACTGTGTCAAAGGCTTTTGACAAATCAAGGGCTACCAGGATGGAACGTTTATGTGGTCGCTTGCTGTTCAGGCTTTCTGCGATATGCGAGGTGGTTTCGCATAGCGCAGTTGTAGTGCTCCTGCCAGCACGGAAACCGTGTTGGTGGTCTGCAAGAGGGAAGGATTCTTGTAGAAAAGGGAGGATTAGAGATTCCAGTATTTTTATGACTGGAGATAGGAGGGTAATGGGTCTATAGGAAGAGCCTAGGTTGTTGGGTTTGCCCGGTTTGGGAAGCGGGACTATTCTGTCTGTCTTCCAGATGTCTGGAATTTGGAGGTCGGATAGACAAGCATTAAAGATGAGTGTTAAGTACACAATGCCGGGATTACCGATGTGCTTGAGCATTATGGTGGCAATGCCATCCGGACCAAGGGCCGTGGATGGTTTGGCCGCTTTGATGGCTTGCGCTATTTGCTCTGGTGTGAAGGAGAGCGGTGCTTCGTTTGGGAGAGCACGAATATGGCGAGTTGAGCTGCGAAAACGATGGTCGGGAATTCGTGGGTGTTCTACGTCCCCGGCACGTAGGAGTAGGAGGCTGGATATGCAGGCCGGGCTAGCATATCCAGTGTAGAGAAAAATGGCTTAAAGTATGAAAAATGAAAAAAAAGACACACACTTGTGCTCCTGGGGCAGAATTTTTGTGGCAGTCCTTGGGCAGGCTGGTGCCTGCGTCGGTTCCGGGATGTAGGCGCGACTGCCGTGGGAACCGCTGTTGTTGCTGTTGTTGTTGTTGTAGCTGTTTCGGTGCACCAGGTATAGTTTGGGCTTCCGAAACAGAGAGGGTTTGGCAGTCCTTGGGCAGGCTGATGCCTGCGTCGGTTCCGGGATGTAGGCCCGACTGCCGTGGGAACTGCACTGCTTGCTGTTGTTGTTGTGCTGGTTGTTGAGGACGTTGTGAGCGGGAGAGTGGAGAGAGTTATCTGAGAGTATGGCGTCGTTGGCAAGCTTGTGAGGGATTCAGTGGAAGTTTTTGATGTTGTTACACTGAGCACTTTAAGGTATAGAGGCGCAATTGTTCTTTCAAGTGTGGTAGAACAAGACCTGGCTCTTTGTTCTTTTGGCGCGTTAAGCCTTTGGCGTTGTGTAAATATGTGAAATACGCAATATGCACTTTTGTTCTTGGTCGAGGCTCTTTCCTCAGAATTTGAGCGACAGGCGCGCTCATTTTATTTGATTTGGTAAACAAAGTAATACATATAAATATATAATAGCGTCCTTTCGCTTTGTTTTAATTGCACTGTGAATTAATTAATAGGCACTAATATGAATTAATACACTTCAAAGCATGTCCACTTGTGACAATGGTTACAAAGAAACTTCTTGAATCAATGATGATTTCACTTCAGCAAACCTTAAAAGAATTCACGACTGTCATGCAAACCACAATGCAAGAACTTATGCGAACGCAAGACACGCTGATGCAACTTCTTGTGTCAACCAAATCAACATAAACGTATTCACTTCAAATATCTATGTAGAACGCGAACGGCGTTTCACGATATAAACTCGGGTTCTTATCCGAAAAGACATTGATGACATTCTCTCTGAGACACATCTAACAAATAGGTACAACCTCCACATTCCAAGATACCTTATCTACGCCGCAAACCATCCAGACGGCAAAGCCCATGGCGGCACTGCTATACTTATCAGAAGTCGCGTCACCACCTTCCCAATAGAACTGAAACGAAGTACCTGCAATTCACTTCTATACATATGCAATCCAGCAACGGCCCCGTTACTCTGGCCGCTGTGTACTGCCCATCTAGTATTTTAGTCTCTGAGAACAAATTCATGGCCGGCGACTACAATCCCAGGCATACACACTGGGGATCGCGCCTTTTGATACCAAAGGGTAAACAACTATACAACGCGCTCATTAAGCAGATCCAAAAAAAAACTCTCAGTTCATATTGACTTTGCAATAACAAGAAAGATCTCAAGAAACAATGTTACGGCCGCGTCACTTGCAGAACTATCATATGATAACTCTCCTGCTCTACTTACTCGTATCCATCGACCACAGGCAAAAGGGCCAAAATTATCATAGAACTCCCACCCTGTGCGGTTCTGAGCCCATGCCATATATTCATCGCTTTTACGAAACTTGGATGTTGTCCGCAACGGTGGAAAAAGGCGGTTATAGTAATGATTCCCAAGCCAGGCAAAAACAAAACGCAACCATCATTGTACAGACCAATCAGCCTTCTTACATACCTCTCGAAACTGATTGAAAAGGCATCTTTAAAACGACTTACTCCCTATTTGAAAACATCTAATACAATCCCATCGCATCAAATTGGCTCCGAAGAAAAGCATGGAACGATTGTATGGGTCAATCGCATCACAAACGAAATTCGAACTGCTTTTGAGCACCGGGAATACTGCACAGCTATATTCTAAGATGTTGCACAAGCATTTGATCGAGTTTGGCTAGAAGGACTAATGCACAAGGTAGCAAATCGAGTTCAGAAGGTAATTTTAAAGGCTGCGAATCTAAAGAAATTAAACTCGCGTCAGGTTAGGTTATCTTCTTCTCTCGCATCCACTTCTGGTTTGTCCTGAGCAATGGCAGGGATAACTCAGCGTTAATAATGAGAGCTTTGGCATTTGGCATTTAGCTTATAGGGCTGCACGTATTCGCCCACCATATTTTAATTATATAAAATTGAATACTTAGTATGTTAAAGGCTCGACACCCAACTTTGAACTGAACGCACAAATCCCTTCCCTTCCCATCTCTGATTACATAAATTAACTAGATAGATAGGCAAAAATGGGTGCGTCTAAGCCAAAAAAAAAAGAAATTAAAGTTAAATATAAAACAATGGGTAGATAAATAGAGAATAAGCTCAAATAAATGAATAAATTACCAAATTAAATCAAATAAGCAACCAGTTTTATATATTACGAATGGTGACTGTGCACCTGTCATGTCTTATTTGTTAGAATTGTGACAAAATAGGTTTTTGAAGCGTCTAGAAGTAGAATAGCTTTCATTTCGATTCCAAGTATTTTTATTGAAATCCAAAACTAGATTTGAGAGTGCTGTACAATGCTATTAAAAGTACATAAGACCAGTGTTGTTTAACTTTGGCACATTTAACAACACAGTAATCGTAAAACACAACGTTCGGTACATATTTATGCAAAACGTGTTTTATTTGCCGCAATTTAAATAAACGTAGTTGGACATATACAATGAAAATTGAGGACTTGAATACTTTTTGGACCGACAAATCTCTTTATGACAAAGCGGAAGCGAAGTACATTGAGAGATGTTACCAAAAGCAAATTTCATTAACAGTACGTGCAACCAAGGATTTTTTTAACTTTCAAGCGAATATGTACATATGTAAAATAGGTAGCCTGTTACAAACTTGGCAACCCTTAAAAAGTCAGCTGTTCATATCAACATTTATTTTTAATAAGTTAGCAATTTTTTTGTTTTTAACTTTTCCTGCAATACTGTTCTTTAAATGTTTTAACTTGTGCAGCCCGCCACAAGAAAAGAGTCTCGCAACAAAATGGAACTGCAACAAGATGCAAATTCGTTAAATGATATCTTATACGTAAGTTTTTTATTAAATAAAAGCCAATTTTTTTATAATAATTTGCAAATAGTTAAATCCCTTAACCATTGAAGCGCATTTTTTTTTGGAAACATTGGAAAGTCTAAGTATCCAGGAAGGAACACAACTGGATCCGCAATTAACCAAATTACTCGAAAGAATTGTAGTTGGAATTGAAGAATATCTGCAAAAAACATCCACATACATTTTGCCCACTGATCGTGTCCGTTGTGTGCCATCAAATGATATATTGAATATAAAACGAACCTTTACCTGCATTTTATGCAAAAACCGATGCGTTGGTAATACTATTAGTAAAGCCGTAGGCCATCTGACTGAACAGCATACAAATAAAAATCAGCCAGAACAAAAAAGGTCAAATATTGTATTGCCTAAAAGTAAGTTTCAGTTCGCATTTGTTGTAAGAGACGCAGTTAATTTTTAAAAATTTTGCAGAGACAAAGGCATTGATTGCAAATGAGCTATCAAGTGTGCTTAAACAAGGTTATCAAGTAGCTGAAAAATTAAAAATTATTCCCGAGTACGATGTAATTGAACAGGACCTCAATAAAGTAATACGCCCTGTGTATCCAGAGCAATCAGTGCGTGTGTATAAGTTCGGTTCACGTTTATCAGGAACTGGCACTCGTTCATCAGATCTTGATGTATTTGTGGACATCGGTAAGCGAAAATTGCATTTGCCTCAAACAATATAATGCTTCTTTTCTATTTTAAATTTTGCTACTAAAGAAAATACTTTTCATAAATTCGAACACCGTGCCTCAAGTGAAACGATTGGTAAATTATTGAAAGTAAAAAAGGCATTGGCAAATAGCAAAAACTGGCGTATTATCAGTGTTATTGAAACTGCAAGAGTTCCTATAATAAAGGCATGCCATCAAGCATCAGGAATTGAATGTGATATTGGATTTTCCAATAGCCTCGGTTTTTGTAACACCAATCTGATTAAGTATATATTTGAAATTCAACCTATTGGTGAGTGAGAATTCCACAGCAGTTTGAAGCTTTACGTAAAAACAATATTTTTCTTTACTATTCTAGCTCAATATATGTGTATATATTTAAAAAAATGGTTGGAGAGGTCAAAACTGACGGAACAGATATCCACTTACAGCATGACTTTGTTGGTTATTTATTTTTTGCAACTCCGGAAGTTGTTACCTTCAATTGAGTTGTTGCAAGCAGATATTGTCTCTTTGCAACTCGTTGGACGTAAGTTATATTTTAAATATATTTATAATGTTTATAAGCCAATTATAATGGCCAAAACTTCTAGCTTGGGTTGCGAACTTTACACAAAAATCACTAAAAGATATGGCTATACCGTCTATCGAGGTCACCACCGGAATATTAAAGGAATATGTTAAGACATTCTTTGATTATTATGCCGACTTCAAATATGACAAAAACGTGGTGTGTCCTTATTTTGGACAAGATTGTGTAGATATTAGGCAGGTTGAACAGAGTTTGCCTAAACGGTAGGTTAAAAATTTAAAATAATACATTTTTAATTTTATAACGCAATAATTTATTTTGCAGTTACGTTGAATTTACATTCAACAATTCCGAGTATGCCTTGCAATTACAAAGGCCAATGGTTGTTCAAGATCCTATAGAACTTAATCATAATGTAACAAAAGCTGTTACAAAATATGGTCTCAAACTGTTTGTTGAGTATAGTCGACAAACTGCAGAGCTATTAGGTGACCGCTGAAATAGTGGACGGCGAGATACAAAAGCGATCGTTTAAAAGTTTACATTTAATAATGAACCATTAAATTAATTCAAATGTGTATTATTTAAGCAGCAAAGCCTATGTATAATATATTTTCTACAATACGATTGATATATACAAAGTTTACAAGTAACATTCTTGTTTATTATTTTACACATTTATATTTAGATGTTTCAATCAATGGACTGCAACCATGTAAAAATCCTTTGAGTTATGGTAAATTCATCAACAGTTATATTGAGAATTTTGAAAAACTAAACATTTCGGCGTGATTTCAAAGTCCATTCATGATTAATATCTCCGTTTTGCAACAGGGGACTTTGTATTGAATTCATATGTAGTGTTCGTCTAATATAAGAATTTTTATACTTATATATGTATATTTTGAAGTACATATTTATTTAATTATTATTATTATTAATTAATTATTTAATTTATATTTGTCTTCAGGATGTTCAGTGGTAACGATTAAAGAAATGCCACAGCTATCAGTATCATTATTATTATTACCTTAAAATTATTTGCGATTTGATTATCACCATTGTTTTAAAGCTAAGGTCCAAACAATCCTTTGCTTTTAATAGGCTTGAAAATTTCTGCATTCAAAAACTACCTAAATGCAATTAAATAATCCTTTAGCATACCGTTTTAGCATAAATCATGTTTCTTTATTTTGCTTTAGCTTATATAATAATATAAGCTTTTGCAGCAATATTGTAAATTTAGAAATCACTTTCGAGAAAAATAGCCAAACCTTCATTCATATATGGTTCTGTTGCTTTGAAGCAAGCAAAATAACTGTAGGTCCCTGTTATCTTCGGACTGCTATTTATAGAGATTTTCCCATTTTCCACCTTTAAAGCAATGACAGCATAGACCGTTCCTAAGATATGAAATGCATAAGACTCGAAAAGTCTCGTATAATGCATAATTAGATCTACACAATGGAGGTCGAAAATTACGATTTACTCTGGACGGAATAAAAAAAGAAATTTTATTAAGGACTCTTAAAAAAATTGTTAATGGAAATTTTGTTAAAAAGCATATTAGAGTGAAATGACACCGAGTAAAAGCTTAAGCGAAAATAAAAAACAGTGTTGAACGATCACGACAGCAATCGATTGTTGGGATCCCAATTAAAACCCCAAAGAGCAAAAAAAATGTAATGTTTTTGAACAGACTCTATCAACTCTTGATAAAATTGGTATTCCATGCATGCTTTTACAATCATTTTGAAGAAGTTGGTTTTTACTAGTATCATTGTAGGTCATGCAAACTTTAACGTCATCTGCCTAATTAAGGATGCAAGAATGGGAGATGACTTGAGGAAGATCGCTTTGAAATAAGTTACAAAGCAGAGGACTTAAATGGCTACCTTATATTACCCCTGACATGACTTTAATTCAGTTAGATTCACAGCCTTTAACAATTAGCTTCAGAACTCGGTTTGATAGATAAGATCATATCCAATTTAAAAGGCCAGACGGAAAACCCAAACGTGACAGCTTAAAAAGATGAAGTCTATGGTATACAAAGTCAAGGCTTTTCTGAATTCCGTATATATAACATCAGTTTGCTTTTATTCTGTGAAACCATTAATAATAAGATAGGAAAGTTCTATTAGTAGAAGTAGACCTACGTTGGGTGGATGATATCAAAGACATACAGTAGCGTTGCAATTGTGAGGTAACAATTTTAAGAATCGAAGAGAGCTATTTGTTTTAAAATCTTTTTTGTGAATAGGGATGATATAATATTCATTCCTGATATATAGAAAATTAATGTATATAAGTGCTAAAAAGAAAAGATAATAGTGTTCAGAGGGAGTGAGCACAGTGTTTTAAAATACAGCAGGGAATTTTATCAGGGCCAGTAGAAAAGGATGATTTTGTGGACCATAAACAGACTCAAGGATATCAGGATTCGTAAGAAAGTTTACATGAGGTAGATTATACGGATAGTTAAGGTGAAAATTACTTGGGTTAATAGAATAGGTTGCTTGAAAAAAAAGTTACAAACAGCTATTTCAGTATTGTTAGTGGAAGTTGATAAAATATCATGTTTTAAAAATCAGATACCTTTGTAATTTTATAGCAGAACTCAACGAGCAAATGATATATTTTTTCTTGATTCATATTTAATTATTAACATTTTACAAACAATTTTTTGCGTACTATTCATGCTCCTCAGTAGATGCTTTGGTAATGGTAATTTTGTCGTTATTACAATAATTAATTTTTGCCAGATGCTGACTGGTCGTCTTTTTTTGTCTGCTGAGAACTTTGAGATTTTAACAAGTGTTTTATCAGTAGACTTCTATAAGTACTCTACGCTAAATAATTAAGGTATTTATTGAAATTTATTACATTGCCTTTATGGCTTTTCCACTTATTGTATCTTAGAATCCAATGTCTTATTATCTCGAGCTTCTCTTAACTGGATTGTGAGTTATCTTTACTGCTTTATAATTTTCCTTGCAACCATCTCTTGGAGACGAATCCTTCATTAACACTACATAAATAGTTTCCATAAGAAATATTGATAACTACGGAGGATTTACCAATCTTTCATCAATTCAAAATGTGTTTAAGAGAATCGTCACATTACAATTATGGTACAACACCACTGTCGTTCTTTGAAAACGTGTTTGTTAAACGTCGGCCAACCATTACCTACAGCTTCTTAATTCAAATAATGTTTTTTTAGCAAAACGCATAACTAATATTATATATATTTATCTACTCGATTGTAGGCTGCAAACATTAAGGTAAAAATATAACATGACTTCATAAATAATCTTGAAAAAGTTAACCGGTATTCACACATTTTCATGTTGCTGGATGACAAAAACATTTCTTTGACGTCTTTATGCAAATTAAAGTGAGGCCCCACTTTTTCAGCATGATGATATTGCTGTAAAAGTAAAATTTGGTTCTTTAGCGTTCTGTTCAATATTTTTCTGCCTGGACATAGTTGTAATAAAAGTACTGCTTAAATTTTATTTGAAATTTAATTTTTTTTTGTTATCTCAAATCTAAGGTTTAAAGTGAGCCGGTGCATTTTATTAAAAAGTTTACTTAACGGGCTAGTCACGTTGCTCTTAAATTTTGATCTTCGTCTTATTTTTAAATAATTATTTGTTCATTTAGTTTATTTTAGGCCAACTGCACTCTGCTGTACCTCTTAAAAATAAATAAATATATAGCCGATGGATAAAAACATTTTCTTAATTTCTGTATATCACTTTGTGAGGAGGCTATTACCTGTTAATTAATAGGTGTGAAATTACTGCCTATAAAGGTCAAATTACAATATATAATCAATTCGCCAATAAGATTCTTTCTCGTAAAACTGAAAGTATTAAAGATATTGAAAGCTATAGAGAAAAATTTAAATTAATTTAAAATCTATTCACGTGATATTCTAAGGCTTTGGTTGACTCAGAGCCTTTTGCTTCTAAATCAACGACAGAAAAATTATGTTAAAAATTTATACTTTATTTATACTCCACCAATTAAATACGTTTCCCAAAAAATATAACAAGAAAACAAAAATTAATACCACACATAAAATAATACATCGGTTATACCAATGCTGCTTGGAGTCGTTCATCATTTTATATATGCAAGTAGCATAGGCTTCTGCGTTTTCAATGCTTTCATTATTGTTAATAACAAAATGAGATTTTTCACATTTGTGGTCCAATGGCATTTGTGAATTGATGCGATTATGTGCCTCTCTTTCGGATAATTCATTTCGTTTCATTAAACGTTGGAACTGCTTCTCTGGTTCACTGTAAGTTTGAAATATTATGTGCTTAAAGCTCCTACTGTTTAAAATGTACATTACATCAAATACGTACCAGTATACAGTCACAATTTTATGTATAAAATCGATAAGCATTCCAGTTTCAAACAGTAAAGGTGAATCAATTACAATCCAGGAATGACCAGTTATAAAGTACTTAAACACCAGCCAAATAATTTTTCGATGTATGGGGGGGTGTGTGATCTGATTCAGTTTTCCGCGTAATTCTTTGTTTTCAAACACCATGCGACCAAGTACGGCACGATTTATCTCTTTACTGGGCAGGATAACATCATTCCCAAAAACTTCACGTATTTGCCGCCAGCATGGTTGACCTGGCTTTACAACTTTAATAAACAAGACAAGAAAGTATAATTTACAATTACATTTGATATACATATAATATGTAAGAACTTAATAACTTTACAAAAAATATTGTATTATAACCTTGTGAAAACTATATATTAAAATTGGGATTTGTTATACGATTTTTAAATGGCAAACGCCAATTAAAAAATCAATGTACGTCTTTTTCTTGATATAGAACTTTTTGCTTGTTTTCGTAGAGAAATTTTAAAATTGTAAATTCTACGCAAATCGATATGAGCACCCAATAAAATAAATTAATTTGAAATGATTTTGATAAAATTATATCACATTTTAAAGAACTTCAAGTACGGCGAGTTTCAAGTGCATATGTTGCGATGTGTGGGAAAATGAGCGGAATTTGTTATTTGGACCCAGGACTCGACAATCTTCACTTTTTAAACGTTCCATCAGATGGTAACATTTTGCGTCTCAAACCTCTCTAGCATCCGAGATCAACTTACTCAAACACATGTATGTCTGTTTAGAGTGGCGTCTACGATTACCATTGTTTTTGGTGTTATTGTGAAATGACACGTAGATTTGATAATCCATGAAATGCTGGGCGATAATCATAATTTTGGCTTCATTCATAGCTGTTGTTGTTGTTGCTGTAAGCAGAAAAGCGAGGAATGGCGCTTGGTTCTATGTTGAGCCCTACATTTAGCGTGCTGGGGAATTAAGGAATGGGGCAAATAGAAATTCATTCTTAAGAGCAACTCTAAATGCCTCATGCCTCTTGCCATGAGTGGGATTCAAACCCACGACCTCATATTTAGAAGACAAGTGCACTAAGCTACGACGCACCAGAAGACTGGGATAAGTCTCATCTGGCCAATCACAAATTCTATCGAAAAGTCAACCGATTACAGAAACCATGATGACGGCGATTAGGCGACCTGGAGTAGATCCATTCTTCAAGAACTGGCCGAGGCGAAAACAACATGGGACAGAGCTCAAAAAACAGAAAGCGCAAAACAGGGGTCAATGGAAGGTTCTAGTATAAGCCCTAAGTTCCCTAGCGGAATAATAAAATTACAAACAAAAAAAACATGGCTCAATTGCTGTTATGATAATCATTCTGGTGACTTTGGATCTAGTGGGCCTTCTTCTATATTGCTCTATAAACTTGTACAAATCTTTATATTTTTATGCTCCGAAAAAAAACAATTTTAAAATAAAAACATTTATTTTTTTTGTAATACTTACGTTCCCTTGCAATTTTGTCAGCATCAATAACAGGAACTCCATTGCGCTCAAAGACTTTACTTATTGTACTCTTACCAGTAGCTATTCCACCTGTTACAGCAACTATAAACATATCTTAATAGCAAATACTTTAAATTTGTAAAACTACAAATTTGCACCGTTGGATAAAGAGTTACAATTTCTACAAACAAGAGTTGTAAAACGTAAAATTTGTTTCATTAATTTCACAAGCTGATTATTATGTCGATAGGCGGTAGACTCATCATTCGATAATATTAACATTATTTTGTTTTTGTGATAAATGAATCGATACACATCGAAATGAAAAATGTTTTTCAACTTCACTGAACTGAACATTTTTGATGAGGTTATATTAAACAGTTTTATTTAATCTATTCCGACAATTGTGTACTTCGTGTACTTGAACTCAAAAAGCGACTAAAATGTAAAATGCTTTGTGGAAGAAGCTTACAACTGTATGTGGCTTCAAGCTACAATTTCTTAAGCTACAAATGAGCATGCATAGAGAATAAGAGTGCGATGCATTTACAGTAATATTACTTTATTTCGCACAACTTTTAATGAATAATATAACTTAAAATACCTGATTAGTATAAAGCCGTATAAAGAATTTTATTATTCCCCTTCACTATGGTCATCGTTCCAAAAGCGGAGCAGCGCCGTGTGGTTTTCCTACGTAAATATCGTCTATTTCCTATCCATACATACCACTGCTAGGCCAAAGCACCATTGCTGGTGGCGAGTACGCTACCACTCACGCTATCAATTCGCACATACATATAAAAAATTACAAATAAAAATTAATACAGCGTCAAAATTTTATGCTAAACAAGTAGCCGTTTTTTTTCCACGACGCTTTTTGAGGCTACCTACAATTTAACGCGTGGAATCGACAGAATGAAAATAAAAATAAACTACGTTTTTTGATATTTCTAGACTGTATTTATGTATGTTCATTGCATATTAAGTAACAATATTTTGATTTCGAGCCTACTGCAAAGACTCGTTAACAAAAATGCAAACTCGTGATTAAATTCAATAAAGTCGCTTTTGTAATATTTCTGTATTAAAAATAGAAAATAAATTTATTCCACTTGACTTTATACAATATATAGAGCATCTGTTCGACGACAACAGGAACCTTCAGTTTATAGCCAAATCCAAACAGCGGTATCTCTAATAAATATTTACTTGGCTACTAGAGGAGTTGAACCACCGAATACGCTACCACGCTAACGATGCCCACGATATTTCTGTATTAATAATCCAAAAATGTATTTCAATAAAAAGTGACGGTATTTTTTTTAAATTAAGATGAATGCTCAATTAATTATGTAATTAATATTATTATTTATTTTATTATTTATTTTACTATAAATTTTCAACCCATTATGAATTGAATTATGAATTGTATTAAGAACATAATGCCCAAATAAGATGAAACGGAAAAAATAAAATAAGATAAAATCAATACGACATAGCTGTCACTATTTGCTGCAGGCCCTTATTGTTATTATTATTATTATTGTTTAAAAAACATAACTTAGTCTAATCATAGATTACTTTGGAAAACGTCTTCCAACTTTCCACAGTCGTTGGTATTATATATGTATGTAGTTGCATATGTTCCGCAAGCAACGATTAAAAAATGTTTGTAGTTTTTTAGTTGTTGCTAGAGTGGTGAGCCAGGTCTCACAGTTGTAAAAGAGGACAGATTTAATGTAGTCGTTAAAAATTTGAATTTTAGTCTTCTGATGGACGTAATTCACCCTTCAGAAGTTTTTCAATTGCCCAAACGCAGCTTTGGCTTTTTTATTCTATTCTTTTCTATTCTATTCTTTTCTATTCTTCTCTCTACATCCACTACAGATTCTAAATTCTTTACTAATTCGCTGCCGAGGTACTCGAATTGATCGTCTCCCTCAATAGAATTGCCTTCATTGTGCAACTGAGTGTTATTTTTCGCATTTATCCTCATACTCTTCGTTTTAGAGCTTGTATACAAGCCGGCTTTTCTAGATTCGGTGACAAGGTTATTAAGTTGATTTTGCATATCACTACACAGATTTGTCAACAGAGCTGGATCATCGGCATAGTCAAGATCGCTAAGTTTGGTGTTTAATTTCCAGATAATTCTCACATTTCCAATCTCTGCAGGTTCCATCTAGTGCGTTGATGAACAGCAACGGTGAGAGTCCACACCCTTGCTTAACTGTGCTATTACAAGCAAAGAGTTCACTGAGTTGACCACTGTACAGTGTTCGTAACAGGCCTTAATGACATTAATAATTTTTTGTGGGATTGTAGGCCAAACTTAGCTGACTAATGCTTAGCACAAGGCGGTCGAGCTGCATCTTTGTAAAGCCATGAGGACTGGTTATCCGACCGGATTAAATGCTCGGACTCTGCATCCATGGTGTAGCTGAAAAAAGCAGTAGCAAATTTCCCAGCTTGCGGGTAATGTAAGTTAATTGCGACGTGTACCTCAAGGTTGAGAGCTGGTAAAGGCGAGTGTCTGGTGCCCTGGTGCGACCAGGAAGCCCCATGAGTATCTCACCCTACTACGGGCCATGAATCCAATGCTGAAGACGTCGCTTGAAAAGTCATTTCCTATAAAGTAGTGCCTGCAACACAGCAAAGTGGCTACTGCAACCTTCAATACTGTAATACTCGTGCTATTTTGCAAGTTAACTTAAGCTAACGTCGCCAGGCGAATAAACGAAATAATAATAAATAATTGCACTCGGCAGTGTTAGCATTATGCCGAATGTCATTGCATAGTCGGCAAACACGGCATCTTTTCCGTGGCCGCTATGAATATGATTTTGATGTGTTTCGTTTTCATCTGGCTCTTAATTTCTATTCTTCAGTTCAGTTGTTATCTAGCCTCGAAGGCGGCAGCAATTGCTCTGCTAAATAAATGTAACAAAAAAATTAAGCAGCTCCGTCTTTTATTGCCAATGCACCGCTTTACAAATTAGACGTTAAATTAACTGAATAAAAAAAATATATTAAAATATATTAATTGGCGCTCAACTAGTGGTAAAAATTCATTGCCCGAATAGCTTCTAATAGAAGCAAATGAAAAGTGACTATCAAATTGAACTCAGCCACATCAACAAGGCTGTAGTGAAGAGCACCACTTGCTGAAGTATAAAAAAAAGGTGTTGTGCAAAGTGCAGCAAATCATTCCGACCTACGTCAACACAGGCAGCAGCGGTGATCAAGTTTCCAATCGCGTCTCCTGAGCAGTAGCGTTTAACAAAAAACGTGGTACACTAAAGCCGCTCGAGCTCTTTGGGCAGCGATTTATCACCAGATCAGAGCGCAAGCTATCTGGGCAGCGGAGACTGCGGCGGGGGAAGCAGATTCGACCAAGAGAAGAATAAAGCGAAAGCGAAACTTTTGTACACGTGGGCAAGCGAACAGCGTACAACCACGCAAGTGACAGCGGTCTCAGTGATTACGTAAAACAGAAAGAGACAATCAACAGTTGCTGACCCAAGCCAATGCAGGCGGCAACAGTGACAAAAACCTCTCCAATCATCACAATTGGTTGAGGTGCGCAATAGCGTTTAACAAAAAACGTGGTACACTAAAGCCGCTGGAGCTCTTTGGGCAGCGGTGTGTCGCCAGATCAGCACGAGAGCCATCTGGACAGCAGAGACTGCGGCGCGGGAGCAACAGGAGCAGCAGCGGCAACAGGGTTACATTTAGAAGGGAGCTAGATCAGGTCCTCAACACAAAACTTAAAATATGTAAGTGAGCACCTTTATCCAAACTCATTTCAGGTCTGCAAAAGTAAAGAGAAAAAGCTGAATAGTTTTGCAAGTTTTTTTAAGAGGAAAGTGTGGAGTTTAAGTTGGCAAAATAAAGAAAAGAAAAGAAAAGAAGAAAAAAAGTGAATTCTTTTTGTAGTGAGCAGAGCTTGAGTTTAGCCTCTCCTCTTTTACTTCCACTTGTCTTTGTTTTTGTGTTTTGCCCAATATGGTTTTGTAACACGATCTGTTGAGTTCTGCGACGTTTTTTACTCGGCCTCCGGCATCGTGCCGAATATAATTTGTTTACATTCCAAGCCTATGTCATCGCCATTCCGACGATATAGAACTACTCTCCAGCAGTCAAGTGATTCTGACTCTGATCGCGACAGTCAGCGTATTCGCATTCTAGCAACAAGACACACACCCCCACCTCGCCTCAGAGATAGCGTCATGGACCCTGAACAACTGAAAGCAATAATACAGGCGGCTGTCAGTGCAGCTTTAGCTGAGCAAGCAGCTGTGAACCGGCAAAGGGATGAGGCTCTCGTAAGTAGAATCAACCAGCTGTCCGATCAAATAGCAGCAACACGTATCGACACTCCAGAAGTTCGGGCGTCCACTGCAATAGAGATAAGAAGTGGCATTCGTTGTGATGAGCCGTTGGATTATAAGAAGCAAAATTAGGGGACCGGCTGATGCCGTTCTAGCTTCTTTCGGCACGGTGCTAAACTTTGACGCCATAATAAGTCGTCTTGACTTCACATATAGTGACAAAAGACCAATCCACGTAATTGAGCAAGAGTTAGGTACTCTTCGACAAGGCGGCCTGTCTTTGCTGCAATATTACGACGAGGTTGAAAAAAACTGACGTTGTTGTCAAACAAAGCCAACATGTCGTATGAGCCAACCTTGGCTAAGGGTCTGTGCGAAAAAATCCGTGATGATGCGTTGCGGTTATTTATATCAAGGCTCAAACGAAGCCTAACAGACGTTCTTTTTGCAGCGAAACCAAAAGATCTTCCGTCTACTCTAGCGCTAGCACAGGAGGTTGAATCGAACCATGAGAGATATGCGTTCGCAGCAAACTTTGCAAAAAGCCAAAAAGATGGGGAGCGTGGGCCAAATGCTCGTTACCAAGAGAAAACATCTCAGCAGGAAAAAGCACAAACAAGAGATTCAAAAAATCCGCATTTTAGCAAACATTTCAAACAGGGCCAGTCCGGCCAACGTGGTAGTGGACAGCAGGGAACGCAAGAGCCAATGGATGTTGACCCCTCTATTAAATTTATTCAGCCCACGCAATTCCCAGCCGTCACAAACAAGCTGACAGCCACGTCCGATCGCACAAACAGCAACTAATAGCAGCAGAGAGTGAACCATGTCACTCAGACAGCACCCACTGTCATGCTGAGTAGTTCATACGCCAGTGCCGCTAGTGGTGCGGTGGCGCAGATTGACGATGATGCTGACTCCGATTCCCTCAAGTTTTTAGGGGAAAGTCCCTATTGTCCGTCATCAGACGAAGAGTATTGATCCCTTATGAAGATCCTCATCGACACAGGCGCGTCCAAAAATTTCATTCGACCCTACAAAGGGCTGCGCGATGTTAGTCCGGTAGGTTCTCCGTTCCAATTTCATTCGACCCATGGCACGACCCATATTACCCAAAAATGCTTCGTATCCCTATTTAACGTAAAGGCGGTTTTCTTCCTATTACCTGACTTGTCCACATTTGACGGAATAGTCGGCCTTGACTTGTTGTCACAGGCTGGCTCTTCGCTTTGCTTAGCATCCGGTCAACTCAGATGGGGTACAGAGGTTGAACCGATCTCCTTTCACTCCTGCGCCAATGTCAATTTCACTGATGTGGATTGCTTAGACGCACCTCCCCAGATTCGTAGTGTTTTTTTTTAAATGTTAACGGTCAATAAAAATGGGTTTGCTGACCCCAACGAAGCCTTACCGTTTAACACCTCAGTGGTAGCCACCATCAGAACAATGACTGATGAGCCCATTTACGCCAAACTGTATCCATATCCGATGGGAGTGGCCGATTTTGCCAATAAGGAGGTGCAAAATCTCCTAAGCAACGACATAATCCAGAAATCCGCCTCTCCTTACAATAATCCTATTTGGGTGGTGGACAAGAAGGGAACTTACGAGGCGGGTAACCAGAACAGGTGATTGGTTATTGATTTTCGAAAACTCAATGAGCGAACCATTTCCGACCCAATGCCAAATATATCGATGATATTAGGAAACTTGGGCAAGGCCTGTTACTTTTCAACGCTAGATCTCAAATCTGGCTACCACCAAATCTTACTCGCGGAACGCGACCGCGAGAAGACATCTTTTTCAGTGAACGGTGGAAAATACGAATTCAAGAGGCTTCCATTTGGCCTCAGTATCTTTCATAGAACCATTGACGACATCCTGCGAGAGCAGATTGGCAAATTTTGCTACGTCTATGTTGACGATGTTATTATCTTCTCTGGGGATGAAGAATCTCATGTCAAGCATGTGCAATGGGTTCTACAAAGACTGTACGAGGCAAACATGAGAGTGTCATCAGAGAAATCGCGTTTTTTTAAGAAAACCGTGAATTTCCTGGGATTCGTTACGACAGACCCAGAAAAAGTCAGGGCTATACAAGAGTTCCCGGAGCCAAAGACAGTGTTCGAGGTCAGGTAATTCCTGGGTCTCGCAAGCTATTACAGATGTTTCATAAAAGATTTCGCAGCAATAGCAAGGCCCATTTCGGGCATATTAAAGGGTGAAAATGGAACTGTCAGTAGACACAGATCCCGGAACATCCAAGTACAATTCTCTGACGAGCAACGTCAGGCGTTTCAGAAGTTGCGGAATATACTGGCATCTGAGGACGTCATGCTCAGATATCCCGACTATAAAAAGCCATTCGATCTAACGACGGATGCTTCAGCTCATGGTATAGCTGCGGTTTTGTCTCAAGATGGCCGTCCTATCGCTATGATATCGAGAACGTTAAAGGATAGGGAAGTTAACTACGCAACTAACGAGCGGGAGTTATTAGCTATTATATGGGCCTTAACCAAGCTTCGGCACTATTTGTATGGAGGTAAAGACATAAATATCTCTACCGACCATCAGCCTTTGACATTTGCGGTAGCGGAATCCAACCCTAATGCAAAAACAAAAAGGTGGAAAGCGCGCATAGACGATTCTAATGCTCGGATGCATTGTCCAGACAACAGCTTAATGCTTTGGAAGAACACGAACCCGAATGTTGCGCAGCAACGATCCACAGCGAGCTCTCGCTCACTCACACCATTGAAACAACGGAAAACCCGTTGAATTGCTTCCAGAACCAAATAATGCTGGAGGAAGCGCGCGTTCCTTTAAAACGTACTTTTGTTTTGTTCACTTTACTTGCAGAAAGTCTCTATTGGACGTTCTCTCGGAGGTAATTGTGCCGAAGGGCGTGAATGCCCTCTATTGCGACTTGCATACGCTCGCGATGGTTCACGACGAGGTCGTTCGGAGGTTTCCAGCCGCGAGATTCTGGCACTGCAAGAACCTTGTAGTAGACATATTCGGAACAGAGGAAAAAAGAGAAATTCTCACAACCGAACACAATAGAGCCCATAGAGCAGCGCAGGAAAACGTTAAACAAGTTCTGTCCTAATATTACTTTCCTAAAATGGCAATGCTTGCTAATGAAATAGTTCAAAATTGCAAAACATGCGAGAGGGCTAAATACGATAGACACCCTAGAAAACAAGAGATTGGTGAATCGCCGATACCAGCACACACAGGGGAAATGTTGCACGTAGACATATTTTCTACGGACAAAAAATTCTTTCTCACTTGTATCGACAAGCTCTCCAAGTTTGCCATTGTACAGCCGATTCAATCAAGAACTATTGCGGATCTCAAGACAGCATTGCTCCAGCTTATGAACTTCTTCCCGAAAGCCAGAGTGATGTGACAACGAGAAATCGTTGAACTCGCACACAATCACATCCATGTTGTCCAACAACTTTGGTGTTAGTATTTCAAATGCACCACCGCTACACAGTGTCTCCAACGGACAGGTGGAACGCTTCCATAGTACGTTGGTGGCAGATGCCTGCGGATCGACAGGGGCATAAGTAACACGGTAGAAGTAATTTTGTACAATAAGTCAATCCATTCGGTCGGTAGCAAAAGACCTGTTGACATTGTGCAAGCTCACCCCGACGAGCCACAAACGGAAGTCCGGACCAGGATTCAAAACTCCCAGGTTATGCTCAGAGCCAGAGAGAATGCCTCGCGACAAAACAGAGTTTTTGAGGTAGGAGAAAAAGTTTTGGTTAAATCCAACCGTAGGCTTGGAAACAAACTCACGCCCCTTTATGAGGAGAGAGACATTGAAGCGGACATGGGGACCACAGTCCTCATTAAGGGGAGGGTGGTGCACAAGGACAACCTGAGATAACCTTCCCAAAGACAATGTCCTTGCGCTGGCGAATCATGTTCACCCTTTTTTTCTTTTTAACCACTTAACCAAGATTTAGTGTCCATCGGCATGTAGCATTTAAGTTAAGTATTTCTTGGTGTAGGGTTTTCTTCTTTACAAACAAAAAATAGTTAAAGTTTCACCCACAGGGTAGCTAGGAGCTTAGATTTAGGTTCCATGCTGAAGGTCGCGGCTGGCAAGCCGGAAGCCAGTACTCTAGAAAGAATCAAATTTGCAGAAACTCGACTGATCAAAGCAAACAATAGACGGCTAAAGGTAAACACTAGAGTTCAGAGTCAAACTAATCAACCGTAACACTTGCAAAACTTAAAATTATCAGCCCAAATATTTTATATCATGCAGACTTGAGATCGGTTTGGCTTGAGGAGCTCACAAACACCCCCCATAGGGGACCTTATGTCTGTTTCGTCTGTTAAAGTCTACAATTCGATAGCGCCCTACACTTATTAGGTTCCCGAAGTAAAATTTACTCGTAAGAAAATTACTATTTTTTCCATCGAACACAAAGGCTTCAAACTACAGATAAACGTCAACATCATAGCGGAAAGTAATGGTGAGTTTAATGGTGAATTAGACGTAACAGACAAGGCAACACAGTCCCCTGGTAGAATGTTGGACCTACCAAACTACGGAAAAAACCAGGAAATGACTTAATAGAGCCTTAAAAACTCGAAAAGATGAAGACTGGGATGTCTACCACAATCTGCAGAAGGTCTAAGATGCGTGCCAAACAGAAATTAAGGCGGCAATAGTCTCAATAAGAACCTGAAAAGGGCAAGAGCCTGCATTGCTTGTAGCTACGTGCTTTCTCCTTCGTAACAAGTCAAAGTAGTATTCATTCCCAAACCAGGTACAAATGATTACTTAGCCTAGCCTCGTTTATGCTGAAAAGTCTAATGGTAGTGAATGGCAGAACTGCACTATAGAGTGAAGACTCTGGAGGAACGACCCCTCAACATAGACAACATGCATACTAAAGTGGTAAGTCATGTGATTCAGCCCTGCACGCGATCATTTGCAAGATCGAAACAGGACTGGAAACTGGCAGATACAGATACAGTCGATATTTAGTAGCTTTTGACAGTGACACCTCTATGGACTCTATAGACGATGCCCTGGCAAAGCATGGCACTGGAGGAACCTGCAGAAGATGGATCCATAACATGCTCTCAACAAGGTAGCTTATAGCAGGGCGCAGTGTCGACGACGGGGTTGTTGTCAACAGTTGAGGTCGCCGAAACATACACTCTGATGTGGTCCCTTGTAGTAGACTCAGTGCTGCATAAGCGAAAGTGGAACAAACATACATTCATATACAGGCATCTATGACTTATATCCGATACGAACAGGGTGATCTCTAGACACAATATGTAACTCCATGCAGCTAGTTTTAGATAAGATTGAGTGTCTCTCCGTCAATCCTAGCAAGACCACCCAGGTGCTCTTCGCTAGGGAAAGCAAGCTGGAAGGTCTCAACCTCCCAACGCTAAACGCGACGACTGTTAACCGAACCAAGGAAGTTAAGTGTCTGGGGTCACTCTAGATCGTAAGCTTACTTTGAAAATGCATCTCCATCAAAAGTCTGATCGCGTTCTCAGAGCTTTCTGGCAGTGCAGAAGATCCGTTTCAACGACATGGGATTTATCACCGAAGCTGGTACACTGCATATATACAGCTTTGAGTAGGCCTATAGTCATTTATGCCTCAATAGTCTGGTGGAGAAAAACTATGGTTTAATCCAGCGCTATTCTACTTACTAGACTTCAGAGACATATTTGTTTGGGCATTATAGGAAACAATGCCCACCACCCCCTCTGATGCCCTAAATACACTTCTCAATCTCCCCCCATTACACCTGCTGGTTCGAAGTGAAGCCATGAAAGCAGCGACCAGGCTTCAGGCAAATGGCACCTGGGTGACCAGATCCTCATGCCTGAAAACTCAGGCACTTAATCATGCAGCGCATAACGGAGCTAAAAACCAAGAGTTGTTAGGACCACTGGAAGCTTACAACATGTTGCCGTGTTACAAAATACTTCGTTAAAGATCCCTCACACAAAGCTGCAGACTTCTTTCTCCATCTCGGAATAAGCTCTGGTGGGTCTCAAACGGGACACAACGCATTGTGTCCGTCCAGCTCGCTGGAGCACACAAATTACCACTGCTATAATTTCTCAACTTTCTCCGAGAGGCGATAAGGTTCGTGTAATGGGTTTCTCTACATTTTACTTTTTCTCTTTTATCCTCCCCAACCAATATCTAACCCTTTCCCTTTCCGTTATGGCACAATGGGCAATTTAGCCAAAGTGTCTGAGGCGGTACTTTTGTCGCCTCTGGCACCCTCACATCTATCTATCTATCTACAGTACTCTATTGTAAGTTTTTCTCTTCGTTCTACGTAATTTTCATTTTATATTTTTACCTCTACTTAATTCCGTTCTTCAACTCTTTTCCAAAGCGATTCCGATATCCAGTCATGCTTCGTATTATATGTTAATTTTCGATATGCAAGCGGCAAATTCGAATTTCGCAGCATTGCCCTTTAGGACGGGCATTTCCAAGACATCAGGATGTTATGCCTGAGAACAGAAACTTTTCTAAATTCATTCCACCTGACTTAACTGACTTCCAAAACGTCGATATTTAGTCCGGCGCATTCTGCTAGGCATTGCGAATTTTACAGCTTGGTATAGGGTTCTAACATTCCATTGTCCTACTCTTATCCTTTTTCGTTTGCCATTGTTCGTCATCATGTTGTTGTTGTTATCCGAGGCTGATCTTATGAATACATGAATCGTAAAGTTTTTCAGATGCAATAGTAGATTAAGCCAGATCATTTAATTGAGATCAGGCCTCCGAACTTCCTGTTTGTGCTACAGTCGTTGTTTGGGAAAATCCAAAGGTTCGTTACATTATTGGCAAGAGGTAGTGAAACTTGAACATATTTATCGTTATCTTCCGCTGCACTGCACGCTTTTTCATTTTGAATCCACTGATTACTTGGTACAAAAATTTATTATTTCTGAATCTCTGCATAAAACAAATCCTATATGCCACCGGCGTTATTAATATCCGTATTAAAGCCTTACACAAAACTGCTCCAGGATTGGTTTAATTTGTCAATAAAGCCTGATTTTACACTAAAAGTGATGTTTATTTTGAAACTTTTTATAATAGTTCTAAATGGTTTGTATATTTAATAATAATTTTATTGTTTTCACCACTTTACAATGGCTTACACTGCTTAGGGAAAGAGCTATTACAAAAATAAAAAAAAATAAGGTAAAAGTGTCAGTGCATAGATATGTTTTGTAGAGTAAGAGATAGAGATAGTTTAGGTAGGACGTACTCTGTTTTGTTAGTCAAAAATAGGTAGACAGATAAACAAAGCAAAATTTAGATGTTGTAAGTATTTGATTACGGCGGCATTTCCAGGATTTATATTAGATAAGTGGACATGCAATAGAGTAGTCGATACTACTGTTCAGATTGAAAATACGACAGCCATTTTCCCCCGAGACGGAAATTTAAATCTGGAACAGAATACACATAATTTCTCCAAACTGCTAGCAGGCAACGATGTAACAAATCTCCCAGTGATGAAAATAGACCGCCACAACCAATCGACGACAATGTGGATGTCACTCCACCTGGCCATAATGAAGTCAGAATGGCAACAATGTGACTTAAACACAACAAAGCAGCCGGTGCTGATGGCCGTGAGCGAAGTTGATATAACTGAATGACATTGAGCACCACCATAGCCCTTCCAAGGTAGCAAATGATGTCTCCGAACGTCACACGTGGTGCAGCATATTACAGCGCAACGTCTGCGTTGCCTCGGCCATGTCGTTTGTATGGACGAAGACGCTCCAGTGAAGAAGATTTTCGATGCAAAAGCCGAAAAAGGAAGACAAAGGGGACGACCTATGTATTTTCACTTGGAGCAACCAATGGAGAAGGCGCGAGCAAAGCAGGGCACCCTTTTCAAATAAATTTGTTTGACAGCCTTTCGGTGAACAACTGTTTTCATTATTGAAAATGGTAAAATTAACTTCCTTCCTAAAAAAAATCAAAAGAAGATTTGAGAAAATAATATTTAGTTTCAATTTTAAATTTTTATTATTTACTTATTAAATTTCTTAAATTTATAGAAATTAGCTCTTTTGCAGCTTTACAACTAAAATATTTAAAATAATGCAGTGTATTTGTGTGTATGAAGTTATTGGTCAAGGAAAAAAGTTAAAAACAAAAACCCAAAAAGCAAACAAAAAAAAAACTACTTAAAACTAAGATAGTGTAATGTTTATGTTTTTAGAATTAAAATAAATGGTAGCCTGACTAATTTTTTTACTAATCATGCAAATATTGCCCTTTTCGTGTAGATGTTCGTATACTTTTATTAATTCTGTCTATGGTCTTGCTGATGTGGATATTAAATAGTATTTGGTATCCAGATATTTTATATTACTTGTCCATCGAATTGATTCATTGCCTATCAGGAAGTCTGTGTTTGGAAGATGACAAGTCTTTCGTTTACGTGTAAAATAAATTGCACTTGTCTTATTAATATTTGATTTAATTTTCCAATTGTAAAAATGTCTAAAAAGGTTTTTGTAACTTCTTCGAGGGTAATTTCGATAGTGCTCCAAATATCTTTCCGTCAGAAAGCTTTTAATGGTAAATACGAGGGTGTACCAATATTTTATAACTTATGCGGAAGACTTTAATACCGAACAGTGTCACACGCCGATTGTATATCTAAAGATATCATACCTACTCAATTTTTGCATTGAAGCTATGCTTTACGTCAAACTTCAGATTTCTGAGCAGACCTTACCGATGACACCTTAATCTATATTGTGAGGAAGGTAGAACATGGTTATCCTCAATAAGGACGTCAAGTCGACTATTATTTTCTTTAGTAAAACAGCTTTCCTGGTTTCGAATGCAATAATAATAGTCAGATAAAGTGCAATTTTTCAAAATTTGCGTTAGCATAAATAATGCGCTTTTTAGTAAGTGTTTTAAGCAAATGTTTGGTATATAATCGGGTCCGCGTGACTTATTGGTTTCAAGACGGCGAATTACATTTTCTACATCAGTAGTTGTTATTAAATGATCAACAGAAGACACGTCAATGTTCAATCTATTTACTAACGTAATAGTAGTTGGTCCAGACAAACAATCCGTTAGCTTATGTTTGCGTTCCAATTTTACGCCAAATACTTGCGCTTTTTACTCTTTCGTTGAATATATCTCATTATTATAGGAAGATCTGGGAATAAATTGAGTTTTATTCTTAATTATTATCACTATTTTCTAAAAGGCCTGGAGTTTTTGTCAAGAAGTAAAAGTTACTTATTCTAACGATAATTAGAAAAATTTTAGCTTTATCCTGACAGGTTGAACCAAGTAGTCAGCACTCCCTACAATTTTGATTAAGAAACGAAAAGTTTTTGAAGTGCTTTTAAGTACCATAAATGGTGATACTCTTTTTTTTAAGTTAACAATATTTGACAAAATTTCATAATCTGTACAATGCGCAGTAAATACGTAGATGCCGCAAACTGGATTTAATCGTAATAGAATCATTTCTGGTTCAGAAATTTTGTATTTATTTATTTATTTTAATATATTTTTTATTTCAATTATGACAAGACATCGATAATAAATGAATTTTTAAATTTTTATAACCTTATTCTGCACAATTTTTATTTTGGTTTAAGTTTTAAATGCCACGGATTTGTCAATACATTCAAGGCTCGTCACTCTTTTAATTAAAAAAAAAATCAACGAATTGAATTCATTAAACATCATAGTGAGTTTAGGTAAAATAAAAAATTAATTTTATAACGATCTTTAAACAAGAAAAACATCTAGTAATAATGTAATGTGCATTATTGTAATTGGTATCTCAAATAGGTGGCTACTCCAAATACTCAAAATTTTTATGCCTTATCACGGAATGGAAAATTTTGTGTAGAAATTGAATATACATTTCTGTAGCTCCAGTTAACGCTCTCTAATGGACCTTCTGGTTTTTCCAAAAGGTTTATTTTCAAAAACGTTGCAAATTTTTTTTGAAGTATTTGAAGTATTATTCGTTTTAGAGCTCCTGAATATTCGTTCGATACTAACTGTTATTTAACGCAATTTTGACATTTATCGATTATCGGACACTTGGTACATTTCACAATATTGTTCAACACTTTAAGATTGGCCATCTTTAATTTTTTGTGCGTCGCTTTCATTTTGTCATATAAAAGTTTTGTAGTATAGTAAATTTCTTTTGATAATATAAGTGGTGAAGCAATAATAAACATTTAAAAAGCATTAAAAATGGTGGACAAAATTGAGATGAGTCTTGATGATATTATTAAATCAAATAGAACCCACAAAAAGCCGGTGGCTAGCCGTGGTGGTACTCTTCGGCCAGGTGTTAGCAACCGCTCTTCACGTGGAGCTCGCGGTGGTTCTACACGAAAGATAGCACATCCTAGTCTAAAAAGAGGTGTGCTTAAGGGTCGACGCGGCGGAGCAGTTCAGAAACCAAAGTTTGCACGGGTAAGCATTACGGTGATGCACTTCGGACAATCGACTTAACACAGTTTCGTCTTATGTTGTATACGTTTTTAATAACTCCCACATATGCTTGACCTCCGAATAGAAAGGAGAAATTACTTTTAGCTTTAGATACGTAACAAATTATATACTAACAATAGTAACTATATGTAATAACCAATTAACACTTATATGTAACGAGAACATTTATTAAGTTTCTTTTTTTCTCCTAAGGGGGATGTAAACAGTGCTTGGAAGCATGATATGTATGATGGGCCTAAACGCATTGCCAATATAAGTACTGGTCCCACACTTTTGATTGTCGGAAATTTGGATTATGGAGTCTCCGACACAGATATTAAGGAATTGTTTAATGACTTCGGTCCGATGAAAAAAGCAGCAGTGCATTATGACCGATCTGGACGTTCACTGGGTAGGTTTCAAATTTGAATGTAAAACTTTGTTTAGGCTTACTTTTCGTTTTATACAGGAACTGCCGATGTTATATTTGAAAGACGTAGTGATGCGTTAAAAGCGATAAAACAATATCATGGCGTCCCATTAGATGGCCGTCCAATGACAATTCAACTTGCCGTATCCGATGTAACAGCGCTCACCCGTTCCCCACAAGCAACTGATTCTAAACGACGTTCTGGTGGTGCAACTACACCTTTTAAACGGGGCGGTATGTGATTGTACCCTTATGATACTTTTGAAACTATAATGAATCCATTATCACTTGCAGCTGCACAATCAGGACGCGGTGGCTTCAGGCGTGTAGCAGGGAAACCAACGGCAGGTGCTCGCCGTGAACGAAAAGCTCCACCAACTGCGGCGGAGCTTGATGCTGAATTAGATTCGTATATTAACGATATGAAAATATAGACAAATTTACTTTAAAACCTTTTCTTTAAACTTAAGAGAAACTACACTGAACTATATTATTGACACACAAAAGCATCAATTGGAATAGAAAAAAATAAAATAAGCCTTGCATACAACAATTTTTGGGAATCGTCGCACATATTTTGATATTTAAACGTAAGCATATTCATTAAAAACTTAATATTGTAATTTGTAGTCAAAGTAAAATGAGTTCAATACAAATACGAGTAAATTTTTTTTACTTAACAATAGGTGACGATCCTGCAAAAAAAAAAAAACATTTAAAACGATTGTCTTCGTTTTATTTCGCTTATTTTTTAATAATCGTAATAAGCCTGGTTTTTAAAAGTTTATAGCAAGAACCTTAAGAAATTTGATAATAGTTTCCATAGGTAATCCAAATCGGAAGTTGGAAGGCTTTTAAGTATTGTTGCAAAATCCGTGGACTACCAGGAAGCTTACGTAGGCAAAATCGGTCGAAAACTTTTTTCCCTGAGTCAATCAATTATGTACTACTAAAGCAATATTACTCATCTAATTTATTAAAAAAGTTGTGGACGATATAACTTTTCAAAATAAAATAGCTTTCATTATAAATCGTACTCTTTCAAACGATTACATATTTGTCGGAAGCTTTCTTGACATAGACATGCCAAGTTGTTATAATGATCAGTCAGAAAAAAGTTTCACTTCTCGGGTATAAAGTTTGAGCTAAATTTATAACAATTTTTTGGTTTAATTGCAATGTGCGCGACTTCTTATTACCGCTGTAGGTTTCTTTAAGAAACCAATTATATCCTTCTTCATTTATTAAGGCGAATTATTTATTTATTTATATAATTTAATGAAAACGTTTAAATTAAGCAATATTAAATGAAAACGAGGAAAATATATTATAAAACTAATTCGTAACCCTAGCCTGATGGGTGAATTTTTAATAAATATGCACCATCTCACATCAGGGGCTGGCTAGGAACTTGGATTTACAGTGTAAACGATGAGAGCAGGATCTAACATAAAAGTTTAGACATTTCTTAACAAAGAAACCAAAAGATCAGCTTTGACCAAGTTTGATATTCATAGATGATCGATTTAGAGAATCAATATGAGTTAAGATAGACAGAGAAATATGTATATCGAAAAGACCGTTCTTAGGATAGGGAATCGTCGAAGTTATTATAATTTGCGCATAAGACACGAATTACACTGGACGAAATAGTAAAACAAATTTTGTTTAGGAGTGTATTTGTCAATGAATCCGAGTAAAAGCTTATGCAAAAATAATACACAGTGGCATGTTCCACGATCATTTGAAGAAGGTAATTTTATAAGGCGTATTGAACAAGAATATGACGAATGTTGGGATCCCAATTTAAACCCCAATGATCAAATATTAAAATTTTTTTTTGAGCAGACTCAATCAACTATTGAGTTGGAATTGAGGTCTCCAAACGCAAGAGTAATATTCCAGAATTGGACGGACAAGCGAAACGTACGGCAGTTTGGTTATGCAAGGTCACTAAATTCTATTGACGCCGCTTAATACATGCAATAACCCCTCTAGCTTCATTTACAATGTTGCCGATGTGTCTATTACACTTAAGTTTTGATCAAACAGAACTAAGGTCTACCGACGTTTCCTAAAACTATGTTAGGTGGATTATATCAAGGACCAAAATAGTGTTGAATTTGTGAGGTAACAATCTTCTCAAAGACTTTAGGAATCGAAGAAAGCTCGTATATTATTGGTACAATGACGGGACCCATACAAATAATATCTATTAAGACAAAAATTTTGTGAAAAATTTGTTTTCTATGCTGGTTTATCCTTTGAGAACTTTATAATATATGTAATTGCCACAATCCATATCAATATTAGTGCCAATATCATAAACCAAAATACTTAAATAAACAACCTGATCATCCGTTACGTAACTTTGAGGTTTCTCTGTCTTTCCCTTGTATGCGTACAATTTTGCTTAGCATAATCTTTATTTACATGTGCCATCATTTAAAGGGTATATGTAATAAACACATTGAGTAACACAGCATCGCTCACGAGCTTCTTATATAATAGGAAATACCAATACCAAAGAGAATTTAATTATTATTATTTAATATTATAAAAAAAGGGAATTAAATTATTTTTTAATATTATAATTCAATTCCCAAGCATGGGGTGCTTAAGCTTGCGTTTATTCTCCCGCTTTATCGAGCTCTATTTTTTCGCTCAACAATTTTAAACGGATTTTTCTCGCGTGTCTAATTGTGCATTTCGTTCTTTGCTGCCCTCTGCAATCATATATTCGCTGTTTACTTGCTTTGTGAGTAAAGTGTTGTTTTTGCATTTCGCATTAAGCGCCAAATTAAGTATTCTATAAACTATCAACCTCCCTTTTTCAATTAACAAAGCTATAAAAAAAAGAACGATACCAAAATTTGTTGCTGTATGTGTAATTATGTTGCTGGATATGTGATAATTTGGCTCTGCCCTGCATGTTCGAGTGTATGATTGCATTCGTGAAAGGGAAGGCCTAAGCTAAACCTGCACAGCTTGTCGGTATGCTGAAGTCGATTTGAAAGCGTTCATGCGTCAAACCAAACTTGGATTGGACGACGTATATAAAGACTTCAAGTCAATCTAGGACAAGTTTTCTTTTGCTAGTATGTTTGCAAATTTGCAGGTTATGACAGTTTCTCCTAAACGCAAAAAGTCAAACTTTCAGCCAACCAAATTTATTTACTGATTCTTGCCATTCACCGGCAATTTCTGATCCAACATAGCTTATTTCGTTTGCAACACCAAACTCACAGTAATCAGCTCCTACTGGAGACCCGGACTGTATCACTATTGTCAACCCTGAAGTCAATATGTCTGGTGCATTTTCTGCTGTTGCGGTCGCTGTTGTGCCTAATAAGATGACTAACGTACATTGACTGGTGTGGCGTTACTTACAATACAATGGAACCGTTAATCCTTCTTTATCTACTAATATTAACCTTAATTCTGTGGCTAATATTATCTCAAAAATCGAACTTCTACAATACATATCTCGTATCAAAATATTCGTGAACTTCTTTCTAACTGATAGATTTCCATTCTGAAACGTGGCTCAATCAGTTTATAATTCCGAAATCTTTACTAACTCCTTTAAAATCTACAGGCTCAAGCCATCTACCGGTCGTAGTGCTGGTGTCCTTGTTGCTGTTAAACTAATAATAGAATCTCTGTCGTGGCTTAGTTCTATGAACTCTACATTTCTTTATGATATATCTTAGAGCCAAATAAATAGTATGTATAATTGCTCAAATAGATTGCTGAACCTTGTCTTCGTCAATGATACTTCTGAGTTTGAAATTTCGCGAGTCTGTCCTCTCTCTTCGCCCAAGGATCCATACCACACGACATTACAAATTATTTTATCATTACGTTGTAACTTCCATACTCAGTCAAGTACTCATTTGCGGCGGTATCGCTGCTTCCAGAAATCTAACCTAACCGGTTTAAATTTCTTCTTGTTAAAAGTTAACTGGTCCTCTTTGTTGTCAACATATGACCTAGAACGGTCTATTTCAATTTTCTATCGATTCTTATTATTATTATTATTTATTAATATGTTAGGGCACAACTAAGTCCAGTTGACCTTAAGATTAGACAAGTTAAACATTCTAAAATTATGAAATAATAAAAGATAACGAGGAAAAAATATAATAAAACTAATTTGTATTCCTAGCTTGATGAGTGCATTTTTTATAGATGTGCACCGTCTCTAGCCGGAAACTTGGATTTACAATGTAAAAGATGAGAACAGAAAGTAGCATTTAAATTTAAACATTTTTTCCAAATAGAAGCCAAAGAACAGCGCTGAACAAGATAAGAATCAAGGTAAGATAGGATAGATAAAGAAATGGATTGGATAGACCGTTCAAAGGAGACGAAATCATAGAGGTTATTATAATTTACGCATAAGACACGAAAAGGATAGTGTAACGCATAATTAGTTCTACAAAAAGTTAATGCTAGAGGTCAAAAATTACGAGTTACTCTGGAAGGAATGATGAATGAAATTTTATCAAGGAGTGTGTTTGAGTCTATGAGACCGACTAAAAGCTTATGCAAAAATAGCACGCCGCGGCATGTTCTACGTTCACTTAGAGAAGGTCATTTTATAAGGCGAAGGCTGCATGTATAGGATGGCAAACGAATGTTGGGATCCCAGTTTAATCCCCGAAGAGCAAATATTAAAAATTGTTTTTGAACGGACTCAATCAACTCTTGATAGTGTTGGTATTGAGGGTTCCAAATGCAGGAGCAGTATTCCAAAATTGGGCGGACAAGCGAAACGTACAGCAGTTTGGTTATGCAAGGGCCACTAAATTCTATTGACCACCGCTTAATAAATGCAAGAACCCCTCGAGCTTTATTTACAATGTTGTAAATGTCTTTATTAAACTTGAGTTTATATATTATACAGCGCATTTGATCTCTTTGTCCCTCATTTGACTCCCAAACTATCTGTAAAACCACCTTGGTTTGCAGCTACTCTGACATATTTAAAAATCTCTTAAAAAGCTTAAAAAAATCTGGATCTACCATAGATATTCTACCAGCAATATTCTAGAAGCAAATTTGATTCTCTTAACAGAACGTGTTACAAAAAATACCTCTCCCGCTGTCGCCTTAAATTCAGTACTACTCCAAAGCAATTCTTTTCTTTCGTTAATTCTAGATGTTAATCTTCCATTTTTCCTGCCTCGCTATATTATAAAAATTTATCTTCCACTAACAATACTGAAATTTCTGAGTTGTTTGCAACTTTTTTCCAATCAACATAGTTTATTAACCAACATAGCATTGATCTTTACTATCACTATAATCTAGCTCATTCAAACTTTGTTTGCGGTCGCTGTTGTGCCTAATAAGACTAACGCACATTGACTGGTGTGGCGTTCCCGTAAAAATGGAACCGTTAATCATGGTTAATCCTTCTTTATCTACTAATATTACCCCAAATTCTGTGGCTAATATTGTCTTATTCACTCAATATTATAGCTCATTCAAACTTTGTTGCGAATCCTGCTATCCTTAAGACTAACGTTTTGCAATGTTTATTGCCCGTAAAATCGTGCTTTTCTCCTGGCCCTAATCACATTCCCAGTTGTATTTTGAAACACTGTGCTCACTCGCCCTGTGCACTTTTATCATTTCTCTTTACCACTCCTCTTAAATACTCTTATTTTCCAACTACCTGGAATAAATCTTATATCATTCCTATTGTTAAGCTCTCTTCGATTCCTAAAATCTTTGAGAAGATTGTTACCTCTCAATTGCATCACTACTGAAGTTCATTGATATCATCCACCCAACATTGGGTTTAAAGATCTACTTCTACCAATATTTTAGAACTTTGCTCTCTTTTTACTAATGGTTTTACAGAACAAAAGCAAACTGATGTTATATATACTGACTTTAGTAAAGCTTTTGACTCTGTAAATCATAGCTTTCTTCTTTTGAAACTGTCACGTTTGGGTTTTCCGTCTGGCGTTTTAAATTGGATATCATCCTATTTATCAAACCGAGTTCAGAAGCTCATTTTTAAAGGCTGTGAATCTAACAGAATTAAAGTCATGTCAGGGGTAATATAAGGTAGCCATTAAAGTCCTCTGCTTTTTAATTTATTTCTAAATGATCTTCCCAAAGTCATCTCCCATTCTCGCATCCTTATGTATGCAGATGACGTTAAACTTTTCATGACCTACAATGATACCACCAAACACCTACTTCTTCAAAATGATTTTGAAAGCATGCAGCTACGGTATCAATCATAAACTCAAGTTTAATAAACACATTTACAACATTGTAAATAAAGCTCGAGGGGTTCTTGAATTTATTAAGCGGTGGTTAAAAGAACTTAATGACCCGTATACTACCAAAATACTGTACGTTTCGCTTGTCCGCCCACCTTTGGAATACTGCTCCTTCGTTTGGAACCCTCAATAACTAAACTAAGAGTTGATAAAGTCCGTTCAAAAACAATTTTTAATATTTGCTCTTCGGGGATTAAATTGGGATCCCAACATTCGTTTGCCGTCATGCAGACTTCGCCTTATAAAATAACCTTCTCTAAGTGATCATAGAACATGCCATATTTTTGCGTACTTGATTTTATTGACTCTTATGCACTCATTGAAAAAATTTGTTTCATTACTCCTTCTGGAGTAACTCGTAATTTTAAAACATCTAATTAAGCGTTACACATTCCTTTTCGAGTCCTATGCATAAATTGTAATAACCTCTATGATCTCCTCTCATTTGAACGGTCTTTCCAATTCATCTTTTTAGCTATCTTATCTCATCTTGATTTCCCAAATCGAGCTTCTTGGACCAACCAAGGTTCAATGTCAACGTTCTTTGGCTTCTCTCTTGTTAAGAAATGTTTAAATTTTATAATACTCCTAGCCAGCCCCTGATGTAAGATGGTGCATATCCATAAAAAATTCACCATCAGGCAATGGATACGGATTAGTTTTATAAAACATTTTCCTCGTTATTATATAATACATATTTCTTAATCTTAAAATTATTAACTTGTTTAATCTTAAGGTCATCTGGACTTAATTGTACCCATATATTAATAATAAATATTATAAATAAATTTATCAATAGATTCCTTTAATCGTTGTCTCTTTGAGCGTAGCACTCGAGTACATTGTCGCAGGGTTGCACAATGGTGAATATGATCTCAACTTATCGAGTAAACATCATATCGGTTTGTGACGCATTCGTTTTTATCACAAAGCCGTAAAAACTAGTACTTGTGTTTAAGCGCTAAATCTAAGTGTTTACAATAAGGTAAAATTTAATTTACTTGTAAACGGATAGATAGTACTATAATAGCGTGATTTATGAAATATGGGAATTTTTGTTGCATTGATAAGAAACTGAGTACATAAAATAAAATAATGCATATAAAATTACGTGTTAAACTGTGTCAGGCGAAATTTGTATCGGGCAATTAAGAAATAAACATTTAAAAGAAATTTATCTATTTTTTAATAAAAAAAACGCATTTAAACAATCATTTAATATTTCTTAAAAGTGATTAGTATTATAGGCCAGTTTTCCATCTTTGTATTATATATGTACGTATAAAAGAAAAATTGCATTAAATGGAGAAAAACTAGATACAAGCAGTTTAAACCGAATGAAGTGTTCATTATATTTTTTTTCGTTTATGCCATACATACAAATTTATATGGGTGTACATAATATACAAACACAATTTCTTGAACGCAAACTTCAAGCAAAACGGGAAGTCATTTTGCATATGGGTATTAAATCAAGCGCATATACTTTTTGTGACGAGCGTTTCTAAAATAGACTTTAATAAAATTGATTAATGTATTAATTGATTTCTTAAAAGTGTAATTTGGTTTTGGTGTACTTGTGCATGCATATCAATTATTTGGCCATTACGAAGCAATTTTGTAAAACATTTTTTTTACGAATTTAACTGCCTTATTCAAAATTAGGAATATATACTTTTAGTTTGCGAAAATATTTTTTTTTTCATTTTATTAAGCTACAATACTCCGTACTATCGTTACATTGCCCTTTAAATAAGGAATTCAAAAGTTAGCAACAAAGCCTTCCAAAGGTTTTCAAATTTTTAACTTGTTATATTATACGTAACTTTTCGCAAGTTTTTCGACTTCTCTCTTAAGTCCGTAGATGTGGGTAAACCTGTTGATGAGCTGGTTAAACTTAATAATTCAAACTGCTTTCTTACAATTACGTCTGTTGCAGCGATAAATTGAATATATATACTAAAGTTATTTCTTTAACAGGAAAAAATGACTTCCACCGACATGAAAATTGGCCTTAACAGTAGTGCACGTCCATCCAGCCGTGTTCTAAAACCACCAGGCGGTGGGCATACAAATATTTTTTCTGAGCCCGAAGTTTCAGTAAATGCACCACGTCCAAAACACAATCAGCAAAACTCTTCAAATTTAAATGAATGCATCGGCTCTACCGATCCCAACAAAATAGTTGAGAAACTGCGTGATGAGGTTATATCGCATCGGGAGGAGCCTAAGCCAACGACTGTCAGCCAATCAAAGAAAAGTAACTGCGATTCTTTACCAGGAAACAATGAGAAAAACGTCACCGAACCGAGGGGACGAATCCCACCCGGTGGATATTCATCGGGTGGCTTCTGGTAGAAACAAAAGTGTTACCCAATTTTGCATTTAATTGAAAAAAAAAACACATAAGCCCATTAAAAATATTCACAGCCAGCAATTATCGTCTATTAAAGAAAACAAATGTACTCATATTCGCAAAAACAATTTTAACGAAATCATGCTTTTTGCTTTGTAAGCGCGTATTATTATTATTAATATATTGTACTACTTAATTTTGAATTTTCCTTTCATAAATATACTTATTACCTATATTTCAAGTTTGTACTTAAATGTTTAATGTTATTTCTTCTCTGCGGCGTGTATGTAATACAATTTTTTATTACACAAAATAAACTTATACATTACTGCTTTTGAAACGTACATACGTTTGTACGTTGTCACTCGACCTGTATTTGACATTTTGTGGATGGGATTAAATAACGTAGATTCCTACAATCACATTTATTATGTTAATGGTCACATAATACTTCGAAATATTTGTTACTCAGTATTTACTGTGCTTCATAGGAACACAATAGACCCATGCCAGTGCCAAAGGGCGTAGGCCCAGCCTAGTTCATACATTACATTACTGTACTACGTAACATTGTGAGGGTTTTGTTATTAAATCGCAAACCTACAAGAATTATTATTATTATGTCTAGTAGGCTAAAAAAAACAGTAAAACGTAGCATATAGCAAACCTTTGCGTTTAAAAGGTGTGTATCACAAAATTCATGATGTTATCACAATTGGAAAATAAAACATTTGCTTTACTTAACCTTCAATTTTCGAAACAAAATAAAAAAATGGTCGATTACTAGCTTAAAAACGTGCAATGCAGCAATGAAATACTTCGTTGTTCCTCCATCATTAAAGAATTGCTAATTTGCTAAACAGCGTCTATTTGTTTGTTAGGTATATCACTGCTAGGCTAATGCACCAGTACTGCAGGGTGAAATCGTACCACTGACCTTGGGCCTTAGAGGCCCGTTTTTAATAAAAAACATACAAATATCTTAATTCAGTATAAATATCATCCCAAAGTTCAATACCGCCAACTCTCCAAAACTATGAATTAAAAAAATTCATTTATGTTACAACATACTTGTTGATTAATGTTAACTTTTAATGTTCATTCCCAAAAAAGGCTAGTTTCCTGAAAGTTAAAGTGCATTAGGCTATAACCTACCTGTAGGTCCTGTTTCTTTTGAAAATGAATTAATGGAGATATCTCCATGCTCTGCTTTTGGAGCGTTGAGCACATATTAATAGTTATTTAATTTTAAAAAATCACTAATATATTTTCGAGCTTATAAAATTTACATTACTATTACACAGACATTCTACCATGTCGTGATTCGTTATGACGTTTATTTTATTGTATCCGGGATTTATTAATTCAAATTTTTAAATGAGCTTCCATTAACTAATTAGTTTGTTGTTATTTGTATTAACGTTGTAACTATAGTCGGATTGGATTTCCTTTTATAACCTTCGATTTTAAACCTTCAACTGTATTCCAGCGTCAACTGTTGCATATATTGTATCAAAATGTTGGCAAAATCGTGCCCCTTAGTTTCATTTGAAAGTAGAATATTAAAATCATAAACTATAATATTAAAAAAAAAGTGTCCCAATGGGTTGGGCATAATTCACAAAACCCAAATGTGGTGGGGATTTTGTCACAAATCTCACAGCTCTCGTGCACGACTTATAATCATATTCATCTATATCCTCATGTCTCGCAAGCTTGCACTTGCCTAATAAATTGGTTAAAAAATCTTATGAGCAATATTGCAAATCCCGTCCACATCATTTTGAAATATTACTCGTGCGTTTGACGCCCGAATTACCACCACTGTCAATAATCCTATCACTGCTATTCTATTCAGGACTTCGCCTTATAAAATGACCTCTCCTAAATAAGATGATAGAACATGCCACGGCGTTAGTTTTGAAAGCTTTTACTCGGGCTAATTCACTCCAATGCACAAAGTTGCTTTTGTCATTCCATCCAGAGTAACTCGTAACCTCTAGCACTTCCATTTTGTATAGTCTTTCCTAAGCTTAATTCGTCTTCCCACTTTTTAAATTGTAAATTCTTGTCAGCCCCGGATGTAAGACAGCGTACTTATATCAGAAATACAGTTATCAGGCTAGGGATATTTTCTAAGCTCTAATTTTTCTTAATTTTAAAATTGATTAATTACATGGTCAACTGGACAGTAAGCTGAACCCCTTAATTAATAATAAATAAAATATCGCAGAATGTCTCTTAAGACTTTAAGAAATCAAGGAAAAGAAATAATTTTTCTTGCAAAAAAAAGCAATTAAAAACCAAAATTAATTTCATCAAGCTTAGGATGATCTACACCCCGCTAAAAATGTTGCAAGACGTTCACTTTCCAGTTTTTTCTGGCTGCAGCATACTTGCCTTAGATCACCATTTATAATTGAAAAAATAAAAGAACTTTAAGACGACAGGCAATAACATACACTTAAATCCGGTTCAGTGCTTATACACTTAAGCAAGCTTTGATTGGTCCTTAATAGGTTTTTCGTATTAAAATCGCCGGATCTTTTCAAACCATATTTTGTTTTTTATATATTACAATGTGTAGTGTTCCCGTATGAAATCGTATAGGTTTCTATGCAAGGTCTAAAAAATAAATCGTGCAGCTTATTAAGCATCAATACTTGTTTGTCCTTACCCAGCACTCAACACAACTACAAATCATTGTGGCATAAAATGTTCGCGCAATCAAGATGTGGCCACAGGTAGTTAGTCCATTGAGTGGCGTTTCTAATGATACATGTTAAGAATGCTGCCTATTTTGACCAAAAGTAAAATAAAACTTTTTTTACTTGCCACAACTCATAGCCTTTTTTACAACTACATCATTTAAACGACTTTAATTTTCACTTACTACCCCATTTCAATTGTTTTATTTTACAATTTGTCATCGTGCAGCTTAGTAAGCATTACTTGTTTATACTTACCCAGCACTCAACACAACTACAAATTATTGTGGTATAAAATGTTAGCGCAATCAAGACGTGGCCACAGGTAGTTAGTCCATTGAGTGGCGTTTCTAATGACACATGTTAAGAACGCTGCCCATTTTAACCAAAAGTTAAATAACTTTTTTTACTTGCCACAACTCCTAGCCTTTTTTACAACATCATTTAAACGACTTTAATTTTCACTTACTACCCCATTTCAATTGTTTTATTTTACAATTTGTCATCGTGCAGCTTATTAAGCATCATTACTTGTTTGTCCTTACCCAGCACTCAACACAACTACAAATCATTGTGGCATAAAATGTTCGCGCAATCAAGATGTGGCCACAGGTAGTTAGTCCATTGAGTGGCGTTTCTAATGACACATGTTAAGAACGCTGCCCATTTTAACCAAAAGTTAAATAACTTTTTTTACTTGCCACAACTCCTAGCCTTTTTTACAACATCATTTAAACGACTTTAATTTTCACTTACTACCCCATTTCAATTGTTTTATTTTACAATTTGTCATCGTGCAGCTTATTAAGCATCATTACTTGTTTGTCCTTACCCAGCACTCAACACAACTACAAATCATTGTGGCATAAAATGTTCGCGCAATCAAGATGTGGCCACAGGTAGTTAGTCCATTGAGTGGCGTTTCTAATGATACATGTTAGGAATGCTGCCTATTTTGACCAAAAGTAAAATAACTTTCTTTACTTGCCACAACTCCTAGCCTTTTTTACAACTACATCATTTAAACGACTTTAATTTTCACTTACTACCCCATTTCAATTGTTTTATTTTACAATTTGTCATCGTGCAGCTTATTAAGCATCATTACTTGTTTGTCCTTACCCAGCACTCAACACAACTACAAATCATTGTGGCATAAAATGTTCGCGCAATCAAGATGTGGCCACAGGTAGTTAGTCCATTGAGTGGCGTTTCTAATGATACATGTTAAGAATGCTGCCTATTTTGACCAAAAGTAAAATAACTTTCTTTACTTGCCACAACTCCTAGCCTTTTTTACAACTACATCATTTAAACGACTTTAATTTTCACTTACTACCCCATTTCAATTGTTTTATTTTACAATTTGTCATCGTGCAGCTTATTAAGCATCATTACTTGTTTGTCCTTACCCAGCACTCAACACAACTACAAATCATTGTGGCATAAAATGTTCGCGCAATCAAGATGTGGCCACAGGTAGTTAGTCCATTGAGTGGCGTTTCTAATGATACATGTTAGGAATGCTGCCTATTTTGACCAAAAGTAAAATAACTTTCTTTACTTGCCACAACTCCTAGCCTTTTTTACAACTACATCATTTAAACGACTTTAATTTTCACTTACTAACCCATTTCAATTGTTTTATTTTACAATTTGTCATCGTGCAGCTTATTAAGCATCATTACTTGTTTGTCCTTACCCAGCACTCAACACAACTACAAATCATTGTGGTATAAAATGTTCGCGCAATCAAGATGTGGCCACAGGTAGTTAGTCCATTGAGTGGCGTTTCTAATGATACATGTTAAGAATGCTGCCTATTTTGACCAAAAGTAAAATAACTTTCTTTACTTGCCACAACTCCTAGCCTTTTTTACAACTACATCATTTAAACGACTTTAATTTTCACTTACTACCCCATTTCAATTGTTTTATTTTACAATTTGTCATCGTGCAGCTTATTAAGCATCATTACTTGTTTGTCCTTACCCAGCACTCAACACAACTACAAATCATTGTGGCATAAAATGTTCGCGCAATCAAGATGTGGCCACAGGTAGTTAGTCCATTGAGTGGCGTTTCTAATGATACATGTTAAGAATGCTGCCTATTTTGACCAAAAGTAAAATAAAACTTTTTTTACTTGCCACAACTCATAGCCTTTTTTACAACTACATCATTTAAACGACTTTAATTTTCACTTACTACCCCATTTCAATTGTTTTATTTTACAATTTGTCATCGTGCAGCTTAGTAAGCATTACTTGTTTATACTTACCCAGCACTCAACACAACTACAAATTATTGTGGTATAAAATGTTAGCGCAATCAAGACGTGGCCACAGGTAGTTAGTCCATTGAGTGGCGTTTCTAATGACACATGTTAAGAACGCTGCCCATTTTAACCAAAAGTTAAATAACTTTTTTTACTTGCCACAACTCCTAGCCTTTTTTACAACATCATTTAAACGACTTTAATTTTCACTTACTACCCCATTTCAATTGTTTTATTTTACAATTTGTCATCGTGCAGCTTATTAAGCATCATTACTTGTTTGTCCTTACCCAGCACTCAACACAACTACAAATCATTGTGGTATAAAATGTTCGCGCAATCAAGACGTGGCCACAGGTAGTTAGTCCATTGAGTGGCGTTTCTAATGACACATGTTAAGAACGCTGCCTATTTTAACCAAAAGTTAAATAACTTTCTTTACTTGCCACAACTCCTAGCCTTTTTTACAACTACATCATTTAAACGACTTTAATTTTCACTTACTACCCCATTTCAATTGTTTTATTTTACAATTTGTCATCGTGCAGCTTAGTAAGCATTACTTGTTTATACTTACCCAGCACTCAACACAACTACAAATTATTGTGGTATAAAATGTTAGCGCAATCAAGACGTGGCCACAGGTAGTTAGTCCATTGAGTGGCGTTTCTAATGACACATGTTAAGAACGCTGCCCATTTTAACCAAAAGTTAAATAACTTTTTTTACTTGCCACAACTCCTAGCCTTTTTTACAACATCATTTAAACGACTTTAATTTTCACTTACTACCCCATTTCAATTGTTTTATTTTACAATTTGTCATCGTGCAGCTTATTAAGCATCATTACTTGTTTGTCCTTACCCAGCACTCAACACAACTACAAATCATTGTGGCATAAAATGTTCGCGCAATCAAGATGTGGCCACAGGTAGTTAGTCCATTGAGTGGCGTTTCTAATGATACATGTTAAGAATGCTGCCTATTTTGACCAAAAGTAAAATAAAACTTTTTTTACTTGCCACAACTCATAGCCTTTTTTACAACTACATCATTTAAACGACTTTAATTTTCACTTACTACCCCATTTCAATTGTTTTATTTTACAATTTATCTTCGCAGTTTATAAGTTTTGAAGTTGTATGTTTAAATTCTTGATGGGTAGAGCATCTGAAATGTAAGGATACAAGTTAGTGCTTAAAATTACTTGCCACTGTTATATATTTACTTACGATACGAACGCGGTGGCCCATCGCATGGCCAGGCAAATTTCTATTAAAGCGAGCTCGCACTGATCCAGTGTTACCATGGGTGCGTGTTACCTTTCCCCAAACAGCGCGGACACGTGTTTTACGTTCAGGATGTTGAGGCACGCACTTCTTGGTTTCGGCCTTGTAAACATAGACACAGCGCTTTCCAATGTAAAACTGTCCGTGCTCCTTACGGCGAGCTCCCTCAATCTAAATAAACAAATAAATTACCATGTATTCAGCTACTTACACTTAATTTCTAATACATACTTTAAGAATAACTTGGTTTTCGTGCTGGTTCCTTAAGCCACGTTTGTAGCCGGTGAAAACTGCCTTGGCAAAGAGGCGACCATGACGTTTGTATTTCTTGGAAGCTACCTTGGCTTCAGCGGCAGCAGACTTGTCAGCTTTTGGTGCTTTTGCAGCCTTTGGCGCTTTAGCAACCTTTGTGGCCTTAGGAGCAGCGGCCTTAGTTTGCGTATCAGCCATTTTAGTTAGCTAAATAATAATAATTTAATTAAAATGTAAATAATCAACGTTGTGGTAAGCAAGTACGCATAATTGAATGCATATGTACATAGAACGCATAATTATGTTTATGTTCCTAATTTTGAGTATGCATTTTTATCGGTAAACATCGCTAACTGTGCTCGATTTTTACAAAAAAAATTATGTCGAATTTTAAAATCACACACTTTGCATGCTATTGTTCAAAGCATTTTCTTTATTTTATTGTGTTCTCACAATAAATTCTGTTTTAAAAATAATTGAAAGCAAAAAATCCGTACATACCGGAAATCTGTCGAATGGCAAAAGAGCGGTGCAGAAAGATTTTGACAGCTCGAGACATTTGATGTTTTTCAGTGTTGCCACTTTGTTATAAATTGATTTCTCATTAATTTGCTAAAAACTAAGAAGAAGCAGTTTGACATTACGAACTTTTAATTCTATTTGGAAATGTCAACTTATTAAAATTTGTTAAAAATGCAAAAACAAACATTTCTTTCAAAATAAATTTTAATTTATGTTAAACAGCTTAAAATATTGTAAGCGAATTAAAATTGACACAGCAGTTGCATAAATAAAATATCGTTAATAATATAAGTGTATGTAGGTAGCATCATTCGATATTTTCACGATTGGAACGAGATTTTCCAATTCAAGTCAAATGGGTGTATTTTTGCATGTATTTAAATGGGAAAAACGTTGGCATATAATCCACAATTGTAACATTTTGATTACACGCACTGTAAAGAAACACAGTATATATCCACCAAAGTAAGTAAACTGAGTTATAATTTGATGGCCTTGAAAAATACATGGGTACAAACTTGCATGTACCCTAACAACGTTGCATAACAAATAATTAAAATTTCTAAAATATTGCAGACTTGCAGAGGTAGGCCGCCTTCTTGAAACTAAAGAAAGCAAATACGTAACTGGACAGCTATTCCTACATCGTATTTTTGGTTATCGTGGAGTTATACTCTTTCCTTGGTCTGCGCGTGTTTATGATCGTGATTTGCAGAATCCCAGTAAGAAAGCTTGCAATACATCGGAGTCCACGGAGACAACAACGCAACGAACCAAACAGTCCACGCTTAGAATTAAGACTCATAACAATAATAACCAAAGAGGCGAGCATAATGCGGCTCGTTCAAAAAGACAAGACAGTGATATAACTGCATCGTCATGGCAACCGCACAACGAAGTAACTGACGCAAGTAATTCCACTACCTCCAGCGTGGGTACAGCGCAATTCACAGAAAGTAACAGTATCAATGTCGATGCAAAAGATGTAAAAGGCAAAGTTCAAACATTTTATCAAGTTCTTATTGATACCAGGGATTGTCCACATATTGTAAGATGATGTAATCATTTTATTTTACGTTATACGAAACGTATGGTATTTACAGCGTGCTCAAACCGAAGCAGTAACTTTTCTAGGAAATCAGGACTCAAACCGCAGTTTATATGCCATACCAGGCTTAGACTATGTAGCACACGATGATATTATGCCATATAGTTCATCCGATGCGAATCCGCTACAGCATGAGTTGTTCGATAAGTTTCTAGCATATTCTCCCGAAACGGATCCTCCGTTTGTTAGTCATGACACCCTCAAGGCGTGGCAACAAAAAAACCAGCCATGGCTGGACATGAGCGATGTCCACAAAGAAACAACCGAGAATGTGCGTATAACTGTAATACCTTTTTATATGGGATGTCGCGAGACTCCAGCGTCTTCAGTTTACTGGGTGCGTAGATGCATTTGGCAGTTTTAATACGAAGTTTAACGAGTTCTTTTTCTAGTGGCGCTACTGTATCCGTCTTGAGAATTTAGGCGAATTGAGTGTGCAGCTGCGAGAACGTCATTGGCGAATTTTTTCACTGTCAGGAACATTGGAAACTGTACGTGGCCGTGGAGTTGTGGGTCAAGAGCCAATTTTAAGTCCACGATTGCCCGCTTTTCAGTATAGCAGTCATGTCAGCTTGCAGGCACCTAGTGGGCACATGTGGGGAACTTTCCGATTAGAGCGTGAGGATGGATACTCATTTGACTGTAAAATACCCCCGTTTTCATTGGAAAGTAAACCTGATGATACAGCCTCTACCCCTCCAACTACATCACCTTCTTCTACCGTTCCGATTGTGGAAGGCAACGGTGAGAAAAATCGTAATGATACAGACTAACTCATTTTGGTAATTAGAAAAGTTTATATAATATAAATTATATTTAAATATTAACTTTTTCAATTAAATTAAATACCTAAAGATGCTACAATATTTTTGTCTATTTGTAATTGAAAGTTTAAAGGCTCCCTATAGTCGTGCAGGTCAAACAACGTTTGCAATGCATCAATAGCTGCAGATTTCTTCGCTGTTGCTAGGTCTTCGCCAAATCCTTTACCAAGTAATTGACGATTTGCAAAGATACCCACATAGTGAACTGATAAAACAGTGTTTTTCGCACACTCATAAAGTAGCCGATGTTCAATATGCTCCAAATTACGCTGTTTGCAGATTTCTACGAGCAGTTTCAACGGATCCTCCGGCATCCAGATTTCAAGTAGATCTACTTGATTAAGTTGTGTACAAATAAAGTCTCGTACAAATTCAAATGTACGTTCTACGCCACTTGAATCAGCCAATGCACCTATGGTTGCTAGTAACGAAGTTGCAAGCTGCTCATCAGTTGGTGGGTATTGTGATGCGCGTATAAGATCCTTCGTGCCTAAATATATAGCAATCTTTGACAAGGTTTCGTTGCAAAGTAAATAATCCATGAATTTTTCATGAATTGAGCCGGGAACTTTTGGGAATACATATTGAATGTATGACTTAACGTAAGTCTTTGCCATAAGATTGCCCTTAGCTGATAGTTCACTGTTATGCTTTATTTCCGACAGTTGTTCAGCAATGCCAACATTTTTTTGGCGTTCCTGTTCCTTACATGCAAAGGCACGATCTGTAAATGCCCTCTGCAGCAATGGTAGATCAAAGTTTTCGTTTAATCGTTTACCAAAAGCATATAGCTCGGCTCTGTAGTTCCATTCAATAAATCCTGATCTAGGGTTCGTATTTTGTTGCTTTAATTTCTTCGCTCGATGAGCGTGTTCACGTAACGTGGGTGATACCCACCTCTTCACATGGCGACAAAATTGAACTATTGAAAATGGGGACTATTTAATCGTTTAATTTAATAGTACAAATTTCATTCACCATTTTACCTGTGCTGGTATTACTTTGAAATGCTTTAATAGTAGAGGAAATTAAAAACATCATTTTTAATTTGTTTTAAATGCCTTTTTCCACTAAGCTCGATACTTTTAATTCAGCGTTGCCATCTAGTGCTAAAGTAATTTTTTTTGGTGACCATACTCTTTTATTATCGGCAAATACTGATGGTCACTTTAAGCACGCCATTATATTAATTTTGTGTACCACTCTGAAAAAAGCAAATCGGTTGCTGTAAATTGAAAAAAAAAAATAATAATAAAATTATTAATTTGTATTCACGTTCAATAATTGTTTAATATGACTCTACAAACGTACGGCGACAAGCCAGTGGCGTTTCAATTAGAAGAAGGAGGTGAATATTATTATGTTGGCTCAGAGGTGGGCAACTATATGAGGCATTTTCGTGGCATTCTGTATAAGAAGTATCCAGGAATGACCCGAATTGTGCTATCTAATGAAGAGCGCAAGCGGCTTGCAGACTCTGGACTGAGTTCTCATATATTAGCCAGCTCAGTGTCATTATTACGTGCTGTCGAAGTCGATGATATTATGGCAGGCAATGATGAAAAGTATGAAAAAAGTTAAAACTAAAAAATGTATAATTTTAGAATATTAATGGTTTAACTTGTTATAGATATCGAGCAGTTTCAGTTAACACATCCGACACACCGGTTCAGCGCGAAAGTAAATCAAAAAAGCAGCCGCAATACGTTCCAACGATGCCAAATTCAAGCCACTTGGATGCCGTGCCACAGGCTACGCCAATTAACCGAAATCGTGTTCATACAAAAAAGGTGCGAACATTTCCCATGTGTTTTGATGACACAGATCCCACGACGTGTTTGGAAAATGCTGCTCAAAAGGAATGTTTGGTTCCCATTCGCTTAGACATGGAGTTAGAAGGCCAAAAATTACGCGACACATTTACATGGAATAAAAATGAAAGTATGATCACTCCTGAGCAATTTGCTGAAGTACTGTGTGACGACTTGGATTTAAATCCCATACCATTTGTGCCAGCCATAGCGCAGGCTATCAGACAGCAAATTGAGGCGTTTCCTAATGATCCGCCTATTCTGGAGGAAAGCTGCGACCAGCGTGTCATAGTAAAACTTAATATACACGTGGGCAACACGTCACTTGTCGACCAAGTAGAATGGGACATGTCAGAGAAAAATAATAATCCCGAAGAGTTTGCTATTAAGTTGTGTGCAGAGCTTGGATTAGGTGGCGAGTTCGTCACAGCCATTGCTTATAGCATACGTGGTCAGTTGTCATGGCACTGTCGCACCTACGCTTTTAGTGAGGCACCGCTTTCAACTATTGATGTTCCATTTAGAAATCCAAGTGATGCGGATGCTTGGGCTCCCTTTCTGGAGACACTCACTGATGCCGAAATGGAGAAAAAAATACGCGATCAGGATCGAAACACTCGTCGCATGCGGCGATTGGCTAACACTACTACAGGATGGTAAATCCTTATCTTACCTATCATTTAAAGCGCATTCAACGCCAACTTTAGTGTTCTCATTTTTGAATAGTTTAAGAAGAATTATTCTACTAAACAACAATTGCTTATTACTTAAAATATATGTTTATTTTAGGGTTAACATTCTACTACTAAGTCTGCTTTGTCTTGATCTTGATCGCCATTGTAAAACTCATTCTTAGCTTCTACAGATTTATCCTCATCCGCCTGTGAGATTCTTACATCGGGTTCTGAATCGTCTTTTATCCTTAACTCGTCAAAATCAACGGCATCAGGTGGCACCTGTACCATTTGGACGCTTGGAGAATGTTGACACATCTTTAAGTTTTCAAGAACATGTTTCACAATCAGCTCTAAGTATTGTTTTGAGTTTGCGTTGTCTTGCCTTGAATTGATCTCAGGATGTAATGTAAAGTCCGGAGCAAAAAAATCGTAATACTCTGTAGCTGGGATATCGTTAGCTATTTCTTGATCAACTAGCAACGATGTTTCATGTGTCCAACAACGTGCTACATTTCGCAAGGTATAACCACCGCCACCCACGACTAATGTCGGTACGTTCAATTCTTTAACGAACTTGACACATTCCCCGTGACCACGGGTGCTTAGTGAAAAACATCCTAAACGATCTCCAGCCAATGAGTCTGCTCCGCATTGCAAAACGATAGCGGTTGGTCGATAAAAATCCATAACTGCTGATATAATGGGCTTAAATACTTGAAAGTAACTTTGGTCGTCAATACCCTCCTTAAGCGGAACATTAACACTATAATAACGACCTGACTCGCTACCAAGTTCATACATATCACCAGTTCCAGGGAAAAAGTAGTTTCCGTATTTATGAAACGATACAGTCATAACGCGATCAGTTAAATAGAATGCCTCCTGCACGCCGTCACCATGATGGACATCAATGTCAATATAAAGCACTCGAGGATGATACTTCAGCAGTTCCAATATGCCAATAACAATGTCATTGACGTAGCAAAAGCCGGAGGCTTCAAATTTTTTAGCATGGTGAAGGCCACCAGACCAGTTAATACATATATCACTATGATTATGATTTAACTTTTGTGCTCCTTCCAATGATGCCCCTGTGTACATAGCACAAAAATCGAAAAGTCCATCAAAAACTGGGCAATCCTCGCCTACGCTAAAGTGTGCAAGATATTTTGTATAAGCTACAGCTGAAAATAATTTAAAAATTTATACGTAATAACCTTATTTATTAAAACATTTAGTTTGTGTCTTACAGTTGCATTGTATATTTTGTGGTGTAACCTGCTGTAGATAGGCTATGTACTCATCACTATGAAAACGTAACATGTCTTGGGCGCTCGCTCTAAAAAACAAGAATTGATCTAATAAAAAAACACATTGAACATGTACAATATAAAAGTTGAATTAATTAATACTAACTTGTACGGTCTGTAAATTTTCATCTTTTTATGAAGACCATAGTTCATAACTAGACTATGTGTGACTGCCAGACGCTGGGGCTTCATCGGATGGCCAGCTCCATAGTGAAAATTTCCCACATTATCATTGTAAAAGTATGAAACACGTCGCTCTGCCATTTTTTACATAAATCCAAAGTTCGAACTTTGCAAAATATAGGTTTTTGCATACAATACGATAACTAATAAAAGCACAATTAACAGAAGACGACGCGTTGTCTCCAGCTGTCCAATAACCATCCCGACTTAAGTATATTTAGGCAGCAAACCAAAAGACGCTGCTGTCGATGTACGGAATACAAATAGCGATGTAAAATATACAGACGATAAAGACTTCGTGACATACATCGATATTTTTCATTGCCACTTCTGCCAGTTGAGGCTGGAATAATATAATAATAAAATTCTATCCTTAAAGGAGTTTATTAAACAGTTAAAACAGTGCAGCGACATAAATAACTTTGTGTCGAGAAATATATCGCATTAAAAAATTCATCAGAAAACGATTGAAGCGGAGGGTGAATTTGAATGCGATTTATAAGAGCAACACAATTTTGTTGGAATATTTATAAAAATGCAACAAATATACACATATAATATAAAATCTGCTGTTTTCTGTTCTGTATTTGAAATAATGCTACTTTTTGTGTTCCCATTGGAGATTCAATTTTTTATTTTATTTTATTTCTTTTTTTAATAGCTATTTTTTAAGCAAAGCTTAAAAGCTTACTCTTTATAAAAAACTAATTACATAAAAAAATAATAGACATTTTTTTAACTTGACACCCTTTATTATTGTAAACAAAATATCGAATTGTAGTGCGACTTTTTACCACTTTAAAACTACAACTATGAATTACTTAAAGAATATTAATATAATATTAACTACGTCTACTGCGATTCAGTATGTAATTTTGAAATAAAGAAATCCCTCTTGGTAAACGTTTTTTTTTTTTTTTTTTTTTGCGAGGAAAATGTTTAAAAATTTTATTTTAAAGTTAATTTGTGTGGAACACTAAGGATCATTCTGATCTATGAGGCCCCTTCGGGGGCCGGCCGGATTAACCTAATTTGTGTGGAAGCTCTACATCAAGTTGCTTAAACGCAGTAGCAATATTGTATGCATAAAAACAGCAACTGTGTTTTGCTGTTTTGAGATAATTGATTGAGTTTATAATGAGAAATATACATATATATTTCTTTTAAATGAGAAATATAATTTTTTGTTATATATTTTGCATTACAATGTTGCATGACAACAATATTACAATATTAAAAACACTAGATCTTCTTAAAAAATGAAGAACAAAGTATGTATAAAATTAGCTGGAAATTTAATAAATAGTATCAGCATGTTTTTAAATAATAGCGATAGTTATGATTTTACCCCACAACTTAGTGTTGTGACGTTAACATGTGATTGTCAATAAAATGAAAAAAAAAATATATCGATAATCCCTTTCTCTTATCAAAAGCTTGATAACTAAAATAATAAACAACAAATGTCTTTCCCCGTAACAAAATAGAGCTGTTGTAGTCCATTACTTAATCCAGCCTAGTGGGAATCTGGTTTTTGTTACACATTGACACAACGTTTCATTTTTACAGACAAAATGTTAACGTTGTATTATATGAGTGCGACGCTTTTACAATCTTGGCGTATACAAAAAGCGTGCAATAAAATTGGTGAACAATTAGCTCTTCAAACCAGTATTGCATTTTACACTCTGCAAAAAGGCAGCGACGACGGCTTTGGTAAGTTTCATCAAAAGACTTACAACTGGGATCAAATTGAAAAATAGAAAGAAAAATAATAGTTTGATAATGTTTTTCATTTTGTAATTTGGTAGCTTTGCTGGCGATAGCTTTGTAAAACAATCAGGATCTGACTATCCGTTCAGTTAAGCGGCTAAGGTGATAATAGTGGGGATACTATTGTGTTGTGATTCGTTGCTTGTTGACACGTAAGAGGAACAGGGACTTGTATATTTAATAATAAACTGATAATTAATTAATCAAATTGATTATGTGACATCCAAAAGTAAGACTTTATTAAGTACTACTTTGCTTTTTATAGAAAGTTGCTGTTTATCCGAATACTGTTGCTATTAAATACTGACGTATCCACAAACTCTATATTACATATTTTATTCACGATCAGGGTAAGTTCTGTGTCCCTTGATTCTAAATTAAAACGCAATAAAAAGAAGTGATTTCAATTCAAAGCAGGTGAAAATGCGTTCGTCTGATACTCAGAAGTGCCCATTTAAGCTCCCTTTCAGCTTTTTTCACCGACATCCTTTTCAATATTTTGTCTAATAAGTATATTGGATAATTAGGACATCTAGTCTGAATGTTAGAGGTTTGGGATTTCCTTCAGCAGCTGTATGTACTTTGTTATGTTAGTAATTCAACTGTCTCCTCCACAATCAGATCAAAAGGTTAGGTTAGGTTAGGCCGGCAGACCCCCGGGGGAGGGGACCTCACATAGATCAATGTGATCCTTGGTGGAACCGGAGTGTTTCGGCTGTGAGTCATAGTCGTGGACAGATTAGCCATCCACTATGCGCGTATGATTTGCGAAGGCTAACAGTTTCTGGGGTGGCCTCTGCGCCGCCTCTGCGAGCGAGTCAAGCACTGTCAGTCAGATCAAAACATATCTCTATCTTTAAGTGAACTGAATTCTATGATGTTCTATGGGAGTATTCCAGGTCGGTTTTAAGTTTTATTCGTTTTATATCTTGCATACTCAATAGCCAAGATGATCCCTCTATAAGGCTTAGAGATTTGAGATGACTATCTAAGTATTTTATAAGCAATTTTTAAAATCAGTTTATTCATTTGATTTGGCTATTTAGTTAAAGTGAAAGTTAAAGACGTTTTTAATGATAACCGGAAAATTAATATATTAAAGGGGTTTGAATAAATAAAGAAGAATTGGAAAATAAATACATGTTAGAAAATTCAATTTGGTCAAGATAAGTTATTATTATAAATGCTACTATACTATCTACATATTATGAATATTTTTATGACAGATCCAGCAATTGCTAGTTCCGAGCTGTGCCTCAACCATAAAAAGGCGAAAGTAACTGATATTTTGTGGCTACATGGCAATCAACGTGGTTGTTGCTTGGCTCCAGTACAAACTGTGGATATTGGACCTTGGATAAGCTTTCCCAAATCTCCCAGTTGGGTGCCATTTGCAATTGATTCATTAACTTCTACTTATTCAGCAACTGGCTTGGGTAGACCACACGTAACCAACGTTTTGTCTTTAGAAAAGGACAAGCACATGCAATTACTGCTTGAAGCAAATTTGCATTCACAACAAAATGCGAATCATTGTTTAAAAAGTGTATTTTCCGAGATGACGACAGTACGGGTGAGTTTTCAATATATTTTTTATTTAAATCGTGGAATACAAAAGTGCAGTAATTTACTCATTATTGGACGGACAGTAAAAAAATCACTTGAACTCAAACATTTATCATTATACATACACCTGGCAGATTCTTTATTCAGTTTTTTTTTTCTTGATAAGTCATGCAGGAAAAGTTTTGAAAAAAAAATCCACACTATTTACAATACAAAATGGTTAAGGAATGCGTTTCTCGTTTACTTGAGCTAGAGGTAAGGTCGAGGTGGATATATATTCTAGCATTATTTAAAATAAATGAAAAAATTCATTTACGGGGATAGTCTTGATTTTGTTTAATCTTAAATTTGAATAAAAAATTATGGTGAAAATAATTACTTGATTAATATTTATTAATATTAATAATTATTTATGACGTATAGGGGAAAATATAATTTGTATGTGTGAAATTAAACCGTATTATGATAAGATTTTCAATATTTGTGAATTGCATGATCCAATGTTGGAACCAAATGGTGCCAGCTCGAAGATTACTGTGAGTTAATTGCATGGAAAGTAGATTCCCACCTTGCGATGATCGTCAGGACCGATGTAGAGAACCTTATGAAATTGTTAATTTCAACATTTTTGCGCAATAATTTATTTATAAATGATAGCCTGCCACTTTTAAGGATTGAGTGTAAGCCATTTAACATAATTGTAATATAGTATAAAATGTATAAATTTGTAATTTTGTTTATTTATAGCTGTTCAGAAGGTAGGCAATCCACAGCCATTCGAGCTTCTAGCCAAGCATCTAAAGCGTAGCACACGTAATACGGCCGAGCTCAGTGCAGAGAATTGGCAAAAACACTTGGATGATTTACGTGCTCTTAGCATACTAGCACGCCAAGCAACCGAATTCGAGAATCAAAAGAATCATTCTGAAGTCAAATCGAGCACTACCACTGATTTATTGGCACAATGCAAGGCTGTGGCAGTTGTGGGGCCTACAAACAAATTGGATATGTCAAATAATAAGCTATTGAAAACGAATGGTGGAGATGGAGTTGACGCGTTTCAAAGAAACACATTGTTTGATAACCCAGAGAATGCAAACGATTTCTCAATTTCTCACAAATTAATTATTCAAGAGGATAAATTAAAAAGCGTTCGGGATACATTCATTTCAGATGCATCCAAAGAATCAAGAAGCAAATTGTCATTTGTATGTTCTCCAATAACTACATCAGACTATAATAGCTGTGCTAATAATGTAAATTCGTCTTCCGGTAACTTACGGGACGCGAAACCCCTTAATATAGTCGTCTATTCAGAAAGTGCTACAGCTCGCGATTCATCAATAGTTACATTACGAAAACTGTTAGAAAAAGATGTTTATACTATTTATTCTCTGAGTCAAGATGAGGTTGTACAAAAATATTGGTGCCAAAATACCGCCCTTCTTATTGTCTGCGGCACTGTGACTCCTTCTATTGGTAAATTATTTGTTGATTACTTTTTACATGGTGGCAGACTATTGTCTTTGTGCTCAGATATAATACACTTTATATTGCCAAACTATCGAACGGCAGAAGTGAGTAACGAAATTTAATTTTTTTCAAAAACAAAAAACTAAATTAATTATTTTAAGGTGCGGGAGCATGAACTTGTTCAGTTTTCTTACGATAAGTGGCAAAAAGTTCAAATGTTGCATGATATTTTTTGTTACCAGCCATCACCAGTGAAACGAAATTTTTCGACAGATAGCGAAGAGACCGTATACTCGACGAAACCGTAAGTACATTTAATTTTTAATTATCTTTAATTTTCAAAAAATGTACAAGAACTTTAATTATCCGTTTATTTAACATAAATTCTTGGTTCAGCACAAGGTTCTTCGGTTGAAATATATATATCGAATTGTGGCTTTTATAATAATTTTGTATAAACCAAACTAGGTTTTAGCGCCTTCACTAACTTAGACAATAGCAACACCTTTTGGCATGTACGAGTAAATTATTATTATATTTTTGTTATTTCCATAAATAATTTTAATTTGTTTAGGTTCACAATAAGTAATTGGTAAAGAGGGTTTAGAATTACAATGGCCCTTCTCTTTGCAAGGGGTCATTCTTGTTTTAATTTAGTTTTATATTTACAGTGATAAAAAAATGATAAGAACAAAATGTAATATTTAATATTTGCGAAGATTTTATGACTTATTCTTCTTCTTAAATTGTTTGTTCACAAATTGAATGTTGTACATTACAAAAAATTAAAAAAAAAATATGCTTTTGAAATTTTCTCTGTCCCTAGCAGTATGTATCAAGTCAATAATTGTTTTTAGCCCAGTCCAGTGTCGGATATTCCTCAGCCAAGACATTTGTTGTCTTCCGATGGCACGTTTGCCTTCGATTCTGCCTGCCTTCATATTTTGGGCCTCGGATGATGTGTTCTCTATCTTTACCTTATCTTTTCTTCATTTGATATTTTGCCAGTCCAAGCAACCTTCAGAACACGTCCATGGCACCACATTTCAACAGCTTCAATTCTATTCATTGTTAGGATTTTTTAAGTCTAAGATACCAGTCCATAGAGTAAAATGGACCATACATGGCATATAACATAGCGGATGCGTAAGTTGATGCTGATGTTGCCATTGCATACAACTTTTTTGAATTTAAAGAAGGAGCTTGTAGCCATCTCTATCCGGCATTTAATTTTTTTAACTGATGTCCACTGTTCATTTAGCCATCAAGGATTAACTTATTCAAGAAGAAATTGAAGATCATCTATACTAACAGCTATGAGTGTTGTGTCGTCTGCGTACTTAATGTGGTTTGTAAATATTCCATTTATCTTGATGCTTTTGTCGAGTTCGTTTATAGACTTTTTGAATGTTACTTCTGAATGGATATGTCATCTGTTGATGGCCAAGTGTTTGGGACAGTTACATTTTCCAGCTTTAGCTCAGCAGTTTGGTTCTAGTACAAATATCTTATCAGTCTTATACGTTTGTTGTGCAGGTCCATATTTTCTATGATTTGTATGAGCTTATCATGTTGCATACAATCAAAAGTTTTTTCATAATTGATGAAATAGTTGCAGACATCTTTTTGAACATCTTTACAATTTTGTACTAAGACGAGGAGGCTGAAGAGGGCCTCTCGTGTTCCCATTTCTTTTTTGAAACCATAATTTCGTCACTTTTTTTGAATAACCTTGTGTGTAATATTTTCGAAAATGTTTTGAGCATATGATTTATCAAAGTTATAAGTTTATATTCACTGCATTTCGTAGAGTTGTTGGATTTGGGTAGTTCTTCCTATCCTCAACCGTTTCTACCCCGAGATCGTGATGAATATAATCATTTCGTATGTTTCAGTCTACATTTGATATTAATCTTAGTATTTCAGACTGAGGTTGAGAAGTTTCCCATATTTCTAGACTATAGATCTTATTATTATTTTATATGTTATCTGTTTGTTATATACACTAAGGTTAGAATGTTTGCCAAGTAGTCAGGTCAGTTGTCGAAACTTGATTTTTAATTCAAATCCTTTATTTAAAATGTTGCCTCCACCTGAGTTTAGAGTCTATTATTATCCCTAAATATATTGCGTTTAAATATATTGTAGTTTGATAACTTCTTAATTTATTTTGATCGGGTGTCTTTCAGAAATTCGTTTAGTACATATAAAGTGTGTTTTGTCCGTATTTACTTCTATGCCCCATTTTTCAAGTAGTTCTTAGTCTTTTGTAGAGTTTTGGTTGCTACTTTTTCACTCTTGTCAGCTGAGATTAACATAGCATCATCCGCAATTGTTGCTATTAGTGATCCCGGAGTAGTTGGCGTAGGTATAGCTGTTATATGTGCAACTTTCCATGCCCTTGGAAAGTATTGTAGTCTTATGATCCCATTAAAGAGATCACGTATGTAGTTAATTGCAGTGTCAGGTAGTTCTTTTAATATTTTTCCATTAATTTGGTCGTATCCTGTTGCTTTTCTTTTGGGTGGACAACAAACATCTGATATTTTTTTTTATAGATTTTGGCTGTTGATCTGTTGGTGGTGTTGCATACATTCTTTGTAGTTAGTTAGCGATATGATTTTCCATACATGAGGCACATTTATTTTGGTTTTTTTTTAGGAATGGCAGTTAGCTGTGTCATGTTTACCAGTCAGTACATTTAACACAAATTGGGTCTTTTGTACTTTAAGTGTGATGGCTCAAAAGCAACTCTATAATGCGTAAGGCTTGCTATTTTATAAATATGTATCATTATTGTTGTCTTTTTGTTTTAATTCTATAGAGAATAAGGGAAGAGGTTGTGTTATGGTATGGCATTGGATATTCAGGACTTCATGTCCGATTTCAGCTAGTTCTGCTATTATTTCATTTGTGTCTGTAGCTTAGTGGACGTTAGAAAGTATGACTTTGAAGTCAGGCTGGTCTTTTGGTTTAAATGTGTTAAATTTAGTCTCCTTCTCTTTTAATAGGTTTAAAATATATGTAAGTGTATTAGAAAGTGTCTTGTGGTTCTATTTTAATTTCACTTGTAGACAGTGCTCTTAAATCGTATTTCGGGTCTGGTAGTGAATTTAGCGCTGATGTTAAGGCATATGCGATTTCCACATTTTGCTGCCTTAGGTCTACGATGTTGAGGTGGATTTTAACGGCTTGTTTTCATTTGTGGCCTGCTGTTTATTATAATACCAGATGTATAAGCTGAAATCCGTTCTTTGCTTATATTTGATGTAAGTGAGCGTATTACCAACTACAATGGAAATGTCTCAATCAGTGCACATCATAAGCGGTTTCATACACCAACATACATTTTTCTTTGTGTTATCATATATAGTTTTGTGCCAAAAAAAAAGAGCATATATATTGATATTCATATCAATTTACAAAAATCAGCTGCTGTATCGCATCGAGTGCCTGTGGTGACGGTGCTTTATCGGAAACAATTTGCAGAGACTGGTTTCGTCAGTTCAAAGACGTCCATTTTGATTTGAGTGACAACGAGTGTAAAAATCGGCCCAGAAGAGTCAAGGACTATTAATTACAGGCTTACCGAGCAGCTAGGTGTAACTCACCCAGCCATTTCCATGCGTCTACGTCCCATGGGAAGGAACAAAAGTGTTTTTATTACTAAAAAAACACAGGATTTATGCTTATATACCACTTTCCCACTTCGAAAAAACTGTTGTTTGTCTTTGGCTTTCTAAGCCAGTGTGTATGCCATTAGGTGTTTTTGTGTTGCTTTTTAAGTGATATTTTTATGTTTTCTATTTGTGTTATTTTTTTCGTTTGAGTTAGTTATTGGGGTCTTGATTGTTGTCTGTCTTGATTACGTTTAAGACTTTCTTGTTTGGTGACGGTTTTATGAGTTTTACTGGTTGTTGCAGTAGCATCTACCGAAGAGTAGATTACAAACGATAGGGAGCATGTTGTTGTTGTTATTGTGCTTCTTGTTGTTTGAGGTCGTTGTGAGCAGTTGTAATGCTTGCACTTTCAAGTGCAGCTGAACAAGATTTGGTTTAAAATCACTGGGAGTTAATTGATTCCAGAAACACGTTAGCTTGTGACAATAAAAATTCGAAATTGATTTAATATGGTGTTCCTGTGCATCAATCGTTGTTGCTTATAAAAATGAGCCCTAACATAGCGCAATAAAAATCAATGACTTAGGCGGTCTTTTGAAATAAAGTACGGCTCAATGATACCGCTGGCACGTAATAGACACCACATTTTGTTTCTGGCTATCTGTTCATTCCAAATCCGGCAGTTTTTTTTTATTGACAAGGAATATTACAAGTTATCTTTCTAATCATGAATAAATAAATATTAAAGTACAGCATATTTCAACAGATGTTCGTTTATAAGTCGATACATGATTTTTTAAAGACCAAGCTGAACGCTTTCGACAGTAACAAACCAACCAAAAGTTTGCAGTTTGATTTTTTTCACATTATGAACTATTATGAATTTTTTGCTCTTCATTTTTGGTTTTAATTATTTCACAATTAAAAAAAATTGTATGGCGAATCTTGTTTGTCTTTTATTTATTAAGGTCATTTGAACTGACAGATTTGGATGGCGAACTTCACAAATTAGATGTAAAAATTCTAGGTACTGAGGAAATCTGGAATACACCTAGTATTTTACTAGCAATTTCTTTGCATAATAAAGGAAAAGCATTTTTCTCCCAAGTAAGTATTCCGAAACAACAAATATAAAATAAAATTAAATTAACATATTGCCATTTAAAAATTCACTTAAGGTGCACCTAGAAACCAATCCAGCCGAATTTGAAATCAATGAAAAAATATTTCCCATATTACAACAAAGCGAAAATACGCGCCTTGAGATTTTTGCAGATATTTTGAGGAAACATTTTAATATGAATGTGATTGACACAGAAGTTCAGTCGAATATAAAAGTTGCTTATAAGAAGGCATACTTATTGGGTCTCCATGAGGTAATCACAGTTTTCAATATATCTGATTTTCTATGTTTAATGCAATGTGTATAATGTATTTATTACAGACAAAGTTACAACTAATGGAAAAGTTACGTTTGCGGTACAAAGTGACTGATTCCTTAATAACAACTCCAAAGATAGCAATTAGGTTCTGTGGTAATAATGATCCAACTCCCGAACCTCAAGCCAATCTTTTACCTATAATAATAAACTCCTGTCCAGATGAATTTTCAACTGTTGAGTATTTTACTGTAAGTACACTAAAATAATTTAATGTCATCTCTAAAACTAAAGTCTAAATATTCAACAAATTAGTAAATAAATGTTACCAAAAGCACTGAATTTGCCATAGTTTAACGATTTACTATATGATTATGGTTTCATTTTCGTGTAGCATCTTCAGACGAAATATATTGGCCGGTTGGCTGTTTACGTTCCAGTCATAAATAGCTCTATGAATGTGATAAATGATTTGGAACTTATGCACGGCATGGTCGTACTTCCTGAACAACAAATTGCTGGCATTGGCCGTAGTAAAAATCAGGTGAATATACCATTTCACTCATGATATGCTATTTAACTATTCTTTTACCTTTTCCTATACAGTGGCTTAGTCCGCTAGGATGCGCCATGTTTTCCATTCAGCTACACATCCCATTGGATTCACCCATTGGTAACCGTTTACCTCTAATACAACACATTATAGGAGCTGCGGTTGTCAACACTTTGTCGAGCCATGTCCTGTACAAGGTAAGACTAACCAAAATAGCGTAATATTTTACAGTTTTATATAACTTTATAAATATTGATTTAAAATCATCTACGTAGTTTATCTTTATTATACATTTCTGATTTTTATATATTTTCGACACACATAAAAAAAAAATTCAAAAGAAATACGCCCTGTTATACAAACCCTCATATAACAATTATAATTGAATTTTTTTTACAATTTTTATGTTTGAGTCAATTTGTTAATAAACATAAATGAATTAAGATGACCGGATAACGACTTATAATGTGTTAAACGCCCTTAATATTTGGAGTAAATGGGACCTCAATACGTTGTGAAGTTAAAAAGCAGTTGACTTTTAAAGTTTTAAGCAAAAATTTCCTTTTTTACACTTAAAAAAGGATTAATTTCTGAACAAGTTTTCAAAAACATCACAGCTTTGAACAATATCAAAACCATTTATTTTGCTGAAAACCACTAATAAAAGTAATAATGTGCAAGTCCAATTTGAGAGGTTGTAAAGAATTTCACAAAAATAAGTAGTAAGTTGATTATTTGGAGAAACATTTTTTTTTTTTTATTTAGGGACTTAAATTTATTTATATTGGGAACTGTTTTCTTCTTGTAGATTTGGAATATTAGTGCTTGTATGTATAGGGTAGAAAAATTCATTAAAATAATTTTTTAATTTAATTTTTTCATTTAATTTTGTTTTTTTTTTTTGTACTAAAGCATATTATGGTAAACAAAAATTTTGAAACATTAACAACATTTGTAATAATCATTGTGTATGTGGTAGCTCTGTAACAACTATGTATACATAACTATGTTTGTATTATGTGTGCTTTTATTTTTTAAAAAGAATTTTTCCTTAAAATACAGACTCCGCCGAGCGCGACAGATTTACAGGGTGTGAGGGACTGCGTGCTAAACGTTTCTTTGGCAAATGCTCCAAAAGAGAAAGCAATCGAGCAAATTCTGGCCTATGTTCTTTTTCGTAGGTCCAGCACAACATTAATAAATCCTTGACATCACGACCGGACTGTAAGTTGGCCAGAGATTGTTTCATTCCACGTCCAACTTGCCAGATTATTGACTCGGCCGGCTGATCTTTGAATGTAAACTCACCACAGATTAGCTCATACCAGACTGTACCAAAGGAGTAGACGTCCGAATACGGTGTAAACTCTAAGCACTCACCGGCCGGTTTGCGGGGCATAAGTGCGCTTATAAGCTCTGGCGCTAGGTAGCACAACCAGTTATGTGGTATTCCTAAACCTATATCACAGTATAACAGCTTTGTCGAGCTGAAAAGCCCAAAGTCAGTGATAATTACTTTTCCGTTTTCTATAAATATATTTTTAGTACGGAGGTCTTTATGAATTATACCCCGGGCATGAAGATAACCCATGCCTTGAGCTATTTGTTGTGCAATTAAGAGTGTGCGGTTCATTGCAAATTTTTCGCGTCGTTGATGTATATACGTGTAGAGCGTATTACCCTTACAAAGAGAGGTAACAATAGCTAAGTACGGTGGATTCATACAGGCGCCCATAAATAGTACAAGATTTTCATGGCGAGTTTTTTTGAAATTTGCCACTTCGCTCTTAAATGTTTCTAACATATGTTCATCTTGTAAGTAATCCTCGTTAAGTAGTTTAACAGCCACATCTCCGTGCCATAGTGCACGGTGTACAGTTCCAAAACGCCCTTGCCCAATTCGTTCAAGCAAACACAAGTCGCCATAGGGAATATCCCACTCCTTAAGTGAAATTGAGTTTTGACGCCACTGTCCCGAATCACCGTCTTCAGTGGAATCTAGCCGAACTGGTGTTCGATCGGAGTCAGTACTCGTGCTTCCTGATAATGAAACAGTTTTTTCGCTGTCGTTAGACTTATTCGTATCTGTGTACTCGTTAGTAAATGGTGTACGTTTGTCAACTCCAGCTGTACTTAGCTTCCGTGGATAAAACGTGCTAGTATACTGACCACTACTAACGAGACTGCTGGTGAAAGAAGTTGTTGTTGTTGTAACACTCGAATTAGTAGACTGTGTGGGTAATTGGCTACATACTGGCGAATTAGAGTGGATGGAAACGGAGGAGTTATTATTGCTGTTGCTGATATTGTTTTTACCATTGCTAGCTGTTGTGGGCTGCTGTGTAGATTTGTTTATAATATCCTTGTTGGCAGGCTCATTAGATGAAAACGGTTGCTGTATGCCCTCGGGGGCATGAGCAGCTGCACCGTAACTTGAGCTAGTAATGGTGACATTGGGAAAGTTAAATTGACTTTGTTGGTTTTTGTTTTGGTAGGCGGCAGGTGTTGGTATAAGGTTGGCACTAGAGCTGCTGCCACCTGCAGAAGAGCCTCCGTAGCTGCCAACATGCTGTTGCTGCTGAAATAGTGCTGGGCTACTGGGAGTCGAACTGGTGCAGCTAGAGCTGGGGGAGCTACTATCGCAGTGTTGTTGGTGCGTCTTGGCCATAGCGTTCTTTTTAACTATCGATGCACTCCCCTTACCAGCTGAAAGCGTGTTGTGCGCATGTGGCATCGTTGCATATCCCACTTGCTCTTTTATATGTTTAAATTCATCAACATATTCGCGCGGCAATCCACATGAGGGTGGCACATGCTGTGCGCAATTTTTATGACACAGATATTTGCAATCAATACATTTCAGCCATCTACTAAATACCTGTTTTTGGCAAAGATTGCATGTTGCCATAAAGCCAATTACTTTGGAAAAACGATGTTTAATTGCATGACCCATTCCTACATGTCCAACGCCCGGTGAGCAGGGCACAAGTAACACATTTGATGTAGTGGGGTCGGTAAAATTATCGGAACTGGCGGAACTGTAACTATCTGGACTCGGATCGGTTGGGAGTCGGCTGCGGGGTGTGTTGGTGGTTTCCGTGTATAATTGTGGGTTGTGATCTGTACATGTTGGAGCGAGTTTTTGATGTGTCGGAGTTATATTTTGCGTTAAAAGGGTTTGATGTTTTTTGGTAGGTGGTGGTGTACCAGCTGTGGCTTTACTGCGTTGCGGAGTATCATTTAAGCTCACAGTTCCTCCATTATTTTGTGGGAAAATTGGTGAGTCAGGAGGCGATGGTGTAATCGTCACTGTTAAGTCAGACAACTGGATATCATCCGGTTTTCCAGATTTGTGAACAGATTTAGGAGACTGAGACGCTGTTATAGAATGTGTTGGGTTTACCGATATTGTAAAAGAGATTGTGGAATTGTTAGCAGCCTTAGATTTATTAACATGCTGTTTATTCTGAGCACGTGGCGATGCATTAGCTACGCCAATATTGCCAACACTGCCTCGATGTAAATTATGTGGTCTGTCCCAAGAATCCCAATGCCAATGCTCTAAGTCTCCTCCATTATTAGCCATTCCACTTTCCAGCGTTTCCATACATTTACGCAAATTTTGCATTGCTTTGGTTAAGCGTCGACCCTCTTCTTCACGGTAATTGGGATTTTTAATTAATATTTGTTTAAGGTTGTCATCAGTTTCCTGAATCATGCGCTCCAATGTTGTTAACTTAGACAGGCACAAATTTGCCGAAGCATCACTTAACCCCACAACACGAAGCCATTGTTTTAATTCATTTTCAGTTGTGTGCAACCCATTTGCGGGTACGCGTTCATTTAGTCTGGCTTTGGTTATTAAAAGCTCAGAGAAATAGCGTACTAGTTTTGATTCCAAATTGCGTATCTCTTGCTGGGTTAATGATGCAGTTGTAGCACACTGAGTGCGCAAGCCTTCCAAATGATTTGCTGAGAGATCAATCATATCCTGAATAATAATAAGATTACTTTCATTGCAGCTAGATAATGATGGGTTGCGTTTCTCCAGTTCCGCGAGCCCGGCATTGTTTTTGCTAGCTGTCGTTGCTAATTGTTCAGCTGTGGCAGCCAGCTGGGTGGAGCTGTTCATTTTTTGTTAAACAGCAACAGTTGTGATTGTAAAGACTCTACCCACAAAACGATTGATTTTTACAGACGGGCACTACTTGTAGTCGCTAAGCTGGTGATATAGTAGACAATTTAAATATAACGCATATTGAAAGTTTTATAATTTGCGACTTCAAACTTTTTTGTGCAATTGAACAATACGAAAAATAGCCAATTTCAACAATTTTTTAGTTTTTGTAGTGATTATTTCGAGTATGAAATTTCTCTACACCTAAAAGCTATTTCGTGATATTATCGGTTTTTTGGATTTACTGTGGGATTAGCGGAGTTTAAGTTAGTACGCGCATTCTTGTTTGCAGTAAAAAATTAAACTTTTTTTGTTGGTACACAAAAAGAAATGTTATTAACACCTTATAACAAAAAGTAATGCGACTTCACGAGAACTAATAAACAACCAGTGTTTGACAACACAATTATCGAGATTTGTAACATATCGTACGATAACGATAATAATTTTTTTTCCATATTGAACAGTTTATTACAGTTTTGTTCAATTTTTGTTTTATTCTAGGTACTGGACATAGGCTTAAAATGGCCTAATGATATTTATGCAAATGGAAAAATTAAAATTGGTGGCGTTATTGTTAATAGCACTCTGACTGAGAGATATGCACTTGTTAATGTTGGATGTGGCATAAATTTAAACAATTCAAAACCAACAATATGTATTAATGACATGATAAAAGAGTATAATAGTCGCACGGCCGATGGTAAAGACAAATTACCCTTGCTTAAGTATGAACAGACAATTGCATTAATTTTCAATGAGATCGAAAGACTTTTGGACGAGGGACATAATGATAATTTTGAAAGTTTCTACAATTTGTATTATAGGCTTTGGCTTCATAGGTATATTTGTTTAAAAATTAAATTTATTTAGTTTCACCTTATTAAAACTTAGATTATTTCCAGCAATCAAAACGTTATTATCCGGACAGAAACTAAAAATGAGCTGAGTGCAAAAATCATTGGCATTGACGATTGCGGATTTCTTAAAGTGAGACTACCAAACAGTTCTGTTAAAATCGTACAACCAGACGGCAATAGCTTTGACATGTTAAAAGGATTAATTATTAACAAAATTTATTAATTATAAATTAAATATGTATATCCATTTAAAAAACACGTAAAAGTCGTAGTTTTTTCAGACAATGACAATTTTCGCAAGGTCTGATTATGGGCTTTTTAATTATAAACAGCTGATTAACAATATTTCAACTTAAATGGTATGCAATTAGAGACTTCTTTGGCAATTCTTGCTTTCCATTCATTCATAAAAATAAAAAAAATTAAAAATTAGATTATAAAATAACTCAACTGTTTTTGATAACATTAATATTCGGTATTTATAAAATATGGATAAAATATAAAGATTTTAAAAATCGTGGAAAAATTCATCTCCACTAAAAATTCATCTTTGTTCTTTTAAACTAGTTCATAACTAATGTTTAATAATTTCAATTAACGATTACAAATAACTACTCGATAAGTCATTGTCGGTCCTAAGAGATATCGGTTACTTATCAATTAGTAGAGCCAAATAAAAATTGAATAATCTGTGTATTGTGACGATTATGCAAAAACAAAATTTTTTTTAAATTATTTTAAAATGTTTTTTTGATAAAAAGAATAATTGAATGAATGTACACCAAATGGAAAAAGTACAATTAGTTTGAACAATTACTTTAGTGTATTTGGTTAAAAGTAAGGTTTTTTATGTAAGTAAAAACCTATAGATTCACCATCTATCATGCACATGCTTAAAATTAAACAAAAATAAACTTTTCAAGCATGGCTCAACGTAGCAACCGTATTGATCGTTTCGCGCAAATGACAAAACAAGAGGAAATCATTTCTAAAAAGCGGCAGGAAATCCTCGAAAAACAACGCACCGTAAAGCTGGCTAGGGCGGTGGCTGCCGCGCAGACATTAGCAGCACAACTGAAAAGTGCTGGATCAGACACACTAGGAAAGATTAGCGAGGAAAGTAAACAATCCGAACCCAACAATTGTAATCAAAATGAAGTTGACCTCGGCAATACAAATGAGCGAACACAAACTGTAACAAAAGCAGACGATGGGGTAAAAGGACTAAACAGTTTAATCGGGAAAACTGGTAAAATTATATTTGGAGTTAAGCGTCAGCATTTACCACAGCCAAATGTCGAGCAACCACCATCAAAATTGACGAACACATTTTGTAATGATGGCTCGTTTTTAGAGAACTTTAAGAAAATACTTGAAAACCAGGAGAAACCTAAACCACTCATTGTAGTGGCTCCCCTTTCAGAATCTAGGTTTGTTTAAATTGTAATTAATATTTATTAAAATAATAAAAATTGTGTCATTAAAAGCTTGGAAGACAATGCAACCCACAATCAAAAGAACGAAAAATTACAGCTTGAATTGGCTAATAACCCAACAGTAGCCGAGGTAACTTCAAGGGCTTCAACAGTGTCGGGAAGTGTTGATACAAATGCTCTAACATTTAGTATACCCAACGCGGGTATACCACAAACGGTTCAACCGCCTCCGCCACCACCCCGTTTTGCATTTAATCCAACACTTATGACACAAACACAACCACATTTAACGTTGCCGGCATTTTTCCATGGTCACTTACCGATGCAACTGCATCCCGCAACGGTTGCGCCTCCACCACCTCCACCGCCACCACCACCGCAATTGCCCCTAGCATTAGCTAATTTAGCACCTATCTACATGCAACTTGGACAACTTAAAAACGAGACAATGCCTTTGAATGCAATACCGACTCCAAAGGATTTTGACTTGACTACCATACCGAATCCTCAGTTAAATCTTGATGCTATTCAAATGCCGATAATCGGACAAGCAGAGACACTAGCTATGCTTCCCACGCAAGTAAACGCCACACCACCTCCTCCTCCGCCACCGTTGGAACAGAAGGATCAGCCACAAAAAGTTCCCCAACAAGGTGTGTGTTACATTTACATTTTTAAATCAATTTTTTATTTATTGAAGTTTATTTACCAACTTTTGACCTAAATCCCTTTTCCAAAAATCTTAAATATTTTAATTTTTTTATGAATCGTTGTACACGATTTTAAAGCAATTTATGTAGTTTTTTCAGAATCGTTTCTCACTGACAATGAACGCAATTGCATAAAATTGCCAACGTGTATAGAAAACCTTATCACTCTGGTCGCCGAAAATGGTGATGATTACGAAGATAAAATACGTTTGAATAGAAGCGAATTACACCCAGCTTTGTGGTAAATCCTCTTTACAACTTTAAGAGATTAAAAACTTTTAGTAATTCATTGAGCAATTGGGCATAGTGCTGTTGCACTATAGTTTTATTGGTGAGATGTATTACATGAATGCGCATTCCCAAGAAATGATATACCCGGAACCAACCTACCAAAACGATGATCGACGTATTTACTGAAAAAAAATTTTACTTTATTTTAAATGGGTGCTTAAAGTTACTCATATTATATTCGATTGACTAAAATTTTTGAGCACTTTTCATTGTATCTTTTGCTTTTTTTTTAAACTTTAAAATAGGTTTCTTTATGATAAGAACTGCGAACAATATCAAAACTATCGTACAGGGGTGCTAGAGCACCAGCGTAAGTTTGATCATAAGCAGAAACTGCCAAATAATGATTTGTTGAAGACGGAGGATTCCTGTCAATTGGTGAAAGAGGAAGACAAGCATATAATTACTTCTACTGTGAAAGAGGATAAAAATAACTCGACGACAGACAAATATGATCCTGAATCGGCCATAAGCGCAGATTTTGATTCTGATGACGATTACATGCGGGGTATAATGGATCGTAATCGCGATAATATCAAACGGCGAATTGAATGCCGAAATGAATTAAGTGATGAAGAGCGTCGCGAACGTGAGGATAATGCATTTTCTGCTGCTTTAGACGATGAATATGAAGATAAGGAGACACAAAAGCAGCGGCGCAAGCGAGACCGTAAAAGTCGTTGGGGTGAGAAAGAAATGCCCTCATTAAGTAAGTAGTTACGTCTAAGGCTGGCAATTGTGGCTTTGCACACTTAATACACTTATGTCAATTAGGCAATTCCTGTTCATTTGGCAACCAAAACAAACCTATATTGTCAGCAATTACACGCTCCGACCCAGCATTGTTGCAGTACGCACGTTTGAATTACGGATCCACTCAGCTATCCGAAGAGCAGTGGAAACAGTGTGAAGAACACTATAAAGTAAACTTGCTTTATCAAGATATGATGCGGAAACGGCAAGAGATCGATCGTTTGGCGCGCAACGGAAAGTTTAAATATGAATATGATTCTGATGAAGATGTTGAAGGTGGTACGTGGGAACACAAATTGCGTACTGCTGAGATGGAAGCTACTCATTTATGGGCTAATGCCTTAACGAAACAAAGTGAGGGAAAACATCATATAGGTGATTTTCTACCACCAGAAGAGCTTAAAAAATTTATGGAACAATATGAAGCAAAAAAAAATGACAGACAACCCGATTTAAGTGACTATAAAGAATACAAACTTAAAGAGGATAACATTGGCTTTAAAATGCTGCAAAAACTGGGCTGGAGAGAAGGTCAAGGTCTAGGCCAGGATGGTGCTGGTATTATTCAACCCGTGAATAGGTAGCTGCAAGTGTATGTCGTTGTATTAGCCCATTACAGTTCCTGTAATTTTTTAGAGCTCCCCAGCGGGACGGAAACCAGGGATTGGGTGTAACAAGATCTGCTCAACCTGAAGATTGTGACAATGAGTATGATGCATACCGCAAACGCATGATGTTGGCTTATCGTTTTCGCCCTAATCCCTTGGTAACTTACTGTTGAATTAAAATTTGTTTCATTTCATAATGATTTACCTATTTGCAGAATAATCCTCGACGAGCATATTACTAACTTCGAGCGAGAGAATATTTAATGAAACAATGTTATAGCGTCTGTTTACAATTTTTTTAATTCACGTATGAGCATAGTTACCTTTGCATGACTATTAACTACGCGTATCCTATAATTAAGTATACATTAAAATGCAAATAATGAACTGTAACATAGATTTATATAAATAAAAAGCGCCGTTAAATGTCATTAAATTGGTAGGAATTTAACGCTTCAATGCTAATAATACTAGTTTTTTTTTGCTGCTTTGTCGTTATTAGGAATATAATGTTAATACCGGTGTTTGATTTCCACGCGCCAGTGCCACAGGGCACTTTATGTCGGATGTAAGCATCTCTAACCAAGACATGTAAAGCGGAGCAGAAATTGCCTCCTGTAATTTAAAGGGTTCTTGTTATATTATAAGTCTTTTATTAGTAATAAGTAAGTGAATGTACCTTGCGAGGCATTGGCAGCGACATAACAACAAGTGACGCGTTGGAGGAGTGCTTAAGCACCAATTCGTGTATGCGAAGTTGGCGATGCGTCTTTTCTGACATACTATAGAGTTCCTCGTCTGTAATACCAAATTCATTGCTGTGGCTACGCCGAAATGGTTCGATAAGCCGTTTATGTTTTAACAATGTCTCTGGAGATGGTTGCTCAGAAACACCCTTGAGCATAACCAGTTCAGAATATTTTATGCGGAATTTAGTTAACAAACTGGCCATGCTACAAAAAATAAAAACAAAAAATTAAATAATGAGTAATTTTAAAGCATTAAAGTTACCTTTTTTCTTCCAGCTCTTCATCTTTTCCATGGCACATGGCAAACACGCGGAGCTTGCAATTTTGCCAATTACTGCGCATTGAAATTATGTACGGTAACAAAATTGTCAGACCTGCGAATCGTAAGAGTTATCAAATTATTTGTCAAAAAACGATATGCTAGCGTTACTGACCTCCGTCATCATATAACCAGAATACGTCAATTGTACCCTTTGCTTTTTTATGCGTAAATATCTTGACGGCATCTAATACATTTTTGGGAACTTCGGAGCCACCTTTTGTATGGTATGTCACTTGATCGTCGTTGTTAACTTTGTAACTACGAGAAGCTCGCTGCATGTTTGGTATGGAATCCACTTCCGACATATTGTATGTTGATGCCGGGCTATCCATGCCAGCTAAATTTAGATTTGAGTCGATATGAAGTAATTCCGATGCAGCATTTGCAGCTGGCATTAGTTCGTTGGTAAAGCCTTGTGCATTAACCGTATGCATATGACCTAAGCTGCTATCCGGCATAGTAACTTCCGGGCTTAATTCAGAAAAGTCTAGACCATTCGGCAATCTTAATAAAGCAACGCCCATGCGTTGTGAAAAAGCATTGCTAAATAAATTTTAATTTGTTTTTAATTAAAAGTTGGTGTAATCAATTAGCATCACTCACTATAAAATATCAAAGTATCCATCAACTTCGTCTTTTCGACAACGATTCCAATCAGATTTATAACCCACAAGTACTATGTTTGGAGACATTTTGCCAAAACCAGTTGCTTTTATAAAGGCATTAATGCCGTCCTCTAGACTGAATCCGTCAATAACATTATAAAAGGCTTTAATTTTACGAGCATCTAAATATTTTTGGCCTTCCTTTAACATATTGCAACGGTTTTTATAACCTAATCGCAGCTGAAAAGGCATTTCAACATTTATTAGATTTTTTAATGATATTTTTTTAATTCATATAGACCATGGATGACTCTAGCAATAGTTGTAGATATTACTATTATATCCACTATTATTTAGGACAATTAATTGTTAACCAATTAATGTTCGCAGCGGCTTCTAGAGTGATGGTCACAGTTATTTTTCAAAAAAAAAAAATAATGTTAACTTACCGGAATAATGTTTCCCACAAACATAAGCGAGTTGTTTTTTGTAAGTAGATAACCGAAATCCACTAAAGGTGGACGATTTTTTGGATCACCAGCTAAAACCAAAACTTGCGGATGATAATTCTTAACATGATCATCCACATTTTGCAAGCGATGCACTGCCATAAGTGCAGCCTTGTATTGCTGTGCTTGAGTAGTGGAACCCCAATTTGCATCAGGTTTGCGATACATAACAACCAAGTATAGTGCAAAGATAATGCCAAATGTAATTATGGCCGCGACGTAATTAATTAAAAACATAATGGCTACGCACATGGCAAATCCGAATAAACTTAACCAGGCATTGTAATATTTGAAGGTAGGACGCCATCCTAATGGCTTTACAAAAGCCGCATGGAACGTACAAAAGTTAATAAGTGCATACGAAGCCAAATAAAAGGTCGAGATTAATGGCGCTATTAAATTCAATTCACCAATCAGCAAAAATCCAGTCGATATAAAGAATGTTAAAACATAGCCACGATATGGTTCACCATGCTTGCCATATGGCTTTGAAAAGAATATCAAACCTGGATAGATTTGATCAATACCAAGTGCTTGAACCAGACGTGGCACAGATAGTAGATTCGTCAAAGCAGTACTCAGCGTTGCTGCAAAACAACCAGCATAGATGAGTGGACCCCACAAAGACATCGTCTGCATCATTTCATAGGAATTAAATAAACCCCAAGTACAGTTTCCATCTCTTAGGCAAGGCAGTTCAGAGGGTACAATTGTTCCATTAATGAGATCTGCAGGATTGCCTGAAGCATCGCGCACTGCTGCACCGCCTGCATATTGATAAATATAAAAGTAAGGTATAAAGGTAAAAAATAAAAGGTAAAAGGTAAATGAAACACACCAGCAAATAATACGAAAAGTGCGTATGACGTCATTGATATAAGCAGCGACCAAAATGTACCTTTGGGTATCGCAGCGCCAGCGTCTTTAAGATCACCGCAAATATTGGCACCAGCTTGTATGCCAGTAACACTGGGAAAGAATATAGCAAAAACACTGAAGAAATTATGATTGACACCTTCGGCGTAACGATAATCCGCGCCGGAGTTTTCCACAAATGTTGACCCTGTTTAAGTATATATAAGTGTACATTCAAACAACAAATTTGTAGGTGACTCACATGAAAATCCTACAAAGCCCTTAGCAATTAAATCCTCATCTCCACGTGGTCCAATTGCAGCGCCAATTACAAAATTAAAGATGGCAAGCACGATGGTTACAATAAGAAAGTTTTGTGCCTTGGTTTCCCACTCCATGCCCACACAGCAAATCAAAATGAGAACCAATATGGTAATTGCTCCGACAATACGAATGTCATTAATGCCGTTGTCAACAATTTTAAGATCATTGTTTTCTGAAATAAAAATTAACTATTAATATGTAATTTTTAAATGTCCATTTTTATACTAACTCAACAAGACGTTCAATGATTCACAGAAACCAATGGTGTTCATAGAAGCTGACACTGCATTGGCGAAGGCAAAAACAACGCCCACCGAGGCGCCAAATTCTGGTCCCAATGAGCGGGATATAATAAAATACACGCCACCACCCTTAACTTCGCCATTTGTACTAATGGCCGACAGCGAGAGCGTCGTTATGACACAGACCACCGCTGATATTGCAATTATAATTGATGATTGCAAAATTCCCGACTCGGCAACAACCCAGCTAAGTCGGAGAAATAGCATTACACCCCATATATTCAGTAGACATGGTATAAGTACACCAACAATCCAACCAAGCTTAATGTGCCCGCCCGTATTTTCCGGTTCCATTGGATCGGGCATTGCGATACTCTGTAAAAAAAATGATTTTACTTTGGATAATCATATAATATTGAATTGCAATAAATAAAATAAGGATTTGTAAATCTTAATTTTTATTAAAATTGGTTTTAATCACAACCTAAATATCTGAATTCTTACGTTTTAGTACACATTAAAATCATATTGTTTTCTTAGTTATATTTGGCAGGGGTAGAGCTAACACACACTACTCAATCAGTATTCTCCGTAATAAAATCATATATATTTTATGCGCGTCTTGTATTGTGGTGTTGCTTAACCAAAGTATGCTAAGAATATTATCGAAATTAAAAAGAACTCAAGATGTTGCTATTCCTTCTGATGCGAGCAACACTATATATGGGTCACTATAGAGTTAGGTGCATTATAGCCTACTTTTTTGGGCACCATACTATTACCATAAATTGTGCTGGAAAAATTCCTCTCGAAGCAGCGCAGTAAGTAAAAGCGTTTTATAGAAAAAATGAATAATTTCAAAGAAAGGTTCCTCGAATGTAGTCACACTTATCGGTCAGAAATCGATTTTAATTTTGAGTCTTCTCTATTTCTGGATACGACGATTAAGTTGAAGAAAGTAGAGACAATATAAAAATATTTATTTTATTTGTAATTTTTTATACACTTTGTAGCCGTGTATAGGACGAAAATTTAGATATTATTAGGTGTACAAAAATGTGAAAATCTATTACAATAAATTGAAATACATACATGAAATAATTGCTATTGCGAAATATTGCAGCTGTATTGACACATTATATTATTTAAATAAATATTTATTTAGTTTTTATTTTAGGTAAAATTTTTATTACAAACGAAACATTTTGCATTTTTATTTATATTCGGGTAAATAAACAGGAAAGTTGTTTGGATCTATAGCTATTGAAAATAATGGGAATAAACTGTTAAACGAAATATTGCCTGTTTATCAATTTTTGAATAAAAAATTTAGCAATTTAACTTTTTCCTTAAAATTAAAATTTTTCTTGTGTTTAATTTTCTGTAGAAAATTCATATGAAAACTGCTATACTGAGAAAAAAATCCAAATTAAAGAGATTACGCTTGAACCAAGAATTAGCCATCTTAAATGTTTTGAGCTTAAAAAAAGAATTTTTAAAAATGATATGTTCCCTAAAGTGTAATTAAATTAAGAAAAATCTTTCAAAAGGATCTCCATCTTAATTTTTTCGAATTTACTTGCAATTGAATATAATTTTTAAGAAAAATCGATTTTCGTTTGTCCGCTCTTCCGTCATTTCTGTCTGAAAAGATTATGTTATAGGAAGTTTTGTGGGTTTTTCGGGATTATACAGAAAGCGCTAACACTTTGATTTTCGGACAAATGCTTTTCAGTGTAGTTCAAGAGCTTGTATGAGAACATCTGAGCAGTGCCACCGGATAGTCAGAATTATAAGAAGTGCATTCGACGAACACTGCTCCGCGGTGTTTCTTGATGTTCAACAAGCTTTTGACAAAGTTTGTCATCGTGGAATTCTGTGCAGAATTAAAAAATGGCTTCCAGCACCGTAGTTCCTTCTAGTGAAATCTAGTGAACTCTCGGATCTTCACAAGATAAATGCAGGAGTGCCACAGGGAAGCGTATTAGCACAGTGTTGTACACCATATTTACGGCCGACCTTCCTGTTGCACCCAAAACTGAAGTAGCTACATATGCTGATGACACGGCATTTGTGGCAACAAGCAGAAATCCCACTGAAGTCTCACAGAAATTGCAACTGCACCTTTGTATGATGGAAAACTGGCTTAAATAATGGAAAATCGTTGTGAATGCAAGTAAATCGGTCCAAGCAACAATAACTCTAGGAAGGGGCAATTGCCCGCCAGTCACATTATTGGGGGAACAAATGCAGGTAAAGGCGAAAAACAGAAAGATTTACTGGCTGATGGGCCCAAAATCTCAACTGAGTCTTGGAAATATAACAATTTTATATAAAGCAATTTTAAAACCAGCTTGGACTTATGCCTTGCAACTCTGGGGAACTGCTAGCAACGCTAATATTGAAATTTTACCTTAAGTGCGCTCAAATACCGGATCTCCCAAGAAGATTTTATGTCATCGCTTTAAATAAAAATTGAATTTTCATATATGACATAAGTTTGTATTGGTTGTAATCGTTGGAACTCAATGAATCCTGCTATGAGTTATTATTATGATTATAAAATTAATTTATTATTTTAGGAATAGATTGCGAAAAAAAAATTTTAAAAAAAAAATTTAATTAAAAAGAAAAATTTATTTTTTACGTAATGGAATAAAAGGGACTATGATAACTACCGCGGGATAACATTACTAAGTGTTTGCTTGGACCATGACGACAGCAGCGAAGTATCCCTAAGAATCTTTGAAAGAAAAATACTGCGAATAACGATACGGCCAAAGATAAATGAACACGATTACTACATTTCAAGGAATAGTGACGAATTGTTGAGCTTAAACCATGGCGAAGATATGGTCAACTTCATTAAGTCCCAGAGGCTAAGATGGATAGGACATGAGAGAGATAGACCATAACAGAGCACAAAAGCTTCTGTTGGCATTCACACCACTCTCCACAAGAAGATCTTGCTTTTGCATTTGCGAAATGCATAGAAACATGGAAATGTCACGCATTACTGTGATAATTTTGAATAGTACAGTAGGTACTCGCATTATGCTAATGTACTCACATGGAATTAATTTCTTTAAAATAAGCAATAATATATTTTGAATTCTAAATGATTGATAACGAGAGTAACAATAATCTTTATTTAGTTTGTACTTGATTAGTGGGTCTCGGTAGCCTTGTGGTAGTGCGCCTCGAAATCGGTACATTTGTCTAGCACTCGCATGGCTAGCAAATAAATATACATGCTATTTAACTAGTAGAGTATTTTAATTAAAGACATTGTCGTTCGGATACGGCTATAAACTATAGTTCTTCTTGGTCGACCAAGAAATCGTCTAACTGACAATATTGACAATGCATGCTGAAAACCTACCCCGGCTTATATGGCAGACGACTCATCAAATCGATGTTTTTAGTGCGCAAAAATGCGGTTGTTTGAACCGATGTGTGAGGGCTCGCATTGTCATGGTGAAAAGTGATCTGTCTTCGGCGGTTGGTTTTTCTGATTTCTTGGAAGACAACTGACAAACAAATAGTTGTGTACCACTCAAAATTCAGTTCGCAGATTCGGAGACTAGGGTTGCCCAATCCCGAAATATAAGAGGCAACCCTTGTACACAGAAATTATAAATTAAAATATTAAAATTATCAACGCTTAAAAGTACAAAAAAGTTAGAAATTGAATTAGCTTTCATACAAATACAACTTGTTACGTTAAGTAATAGATTGTTTTATTGCCGAATTACATCAAACTACTAGTAATTTTTAAGAGGCATTTTAAACTGTTATATGCATGTAGCACCCGCGATATTTTCATTGTGCTGGAATTGGTTTTTGAAGAACCTCAGTTAGATAAATACTTTTTTTTTTAAATGTGCTGCTAACACAGTTATGATATTTAGAAGAGTATTGGGTTCCATCAACTATATGTTCAATTCAGATAATCATTATTGGTAAACCATTCAAGGCAAGATTTGTGAGTTGTCGCTTAAGCTATACGGTTATGTTTTCATAGATTTTTAGAACTCAAACTATTTTTTTGGGGGTATTTTGAGAACTGATTTACCAAGGCGTCGAGTCAAAATAGTATATTTATACACTCAGAAATGTCCAAATATTCATTCAACCAAAAGATAGCATCGTTGAATGACAGTGCATAGTAGGCAGATGTCAAGATAATATAAAGCCAATCCATCTTTATAGAAATTAAGTGCTGTCAAGGGCCTCATATTAGGGGAAATAATGCCCGCAGCATGTTTCAAGTTTTTAAAAATGCGTCGAAGCCGCCAAGCTGTTTGGATGCGTACAATTAGAGATAACATTTAAAAAGGGCTAATTTGTTTTATACACAAATCTGTTATTAAGGTAGGTAGCATGCAACTTAATTAGGAACTAAAGAATATTATATGAATGAATTTTCTATTAATTTTCTGTTTGAATTTGGTTTTTTTAGAAAGTGCTTCGCACAGAGAGTGACAAAACCAGTAAGTGCAGCCATTGAGTAAAAAACTAACACATATAGTTACCAAAGTTACCAAGTTGCGATAAGATGGGGGTTTCCGAACAAATCTTTTTGCCATAAATAAGTTAGTTTGATCACTACCACTATTTTTTAGATCGGTTTTTTTTTAACAACATCCTTGATGTTGAAGGAAGAAGAACAAGATTGAACAAATGAAATAATTTTTAAACAATATCGGTAGTTCTTTATGAACGCAATGGCTGGTATGTCCGATTATGTAAAAAAAAAATAAAAATCATACAAATTTTTTTTCAGTTGTATCTATACAAAATTTGCTTTAAGAAATTTTATAATTTTTCTGGACAAAGGAGATGGGGGTTTCAGAATAAATTGTTTTTGTGGTTATTCGCGTCTCTCTCAAAGAGAGAGTAAGGGGACACTATTTATATTGAAGCTATTTTAAAAAGATGACAAACCTGAAGGTCGGTGGTTTGATTTAACCCTGCATCACGGGACGCTATTTGCCTAAGTAAATTTTTATTAATTAAAAACATCGCCGTTCGAGTGCGGCTATAAATTGTAGGTCTCTGTTTTTTTCGAGTGATGACCGACTAGTCAAGGGGAATACATTTATTTATGTTTTTTATTGATATGATATACTCAACCGGCTTTGATTAAATCCGACATTGAATGGAGAAGGCTGCCAACAAACAATATATTTATGTCCTAAAGTTGTTTATATTATAGTAAAAAAATAAATAAAGCACCATAAATTTGTGAACATTTGGTTCCCAAAAATGTGGTTAAAATAATACAGTTATAGTTATAACAGATATTTTAACGAAGACAGTGAATTAAACTTGTTAAGGATAATTAAAAAATACTAATGATTTAATTGCAGGGAATTTGGACAACTGTCCAAGGAAAAATGTTTTCAGGATATCGTCAGTTAATTAAAGAAACGTTTTTTTTTATACTTTAGGTCCACAACACAATATATATTACAATTCTTATAATTGTATTTTTAAGTTTTGGTATCATATGCTATTCAAGACCTTTACGCATACCAATGCAATGGTAGTGAGAAACTTTTTGTATTTTATTGAATTTGGATTTACAAATTTTTTGTGGCATAACATTATCAAGAAGCAAGAACTGTGATATGATGGAGTCATGGCGAATTGACCGAAATCGTCGGCAAAACCAAGATATGTCGCCTGCAATTTAGGTAATATAATTAATTATTATATGTTAAAATTTAGACAAAACATTGCTTTTGCTGAAGATATACAAATTTATAAGTGTTATCGATAAAAAAAGGGTGTTTGGTGGAGCCACATTATTTAAAAAAATGTTTCCTACAACTATTTATATTTGTTGTGTTTGTTGTATTTTCAATAAGTCGAGATAAGCTGCAATAACTAAACAAAATTAGACAGATAGTTTATTAATTAACCAATGCGTGGTAAGGTTGCGTATCATGGCGAGCAACCCCAACAGTATTGTCTCTGGAGACGCAGAAAGTTGAGTGTCTTGGTGATAAAAGTGCAAAAACTGTAACCGAATTACAACCAACCATTTAAACTAATTGGATGTGTCGTCATTCCTACGATAAGCGAACAATGCGCAGGAACAGTTTTTCCTTTTTTTTTTTGCACAGTTCAGCTTATTTGGTAAACTTGAAGGGAAAAATTGTAGCGAATGTACATCTATATGTAGGATTTTATTGGTATCTGTATGTACATAAATACAAACAATACAATGTATGTATATAAGACGGCAATGGCACATGGCTACGTCAGAAAGAAAACAATTTTTTCGTTTTTAATATCGTATTTTATATTGCGAATACGCAATGGAAATTTGTGGGCATTGTAGAAGTGGAAATGAATTAAGGGAAATAAAAAAGCTTCAAAGTTCCATAGTCGTGCATTCTTCTCACTACATACATACATATGTACATTTATTGTTGCTTTGGATTTTTTTTTGTTTTTGTTGCTATTTGTTTAGCACTTGAAAATGTGTTCAATAATACTTATAAATACCAACATTTAGTACATATGTTTATATATATATATTGTATATATGTATATAATATGGTTCATGTTTACATGTTCTATGCATGAATATAGATTTTCAAATCAGATACTTGAGTTTTTCAAAGTTAACAAGTTCACTACGAGGGGAATATCATAATTATTATGATGTGATGTATACATATGTATGTATGGAATGCATTTATGCATTTATGTGCATATTATAATAATATAATAACCATAATTTCAACACCCTGCACCGTATAGTACAAAGGGTGTATTGATTTTATGCAAGGAAAAGTTCGCTGAAAAGACTAACTATTTTGAGCTGTAATATGCCATGAAGTACCACACAGAATTTAGGATGGCAGTAGACAAGTCAATATACCGATGCTTATAAATGCTAAATTCGAAAAATATTGTAACAAAAATTTAGATGCAATTCAATCATTAATTAATCATTTATACAAAATTAATTGTAATCCGTTTTTGATGTGTTTTTTAAAATAATAATACATATGTATGTGAAAATTACTACATATTACTTACTTGATCAGTTGCTTCACCTTGCAGTTCACCAATTGAAGGACGTTTTAAATTACGCATGGATATGCGATAATTATCCAAACGCGGTAATGTTTCCCTGAAAATTTAAAAGATTGCATCTTTAATAAACTATTAATTAAAATTTTCACTCATACTGAAAGGTGGGCAGAAGGCCCATCACTGCATCCGGCAGCATGACCGTTGCCCGTAACATGCCAAATACAAATAACAAATAAGAAGAGCTATATACCAAGGCCTCTTGAAGATTAAAATAAATAATAGAGCAAGTGAAAGAACATAAATAAAATACGAAATAAAATTTTTAATTTACTCGAAGGTGTGTTAGCCATATCGGGAAAGATATGGTTAATTATGAATATCGAAGTTGAAACACCCTGAAAAGAGTGCCCGAGTAACAGAAGTGAATGTCAATTGTTACATCGTAAAAGTATCTCAGTCACAAAGCCCAATACTTGACGTATACTTAGTGAAAATCCAAGATTTTCAGGTGTGAGTGCGAAAATCCTAAGATCTACACTATTAATTCGATTTTTTTAAGTACTTTCTTTTAATAAATACTTTATCATACTTTTACACATTCGTTTGCATATCAATATATATTATTGCAAATAATTTCTGTTTATAAGAATGCTCTTCAACGATTGCAAGTCTTCGGTTCAAGGAAACCGATTTATGCCGATTTTAGAGTCAATGAACTCTATAAATGAACTCGCTAAATACATATCTAGCTGTAATTTTAATTTAAAATTTCCACCTATCATATAAGATATTTTTTACACTTCGTAGCGCGTTAAGTAATATTCATGCTGCGTCAAATACTCGGATTCAAAACTATCAAAAACGATCGTGTAAATAAAAAAATATATAGAATCCAGGTAAGATAATTATTTTGAAATAACAAAAAATATTGCATTTTATTATTAAATGGCCTGATTGACACTAAATAGGATTCGATTTATTTTTATTGAATTGTCAAAGTGGTTCAGCATGTGGGTCCACAAGCATTATTTTTGCACAAAAAAATGTACATAAGTTAAAAAACTAATGATAATCATATTTTAAGTTGATTGTTGTTTAAAGTACTTTAAAAATTCGTTAAATCTTTTGCGGAAAATGTCCGCTTTGCATACTTCCTAAGTATTGTACCCAATCAATTAACATTATGGCTATATTATTGACCGCAACTACGCTAATATAGTCGTATACACACGATAGGCATAATAATCAGACATCCCTTGGCGAGTTCGTCTGTAGAAGGCTTATTCTGCTTTATGAACTTTACGCTGGAATTGGAACTCTGTTGTTTAAATGTTAATGAAAATATTTACTATAGAGCACAATATTAATTAAAAACGCGATTGTGCTGAATGAACTCTGGCAGACACAAATTTAGCCAGTTTGATTTGGTTTGATCAGAAATCGATGGTGAGCATTTTATGAGTTCCATAAGAACTTTGATCAATTTATCCCATTTATTGATGTCTATATATTGCATGCATAACCTAAGGAGAAATTGAGTGTGTGCCAACCATTCTCTGCTTAAGAAAATATATTCGTTGAGTAGTAATAAACTTCTATGTCTGTGATCAGATTTAGAATCTTTAATCTTTTCGTTTTACATTGTTGTGTTTCTTAAGATTGCAAGAGCAAGTGCTCGCATTCATTAAACAATAATTTTCGATCTCTAAGGCCGACATTGTTATTTTTCAAAATAATTCTTATTAGCATTAAAAATCACTCTTTCGCTTAAATTTTTGAAGTAATTTCCCAGATGCTCCTTCATAGGAGTAAAGTTTGCAGATAACTGGTGTGCAATTTCTGGAATAGATTTGAACGCTTGATATGACTATGGCTGCGAACATACCGACAATATACAATATTATCGTCCGTTTGGACGAACAATCTCCAACGCAAACGTTGTTCGATGCAAAAACTCACGAAGGAAGACGATTGGGACGGCCAATATAAAGACAAAAAAGGCTTGCCTTTAAGTGCCAAACTGGAGAAGACACAGGGGCACCTGGCAAGAGCATGTGAGGTCGGCTTTAACCCGAGTTGTAATGGTCCAAATAAGTAAAATAAGTATGACTCAGCTTCAAAATCGCCATAGTGGTCTGGGAGTTTGGAACACTGTCCAGTGTTCATCTAAAAAAACTCGAACCCCAACTTGATTATAGATTTTTGCAGCCGTTCGTGAGAAAACTAATCTAGTCACTTGCACCTACTCGGCTTTCCGTATATGATTTCCTTCAAGAAATAATTATAGTGTAATGCGTGTTTCAATCGTGTATAATACTCTTAAATTATCACGTTTTGGCATTATATTTTATCATGGAGAAAATTTAAGTTATATTTTTAATAGCGATAAACGTATTCCTTGAATTCGTAAATCTGGTCATTTATAATCTTTTGCCTTTTGGACAGGGATAAGATCAATTTTGTGAGCGTTACCACTTAACCCTCTTCCGAGCGTCCACAGTGACAGGTCTTTAAGTGCTGCTGTCATGCGATCGCAATATTTTTCTAGGAATTTTCCATTAAGTATGATAACTACTTTGTCCACAAGGGCAACAACTTTAAAACCGTCATCTATTATATGACTTAATTACATAAAGTTTAACAATTTTCTAGTCAGTCTATGATCTTGCCGAGTTGATGACATTCTGTGTCCACGAAGAGAGCGATAGTGATCAACTCTTAATGTTGTGTATAAAAAATTAATATATATATAAGACCCATGAATAAATAATTAAAATTATTATTATTTATAACTTTTTGGATTTTATATTATTATTGCAAAAATAAAAATTGCCTATTTGCATTTAAGATACTTGAAGAAAAGGAAGTTTATACAATACAAAAAAATTGCAAACTCTCTGCTAAAAAGCTTTAGTAGTATACGTTTCGAACGCACATTTATATTTTATATTTGAAACTGTCATTATTAATTCATATTAACACAATTTTATTGGGTTTAGTAAAAAAAATGCAATTCTTTAATTTTTTATTTTTCTTAAATGTATTTTCCTTGTAATGATTACATAAAAAAATGAATTTTTTATTGACCGCGCACAATCTTTCCTGTGATTTCTTTACTTTGTGAGAGATTAGTTTTCCGATTTTTTTATATAATGCATAATGATTTTTTAGTGAAAGTATTTAATCACCTACTTTGTAAGTTGTGCCAAGCTAAATTTGCGATCGGTGTCCGATTTTCGCAGAAAATGTCCAAATCCACGAATGGATAATCGTGAGCTGCGGCGATTTTCATTGCAATCCGATTTTGGTTGCTGCAAATGGCAGCCATCTGAATTTGTTACGGATCCATTTATACTATGATCAGATGCAATATGTGTGGCGTCCGTTGTGGGTTGGCCAGCACTGACACTTGCATTACCGTTTACTTTTGATATTTGGAAGCGATCAGTCATTTTGATATTTTAGTTATTTATTTTTTGTTGGGTAGTTTTTACTATTTTGATTTTTTTTTAGAAAGGAACAAACACAGCGTTTACAACTTATAGCACGTTTGGGGTTTTTACAAATGACAAGACACAAGGCATACGAGTGACTATCTGACGATAAAGATTATCACAAATTCAATTTCAATTTGACACTTAAGGTAATCGCGGTAGCACCATTTAGCGGAAAATTACTATAAACTCACGAACTCACAAAAATGCATGCACTCTATCTGTAACGCCGCAAAAGCGGCACCGTTTTTTTATTGGCACAAAATAAACTTTTAAAGCTTTACACGAATATTATTATTTATTGGATATTTGTCATTGCGCTAGCAACTTAGCTCTACGTCGATTGTGCGTCGTTTGAGCGTGGCAAATGCTTGGCGCTGGAATTTTATGGACACTATTCTAACTGTTTCTCGCTTCAGCTTGTTTGCCAATCCGAAATGTAATAAACCGCGACGTGTGGAGCATGAGTGTGTGGTGAGTTTCATTAACTGGTGTTAATGGAGCTCTCATTTCAACACACAATAAGGCAAATCTCTCTCACGATGACACTCTGAACTTATTGCAAGACTCTTTCTTACCAAAGGCGTTATAATAAAAGATTTTCCGTTTAATAATACGTACGTATACTCATTTGGTCGACGGAACTCTTGTGTATTTTGAGACATTTTGTTTATTCGGAAAATATAGGTTTTAGCTATTTTGAATAAAATTGTACAAGAAATAGGCAGTTCCCCCTAGTTGTCGTTTGTACATTCAGGTCAATTGCAAATATTCAATTTTCTTGCACATTTGCACTAAAGTCATCAAACATATTTCTTAACAGTAACTAAACAAATTATTTGTACACCTTAAAAAAAAGTAACCACAGCTTTTAAAACGGAAATTGTACTTGTAATAATAAGAACAATAGTTGACAAAATAGGTCTGGTAAATTCATAGTCCTATTTTATTTACAATATAAAGATGTACGAATAAATTTTGAATTGACTGTATATCATCTGTACTACTACAGCGGACATATGTACGTACACACATGTACATACAGGTATGCATGTAGATGCGGCGTAACATCTTAACTTTGGCCAACAACAGCAACCAGTTAAAAGAGCGTAACAAAAAAATACAACAAACAATATCAAAACAATAATAACAGCGCAAACGATGTAGAGGAGAACGAGGAATACGAAACCCCCTTAATCGAATTAAATTCGGTTTTATCTGGTTTGATTGGCTGACGGCTTTTGCCGTAACTGCTGCGAACAACGCGTTAAATGAGCAAAAGACAATAACGTGAAATAAAAAGCGAAGTCGAAGTGTTATTAAACATAATGAAATTTATTTTTGTTTATATATTTAGTATTTGTATTTTTACGTTGTTCCCCATCTCTCTAGAAGCTAAAATCGAGAGAATCAGGTGGAATTGTTCGTACACTAAAGAAGATGTGCATATACATATGTACATACATACATATGTATGCATGCATGAATTTATGCATGTATTTAAAAAAAGAAGTAATATGGATCATTATTTTTTTTTTTATTTTATAGTATTTTGATTTTATGGCACCTGTCAAGGCGTTACATTTTATTATTTATTTGTGTTGATTATGTTTATGTTCATTTGTACGATTACTGCGATGGAATTGGTTTAAAATTTTACTAATTAAAAAACTACTAAATGCCCCATCCTTGAGGTAACTAGATGGAAGCAATACTAACGTATTTTAATTACTCTCCTGTATTTCTTGCATAGATAATCAAATTTAATTTAAAGATCGAAGCTTAGAATTTATTATTACTTTTCCTTTTTTTTTATTACTTTTCTTGTATGTGAACTTTAGATAAATAAATTACGAAATTTACCCATAAGAGCGCAATAGTTTATAATTATGAAGGATTTCTGTGAAGAATACTCTGTATAATTAATAATAATTGGAGTACCTTCCTAAATGCATAGAATGATACAGGAAGAGACTCATTTGTATCAACCAATGTTCAATGGGCAGAGCAAAAAATTACAAATTCTTCAAAGTTTTTTAAGGAGTTTTACTTGACTTTATAAAATGCTGCAATACAATTGTGCACCCTTGTGCAAATTTTTAAGATCAGCTGTCAGTACTGGCTGATGACGTTATTTAGAGCGGACAACCTATGTACTATAATACATTTTTAACAATTTTTGTTTTTTTTTTTTTTTAGACTGAGCACGCTTACCGAAGGACTCTTGATTCATATGAAGTTTTTCATTTTGCAAGTCTGTTGTCAAATTTATTTTATATTCATATTTTAGAGGTACCCTGCTTTAGAAATAGTGTCTGACAATGTTTTAGTTAACTATTCCAGATTTATTAATAAATAAATACGATAACATATTTTAAGTTTAATGTTGTTTTTTGAATATTAATAAAGCTTTCATCTTAATCTTATATTAATTTGATTTTCAAAGTTTCGAATTTTATTTTTAAACAAGAATTTAAATATACACAATAACCATTGTAAATTAGTATACCATAGAAAGTATACCATAGAAAATTAAAAAAAAAAAATTACGAATATGTTTTTATTATCATGCTAATAACATTTTATTGCAGTAAATAAAATAGATGTGAATTGAGTTGTTAAATCAAATAAATCAATTGATATACGAGGATGTAAACAAGAGCGGTGAATAGATATGTATATTACTCAGCAATATTGTACTAATCAATACGTGTACCATATAATAATTTAGTATTTTTCGAAATTTATTTATTACTTTATTCAATTTAATTAATTATCACTATCAATAAGACAATTATTCCATGCAAATTTAATAAGCGATTTATTTTTTAAGTGTACGTGTTAAAAATTTTAATATTATCGGAACCATTTGTTCTTAAAAATCATTTGAAAAAAATTGGCATAATAATTAATTATTAAATTAAAAATGTTATTCGCCGTGACTAGAAAGTAACACAAACAGCAAAATGTTTCTCTAAAATATAAAACTACTATATCTACTACTGATGCCGAGAGAACCGAATTCGATTGCGAATTCGACATAAACCAGAGACTTCGCTAATTTGCTGACACGCCATTATGGAAATATGGACACTGACGAAGCTGGTAGAAAAGCATACGACGCCTGATGAAAGGATAACTAACTGGATCAATTGGAAAAGTTCTTATAATAATTTCATTTATTATATGCATTTTTTTACTTTTTAACCTTTAATTTGGTTGGTCTTGCATAAGGTTATTTCATCAGCCTATTTTTGCATTTACGTTCATTTTGACGACGCACGTATTTGTTAATACGAATGTACACGTTATCCATATAGATGTTATCATCCAAGATTGATTTTCTCACGACGTACCATTCACCACCAATGCACCATGGATTTTTGCTGTTGCATTTTTTTTAAATGAAGAAGAGGCAAAAGATTGAACAAAAAATATTAAGAATTTAATAACTTGAATGCACTTAATTTTACGATTTTAGTTATCATTCATTAATTTAAAAATAAAAGATAATCTATGATTTTGGTCTCCTTACAACAAAATGATGTGTCAATTTTGTAAGATTATTAGAAACATCATCTGCATAAATTTATGTATTGTAAGCCACTATTGTATTGTGAAGGTCTCTTTGTCAGATCCGTAAAGATATCTTTTTATATAAGCGTACGTACTTCTTTATCGTGCCAAAACATTAACAAATTTGAATAATCTAAGTTCTTTATGAGCTTTACGGACACTAGCCTAATCAGATCAAGACAGATTTCATGTAATTTGGCTGTGTTGAAATATATTTATTTTGTGTGATTTATCATTTATAAAGATGTATGCATAAACTCAATGAGAAAATTTCTAACCGAGTATTTCGTAGTTCTTATATTTAGTTTTACATGTTTTTAAGCATTGCAGCGGATCGGCTTATAATATTATCATAATTTTTCACATACTTTGATTGCCAATAATGAAAACGAAAGCACCTTTAACAATGCGTTCGTTTCTATAATTAATGGAATTAAATAATCTGACTTGGGGGTACTCAAAAAAAAATGGAAGAGAACATTCTATATTAGCTAATGCTTATAATTTTCCTAGAGAAGTCAATATAATATTTGTACTTAATCGGCTTATTCAGGCTAGTTGTACTACATTGAATGGAAATTATCAAGGCGTCATTCAAAGCTGGTTAAATATATTGAACAATTACAAAAAATTTTATTAAAATAAAGAGAACATTTTTTTATTACCAGTCTTGAATACAACATGATGGAACAGAGTATCCGAAAGCCGTCCACGCAAGACTTTAAAGCATTCCATATTTTAATTGTATTATTTTTTACTGCTCTTTAGTTTAGTAACTAAGTATATAATTTGTTATTTGCCGATAAATAAAGTGTTAAACAAAAAATGCAAATAACATAATTATATTTGCTTCGATTAAGTCGGGAGCTATTCTGACCTCCATACGTAGGCACGTGGCATGGTTTGTCCAGATGACAAAGACTCAATTTCTTTAAGTGTGGATGCTGCGTTTTATCGCTTGGCTTAAAATCTGTAGATTTTGTTAATCGAGGCGTGATCGATTGACCGTTCCATGTTTTTTGTAAGATCCGGAATATGGGCGCTCCAAAGGCTAGCGAATGGAGTTTGTTGTATTAAGTGAAAATCTTTATTAAATTAGAGACGAAACTTAGAAGAAAAGTGGTCTTTGGAAAATTAATGTTTTATCAAACCGCGCCTTTTTCGAAAAGAATATACATATGTATTTCAGATGTAAGGCCAATAATTCAATGACAATTAATAAAACGCACAAAATTTGACTTTGGAAATTTTTTATTAAATATTCAATGAATACATGTATACAATAATATATGTTCATATGTATATACATATAAAGCATTAAGGCATACATATGTATGTATATTTATTACATACATTTTCTTGGTTTTTGTCGCTGCTTACAAAAGTTGTCAACATTAATTGAGAAATAGACAAATAAAATCGTTTAACACTTAAACATTAATTGAATTATCTGCTTTATACCACTTTAAAAAGGTTTAAATTAGCTCAGCCCAGCTCAAGTAAACAAATCGTCAAATAATGATTGATAATTAACAACTTCATTTTGTGACGTCAGATTATAAGAGTCAAATAATTTGATCTTTGAAAATGAATTTTGTTGTATATGTCATACAAAAGTACATATGTACATATATACATAGTTGTTTACTATGAGAAAATATTACGTACATTATTATTATTACTCTATTTTAATGTCAATTTAGCTTTGAATGAGTATTTCTTAGGAATGCCCAAATTTTGTGTTAAGTAAAACATCAACAAAAAATAAGTAAATTGCATAAACCTTTCATATTATTTGGTCCCAAATTAACTGACGGCATGATCTTATATATTTTCTATTTGCTTTTTCTACAATTTCTCAATTATATTAACAAAACATTACTGTTTCAAACGTAATCCGCACATAATATATGGGTTCGGAAATGGGAGCACGGCTTATGCACATACATATATTTAATAAAACTTTGAAGGACTCCATATAAACAATAAATCAATTCGGTGGGCAAGGAATATCAAATATCTTTGTATTTATTTAAATAGCAAAATGCTATGTAATTTCCACATTATCAAAACTATAGACAAAGTCAATATAAGTATACGTGCCTTATATCATTTTAATATCCGTAAGTCTAATTTGTCAATTGTTATATAGTTTGAAAGTTTGGAATGATTGTGCTGCAAATCATTAGCAAAAATTACAAAGTGCTCAGAACAAAATATTAAAAATAATTTTCAATCTTCCCCTCTTATTTGTCTACCTTTCATCATCATCTTTCATCTTCTTAATACTAAAAATAGGGTCAGTTTTAAATAGTTTATTTTCAATTTTTTTCTAGCCATTTTTTATTAATTTTTTTTTTCATTAAAAACTTTATAAGGTGCATGCACTTTATTCCACATATAGCAGCTGAAAAGGGAACACTGTTCCGAGTGCTGCCTTAATGTTATGAACTAGAGGAATTCAGGGCAACACTGTTTTGATGATTGGTAAACGTGCCTAAAAGTTTTTAGTGTAATTACCTCGATTCTTTTATTAAACTGTTCTTCACAACATGTGAATATATTGTTATCCCATTAATCTTTCTAATTCGGGTTTCTTTGGACTAAACAGAAATTCAAATGTAGAGACCTCTCCCAAAACAAAAAATAACCAAAACAAATAATGTGTAGAAATAACTGGAGAAAATCAAGTCAGTAACTCAATAGACACTTGAATACTCCAGTATTTTGACGTCTTATAAGATTTTGTAAAACCTTTTCAAGTTAAATCGAAATATATATCCGAAGCTTTAAGAATTTACATATAAATGAAAATTTAATATATATATATATATCTAAGCTACAGGCTTATTTAACAATTTCAAATATACATTTCGTATAAAAGCTGCAGTTTGACCAAATGCACGATCCACAACCTTCCTAACTCTACTTTAAAACGACGAGAAATCCATATTTGCAAAAATTAGTTCATTTTTGAAAGATGTTCTGCGGACGAAGAAAAAATTTGAGTAGAATTTGTAGGCAGATATTACAGCTATAAAGAAAAACTATTTTGAGTACTTTTTTTGACAGAAAACCATCCTCGTGCCACCAGCAAAATGTTACCGTTTCTATGCCAAAATTTGAATATCTAGTTTTTACTCCATTCAATTTTAGTAAAATAGCACATAAGCTTCATTCAAATTATCATTAACCTCTGTACAGTTTTACTGAATGTTATCGAGTCTAAGCAATTCTCACACTTTTTAACAAACTTCCATAATAAAAGTTTTCATGAACACCCGTTACGCATGCGCGTAGGGCGCTTCATGGAACACATACTTCCTAATCACAGTGTTAATTTTTTGTCATTTGTTGACTGTCAGCGGCGTCATCAGCAGTCGGCACCGAAACAATCCACTTAATTGCAGTTACAACCAGTTTACAACCGAATATTAAAACTGAGAGAGTTCTGTCACATTGTGCGCTACCCGGCTGAGACTGACGACTATCTTGCAAATTATTTTGAATCAAATTTTTAATTGCAATAATTATATAAATTTTAGCCACGTTCGAAGTTTTGTTTCTTAACATAAAGTAACGAATTATAGAGTCCCTGCGAGGAGTTAGATACATATATTTACAATTTAAACAGTTATGAATTTCAATTAATTACATTTTAATTATAAAATACGGAATAAAAATCACTGATATAAAGACAGAAGTTCATTCTCACGAATTCTCAACAACATCTGTCTGCATATCAGTGTTGATCAGTGAACGTTTGTTATGAGAATTAAATATGAAACATTAGTACTGGAACTTTTTTTTACTTTCTTATTTTATAATCATTTAAACTTTAAGTTTTAACCTAACAAAAAATTGTTTTATTATAACCTACAGTCATTCAATTACTAAAAGCGCGTATTACTTCTTTTTAAGATTTGTTTATTTTAATTTAATGCAATACTTCCACTTTGGTCTAAGATATATAAATAATATATTTACATAAGAAGAAATAAATAATACAAACACAATATAAGCAAAACACTTTTCCATAATACCATCTACACGTCTGTTCGTATTGATACGAATAATGATCAGCGGCTGCGCATTTCTCAGAAGATGAAGTGGTAGAATCGTTACGAAAAATCCCGTTCTGCCGTAGGAGAGTTTCGAGGTATTCCGCGTCACCAGTTATTATAACATAGATCGCTGCATCATACTGTGTCAAGATGATTCACACTGGCTCTAATTAAACATTTTAACTTATACCGCTCTACATATAGACTCAATATTATTCCATATACCTTGGTGTGTATCTCCCGGTTCCTTTTTAAGGCACCAGCCTGACATACAGATAAGAGCATATGTAACTGCATATTTCCATAAGTTGAGGACTACTACAATAATTCAATAAAAATAAAACTACGATCTTAAAGTTTTTTCTTATATTCGATTTTAAAATGAATGAACGAAATCCAACTATTTATGCTTAATTGCTGACTTAAAACAATTATAAATATATATATTATAATTATAGTTATTTTGGCAAGTTTAATACTAGCCGGACATTACATATATATATATATATATATATATATATACATATACAATAACCGATAAAACTATTTCATATATCTAAGAGTTACTTCAGAAGCATCAAGTATGTACCTTTATCTGAAGATACAGATTATATAAATATAAAAATTCTTTCGTCGAGCCAATCCCCTTACTTATTTAATTTAAATACAAAAGCCAACAAAGATGTGGAGTGCAAAATTTTGATATATTGTAAAAAGTTGCACTAAATTTAATAAAAACCCAAATAATTTCGAGCTATATTTTTTTAAATCTATATATACATATATATTTTTTTTTTATTAAAAGATTAGGAAGTACAAATTTGGTTAGTAAGAATAACGATAACAATAACTTAAACTGAAGCTGTAATTCGTAGGTATAATTAGTAGACGGCGGTTCTCAGTATCTCTGCGGTACGGCCGCGAAGCAATGCTTCACAGGGGCTGAGACAATGCCAATTATTGCACCACTCCCATGCGGCGCTGCGTGTCCAAGGCTCGCAGCATCTTCAGTATGCCCTCCGCGAAGGTGCAGACGGCTACTCACGTCTCTGGGCACTCATCAGTATTGCAAATTGGACACATGGCGAATGGTCATGGCTGAAGCGGTATTTCCTAAAAACCACGTTGCCACTCAGTAATTGTGTCACGTAGAAATTTATCTGACCATGTTTCATGTGAGTCCATCTCCCTTGATTGATGCATCCCACCTTCTCTGCCACGCATCCATCGCTCGATTCCTGGCCTGTATCTTTTGGTTACGGGGGTCAATAGGTGATTCGGCATCCACTCGCTATAGCTCCTGGGCCTCTACCGCTAAAAAGTCGATGGGGATCAGGCTAGCGATAACAAGTGCTGCGTCGTCCGAAAGTGTTCTGCAGCCGCTGCATACTCTAAAGGCTTCCAGTCTGTATGTGGGCATCAGACCCCTCCTATAGCTTTTAAAGGCCATCGCTTTGGCCCAGACTTGGGCTCCATAGAGCATCTAATGTCTATGTGTATATATGTGTGTGTTTATGTGTATATGCTCCGAACGAAAGACCCATACATACATGCATATATACGTATTACCATTATATGGCATTATTTGGGATGCACTTACCTACCACGAAACGTTTTGCACATTAACATGGAATGACAAATTTACCTATGTTTTTATATAAAAGTTTTGAGTATCCGGCTGCAGGGGTATTTCCTATACTTTTTTTTTGAAAAAAGTACGTGTCTGAAGATTGTCGATCTTAACAATTTAATTTATACTAAAGCAAATTTAGCTTTGGCATTTAGCAATAGATATACCTAATAGATAGGTTAATTTTAAGCGGTTTTAATGATATTCGTAACCTTTAAAAATCAAGTTATAAACGGTATTTAATAGGACAATGACACAGGCGTGAGAAGAAACATCAATAATCTATTGCGGGGGTGTAAACTTGCATCGCTAGTTTTAAAATGAAGTTTTGTTAATTTCAGTTTCATTCTCAATTTAAGTAATTTTTCTTATCGGATTTGAATTTGGTCCGCCAAATGTCTGTTGCACATACGGTTTTTTGGTGACACAATTTTAAGGAAATCTATTTGTGTTTCACCATAGCTTGTAAGAAAAGTTATCTATTGTTAGAAAACGCAAAAAATTTAAAGTTTTTAAGTGTTTAAGGCAAAGATTCTATATATTCATTCATGGTGTAGTTCATATTGCCAGTGCTTTCAAATAATCGTTTCATTCTACTACCCAGTTGGCGGGTAGCTATTAACCCAGCTACAAAATGGATGAATGAATGAACTCCATTTGGAGCTACGACCCATGAGGTTACCGATGTTGCTCCATTGTAAATACTTATATATATATCTACATATACAGCAGTAACAATTGGGTTCCCATTTCCTATGAACTAGTGCTACGTGAACAATGCATGACTACTGCATGGGGCAGACAGAAGATAACACATTCATAAATCCTTAAATGATGGATAATAAATAAATTGAATTTTTGTTGTTTTTATTTTGTGTAACAATGTTATGGTACGAAGATTTATTTCTCTAATAATAAACAGAATATTTCATTGCACGTAACTGTTGAATTGTATTTTATATTTCCTAGTTGCTGTTGCTTTGGGCTTATAGAACAAAAAAAGATTTGGCACATAGTTTTTTTTTTTTTTTTTTGTTAACCACTCTGCATAATTTATATAACCAAATGTGACACATCACTGGTGTATCCCGGAGAATAACGAGGCGGCAAAAGTACTTGTTGAGGACGCGTCTTTCCAAGCGGTGGTGGCAATAATTTTGGCGATTGACTTAGTTTGCTTGAATCGAATGGTCGACGAATGCGAAAGTTATCAGAGTCTCCGGGCCAAGCGCGTTCTGGACCAAAGCGCTGACATGGGCGTGGATAGCGACGATTATCTACTGCTAAGCTAATAGTGCCTGGTCCCTGAGTGGAGTTTAGACCAACATTGTACTGACGTTGCATGGCAAGCGAGGCGCGTATAGTTTTCCGTTTCTAAAAAATGGGTTTTAAGCTAATTTAATTGTGAAAATTTAATGAATTGCTTACCTCAATAGTTCCCCGCCATTTGTCTGCAGCGTGTCTCGCTATATCTAAACGCTTTTGTTTCTTAACCTGATGCTTCTTGTATATGACTTCGATAATAATGAGACCAACCCCTCCAGCTATTCCAACTCCAACTAATATAAAAACTCCTGCCATATTTTTAAGACCCAAAGTATTTGGTGTTTTTTCGAAAAGTTCGCAATTTTGCTGAACTTGCCCATGAAATATCCATTGTTTGTCGAGTTTTTCCATGAATCCGCCTATGGATTTAAAAAAAAGATCATTTAATTATAAAGGTTTAGTAAAAGGATGCACATTAGGCTCACTCTCATGAAACTCCAATATCGCTAAGGTAACAGCATCTGTCCAGGGCGAGCCTTTCTGTAAGCCAATACCATAACCACTGCGTCCAAATAGTTCACCAGCTGTAACAAGTTCACAATCTTTTGACGCTTCGTACTCTAACCGTGAGGAGTCCCATATAAACGCCATTAGTTTTCTGTTGGCAATTTTAAAATTTCTTTGTTAAAATTTTATTGTAACAAATGTGACGTAGGACAGGGGCTATTGTAAAGGGAACTAGGAATAGTGGTGGTCGAATGAAAGTTAATTATTTGAAGCAATGTTACCCCTTTTTCACATCCTGTATGGCCTGCTCAGCGGTATCATAGTTGTTAGCTTCCATAGTGCGGTACATATTGGAGAGCTCAACTTGACGTCGAAAGTACATATCCACAGATGAGCCTTTAACTGTGGCACATGTCAAGTTCTCCATGGTATTGCGGAGGCGCGCATCATTTATGCCACTTAATTTAGTTTTGGGTCGCTCTAACACTAAGAATGCAGCCAAATTGGCAGTGTAAGATGCGACAATAATCATTGCAAATCCTGCCCAAACCATACCAAGTACTCGGGCTGAAAAACTTCGTGGTGTTCCCTCACCAATGCCACTATTGAGTAACACACCCCATGCAAACCAAACTGCCGAGCTGAGATTTAATGCCTTCTCTTCATTGCTGTCGGAATGCGATAACTTAAACCGTCCAAATGGCGAAAACCTATGCGACATGAGATTATAATGTTCAAATCTATTGTGTTATTATTATTAAGCGTTGCGTGTTACCGTCAAACGCATCGATTAAACGGCGACGAATTATAATTTTATAAAATTATACAGAGAAATACAAATATAACGCACCTATCTAATAAATAGAGTACGAGCGCCACAACATGGACCGACACCATTACCAGAATCCATAGCGTGTTACTAAATGGTTGCAGAAAAGACACAAGAGTGCTCGATCTCGACGGTTTTTTTTCGAGTATCGTTATGCCTTGGAATTTAAAAGGTTTTGAGAATTCAATATACTCAGCACGCTCTGGATTAATGGTAAGTGGTGCGACGATCATGTCGGCACGTTCATTAACCAATTCACCGATGAGGCCAGTCCATTCCTTACGAAGCGTCATAGTTCCAGAATTATTTCGCAGAATGTAATGACCAAATTGACCATCAGGTGAAAGCGCCAAGTCGTAGGTGAAGTTTATTCGATTCGACAGCTCAATAAGAAGATCTATGCAGTAGCCTCGACAGCAAAACTCATTTGCTGTGTGTTTTTACAACAACAAAAAAAGGAAACTATGTAAAAATTGTATGATACTGCATGCAGATAACACTTACCCGTTGCATCGGTAGCATTAAAAAGTGGACATGGCCGCTCATCAGGCTCACATTTAAACTCGTCGTCCCCCATTCTTCGAACGTACACGAATGGTTTTTCTTCGATTGTTAAGACTTTCAGATGTGTAGGTATCATAATGCCCTCGGGTTTACGTTTTTGACGTCCAGGCCAAATAATTTCACTATCGTTAATCCTCATGCGCATTTTGGCTTTATCCTACAAAGGTTACAGTGTTGTACAAGTTCTGAACGTCAAAAATTCGAAGAATTTTTCGATTGGTTTTCAAACTGTTTATAAATTTTTTAACAGAATAAATCAATGACAGCCTCGATAACTAAGAACTCATAACGTTGCCTACGAAAAATTTATTGTTTATATGAGGCCAGTCATCATTTACTTATTAATGCAATTTCTAATCTTATATACGTATTATCATTAAAAACTCAATTTAAACTTATAAGCGAATTCAGCTATTATTTTTTATTCAGCTAAAAAGATTGTGTACGAAATAAAAATCCTCAAGATTTTAAAAAGGGAAACCGTAAACCAATTTTAATTGATATCTGAGCTGGAAAGGTAAATAGAATAAACCACCTCTGTCAAAACAGATTTTGGGGATATATGATGTGGTCTACATTGGCGTCAGCTTACAATAATCATCATCATCAACAATTCATCATCATTTTTTAGCGTACGGACTCATCAACTGCACATCCTTAAATCGTATTTTCGTTTTGCTTAAGTCTTCAAATTATGGGACAATTTTATACAACGTTTTGGTATCGCTTTTCCTTGGTTTGCTGTTTTAATAAGGGGGGTCTTATGCCGTACGCTCAACCGCTTTACGTTCAGACAAATAGGTGCACACTTTAGTCTGGACATTTTAGGCGAATGTTTGGGTATACAGGTGGCGCCAGGAAAAGAATGTGTCTCAACTTTCAATTACATGACACAGATAGATTAAATGCGATCAGAATCTTTTCTTGGTAGAAATGACATCCATGCACACACGGAATTAACTAAAAACAAATAGGGCCAATAATAGTTACAATTTGTACAGGCTCACTAAAGATCACTCAAATAAGTTGTATGGAATAATTGTTTCATTAATAAAATTATTAATATAGTAAAGCAATAAATTGATTAGCACAATATTGCTGAATAATAAATCAATTCATCGGTTTTGTTTACATATTCGGATATCAATCGTTTTATTTGGCTTAACAAAGAAATTCACATCTACTTTATTTATTGTATTTATCTAAGCAAAATTCTATAAACATCACAATAAAAACATATAACATTCTTGTTCAATGTTCTAACCAAAACGAATACTAACTAATACCAGAATACTGCCCGAACGTACAATACCTATAATGAAAATTCATTTCCAGCGTCAAATCGCTTACATAATTTTATTTTAAAATAAAATAAACTTCGAAACTTCAAAAAGCTATTTAATATTTGATTAAATTTGTGACTTTATTTTAAATCAAGGTATCAACGTTAACCTTGAAATATGTTATTCCATTTATTGTTAAGTAAATATACAATTGTTATGAAATAATTAACTAAACGTTGTCAGACACCCTTAATTGTAAGGAAAAAATATTTTTGTGACACTGCCTAACTTACGAGCGTAAATATTGGACCAATTGAGGTATTTTTAAGCGACCATGTTTTTAAAACAGGGCATTTCGTATACCTTATAAATTTCTATTGAAGTTTCAAAATAGATACGAAATAGTGCGCAGTTTTTTCGATAGATAAAACACTGAAATTTCAGGGATCATGCAAACTTTTTATTCAAAGTATTGACCATTCCATTCGCTGCTGAATGAGTGTCCCACTGATGCAAAAAGGTGATCATCGGTCAGGGCGAGATCGGGAGAGTCCGGCGGGTGGAACGATATTACCCAAATATTCAACCACTCATGTTGCAAAATAAGTCTGAAATGTCTTTGGACAACTTCCGGCCAATTTTGAATGAACGGATTATTAAAAGCCAAGCTTTTTTTTTCGTTTCGGGTTCTTAAAATATATTCATTTTTCATCCTCGTAACAATTTGATGCAGGAAAGATTTTCTCCCAAGCAGATGATTCATTTCACAAACTATTCTTCGATTTCCCATTTGCCTATCATTTAGTTGGTGTGGCACCCATTTCCCATACTTCTGAATCTTACCCATGGCTATTAATCGTTGAGAAATTGCTCCCCAGGTCACATTGAGTGATTGCGTCAATATTGATTTTGGGTCTTCATCTCATAACGTCTGCAATTCCTCGTCCACAGACTTTTTCCCTGCACCCGCCATTGTCCGCCAAATCCAAATCGCCACTATTGAATTGACGAAACCATGTCTCACACGTTCTAATAACTGTAGCATGTTCCCCATACGTTTCTACAAGCAACCTATGAGAGCCACAGCTGCGGTTTTTCGTTGAAAAAAAGGAAAGCAGCGAATGCCGCAAATGCAATTTACTTCGAACAAAATTCTACATGTTTTCTCTGGTAAACCACAATAACCCTATTATTTGGTAAAATGTGCCGTTTGTACTTTCAAAGGTTATGGGCCACGGTAACGAATGACACGTACGCCAACTCAAAGAAATGTATACATATTGCTAGCAACATCTATGCTATAACCGATACCCTAGGTATGTTAGCTTGGCAGCACTAGTTCCCGTAATTAGGCAGCATTGACAGAGGATCTGTAATTCGTTCCTTCGAGGGCAATAATGTGCGTGGCAATGAGTCCGTCAGAAAACGATAACAAAGAAGAAGAAAAAATATTGGTGCGACTTTAAAAAAATCAATCAAAACTCGAAATCTACCATTTTATGTTATGAATAATGGTTTATAGACATGCACCTATTCCTGCGCCGTTTTAAACAATTGTACTAACAATGATTCTTTATAAAACACCTTTTTGTTTGCAAACTATTGCGCTAAATATTGATAAATATCACTTTGACTGCATTTGCGATTACTGCAAACATTAAAAGCAGAATAATCTGTAAAACCTTTGACACGAAATGTTAAATAACTGAACGGGCTACGAGCACTGTTTCTACTATCCTTAGTATAAACGGTTAGTTTCTATATTTGCTTATTCTAAAGTTATTGCTTAAATATGACCGCTGCGAACGACTTCAGAATAACCCACGTCACCACCTTTCGAACAAATCTAACATAACACCTTAATTATAAAACCTACTAAAGGCTTTATAATATAGTCGACCAATTTTAATCTCAGTAGTAAATTTTAAATCGATATCTTCGGAGTACACAAAATAATATACTAAATAATCGATTTTTCAGTAAAAATTAAGAGTTTTGTACTATTTCAAAACACAATATTGAATTTGATTATAACCAAGAAAGTCATAAGACAATGTCTCAAAAAAGTAGTTTTATCAGTAAATGTGTTTTATATCATTTGTTTTTAAAGATTTTGAACAATATTTATTCAAGTTCAGTTGACCGTGTTTCATAAAGTCAAAAAGAGCTTTTTGAATAAGGTATATATGAATTGGCTTTAAAAATATTGTAGCCAAATTCGGACGCCCAAGTTTTTTTAAGTCTATATAAAGTAGTATCCATAGAAAATAATATGCGAGAAGCTAAACAGTGTAACCCAAAGCCACTTAGTTTAATTCCTCTTTATATGGTAATTTCCACAATAACGCCCCATCGAAAAAAAATAAATATTGCTTAGGATATTTGTTCCTACCATCGTTGGTATCAAGACGAACAGATTAATTTTGGTGCAATTACTTGTATTATCGCCCTGATCACAACCCTAATGACCGTGAATATACCGCGAATGACCTTTTATTTTATCATAAAATATTATTTACTCTTCGTACTATAAGATATATACAAAGAGTAATTATATACTTATATGCTTTTTAAGTTTTTGGCTGTATTTAATCGCTTATACTTTAGAGGAATCTTTGTAGTGAAATTAAGTGTGTTCAGTTAAAATAATAGACAACATGATTTAACTTGGTAATTTCTCAAAGCAAAATAGGCAGTGGGGTTATTTATATCGTTAGGCGGATGGATCATCTTATGTGTATGATTATATTTAAGCGTTGTATACACTTACGCTGTCGTAACTAAACTTGCCGACTACATGCTGGGTTTGCTGCTCCCCAACGTTAATGACATCATAACCAGCATAAATACGGTCACCATTATCGTCAAATGCAACCTGTCCAGTCTCTCCAGTAATATTCCGAGACTTAAGGTACTGAAAAAGACGTTTTCCTGCAAAATAAAACCAATACGAAATATTAGCATTATCTCATTGGATAAGGACGTGTATTTTTTCAACATTAATGTTTGATAATATTTATGAAGCAGATCTCTTGGACTGTCATGCACTTGATTCTTATCAATTTTGTTTCGCCGAAAGGAATGCACTTTTAAAAACGCACCCAATCGAATAATACAGCGATAGAGTTTTGAACTTGGTCTTAGTCACTGGAATCTGTTTAAGAAGATTTTTGGGTATAAACTTGGCCGAAAGTTGCCACTCTACGTCAACTGAAGGATAGTTTGAGATGATAGTTTTTAGTTTTACAAATAACTATTGGAGCTACACTGGCAAAGCTTAATCTCGCATTAGAACATCTTTTTAATTCGGAGAGGAGACTTTCAATACTAATGGCTGCGCTTTAAGATCGTCAACATATCATTACCAGAACATATCATACTCAGACAGAATCCAACTCTTTAGTTTCCAACATCAACTAGTCGAAATTAATAGGCTAAACTACGTGATATACTTCATATTTCCTAGTCAGTACGCTCTTGATGATAGTCTGCATAAGACCTCCAAAAGATTGTCCTCAATGACGTTTTTTAGTCCCGTTCCAATGGTCACTTGTAATTGGTGATTTGCTAAGTAAGCTAGCAGCTGAGGCCTTGCTGCCTCATAGTGACATAGCTATCAATCGCTATTTCTCCTAATAAAGTGTGTAGCAGTCATGGCGCCTGCTTCTTATGATGAAATGCAATACGAAGCTTTGGAATCACATTATAAATAACTCTTAGATTAGTTTTAGACCAGCGACTCCACAGAATTTTAAAGCCATTGCTCATCAATGATTCTTGGACTGTGTGGGCTTTGATAAGTGCCTAGGATAGCCTTGTGTGTTGGCGAAAGATGTAAAACAATGAGACTATGACCATATGCATTAAGTTTTAGACACTATTATACTAAGTTTCTATTCATGGGAATTCGTATTTTCATTAAAGAGTCGGCAGGCAGTCCGTCCTTGTTAAATTCAATTCGGAGACTATAGCATAAAAGAGTCACCAAATTATACGAACTTTTGCACATTTCCCGGAGAAGTCGAAGTGTCTCGAATCATATCGATTTCTTTCCCACTCGCAGTAGAATTATACGGTTTACAGCCAAAACGTATCAAAAATAAACCAAATCGGGCAAGTGAAATAAAAGCTTCTGTCAAATATGTATAAACTTCTCCAATTGATGCAAATCGCCAGCCTTAATATTTCAATTTTCGTAATTATAAAAACAATATTTTTATAAGATCATTTTGAGTCTCTGAGTAATCTACATTTTAATTTTAGTGATTATATGCACCACTACTCGTTTAGGGAGTTTCCTCCCACACCTCTGAATATCTGATATTGAAACTAGTCCCAAATTTTCTTTGTAAGTTGCTAAATTTTAATATATTTTCGGCACAAAAAAGGACCAAAATGTCCAATTTTAATTCATTTCTGATTTACCTGATTCCCAGTTCACTGCAGAATCTCCACAATCCTTCGGGGCTTCAGCAATTGTTTCATTGGAAATCATTTCCTTAATAGCTGATGCCAGCACATACACGCTATCCTGCAAATATATTCAATACACAAAAGGATGTACACTGCGCAAAGTAAAAAAAACATAGTTCATAAATCTACATTCTACAGTCCATGGATCTACAGGCAAGCAGCTTTTCATAAAAGTTCTTTTTGTATATAAACCTTTAAATTAACAAATTGAATTCAAAAATCAAAATGGGATCATACCCTTATGTGACCCTTGTCGCTGTGAGCATGCTCTAGTTGTAGACCTAGAACACCTTCCGGCGTGTTGTTTGCGTGCAAAGCCTGTTCTGTAACAATCCAAACGTGGCCCTCGCGCGTCATATTATATTCACTTGCATCTCTAAATATCACTTGCGCGTCCTCAGTGCTTGATTGTTAGACAAATTACGAGAAAATGAACATAGTTATTAAAATATGTGTTACAATTAATGCTACCTATGAACATATATTACACTAAACCAATTAAGTAAACTGGCCTATACACGTTTTACCAAAAAATTATCAAAAAATTAATATTTCTGGATTAAACAATTTTTTTGAAAATTATCCTAATGATTATCTTCCAATTTATGTTGCCTATCAAACATAAATAATAAGAGGTTCTAGTTCTAATCAGTAAGATTAGACTATTCCATTTCTAAATTGGTCAAACCTTCAAAACACAGACTAACTGGCAGGTATATATCGACTACTGATTTTCTTGTAGAGTGAGAAATCGGTTAAGACTAAATTGAATTCTTTCCGTCTTATAGTGTGCAAGTAATCCTTTAATAGGTAAAAAGCTATTTTTTTCAAGTTGGCAGAGGATTAGTCTATCTTAATTGGCCTATGTGCTGACTAATAAATCTTAAAAATAATAAAATCCTGTCTCTCTCGACAGTATATAGATGTTACAAAAGTTTCATTGTTGATTGTTTGATTTTGCAAGAATACCTATACAATGCTATACAAATACACTTTCTGGCACAAAATATTTGTATGCTTATGACGGAATTTTAACGATAATTAGGAAAAATAATGCATTTTTTTTTCAAAATTATATCTTGAAGTCAAACGACTCCGAATAATGCGTAATTCGTTCGTTTAATTACATTTTAATAAGGATTTACCTGGCATACATTAAATAGACTCTAGACTGTGCAGTTTTCATATCTATTAAATGTTCTGTAAAGCTCTCCAATTTTGGCTCAAATTCCACAATCAATTCCACTGTAGCACGCACGTCATCATAGCGTACATCGTCATAGTATGTTTGTGAGGTAGTCTGGAACCGTCCCAGTATTGCACGACCATCTGTATCCGAGCTGTGAATTATGATCACCTGGAAAATTAAAATTGATTTTTTCTTGTAGTTCTATATTTGAGAATATTAGTCCTATTTTTATCAATGATCTCATTTCTTAGAGGAGTCCGAATGAATTGATACCACTTATCTGGTCACCACAAAAATGTATAAATGGTCATTGATACAAAATGTTAATGTCTCATAGTGCAGAGTCTGTTACGAAGATCATGCGACTACCCAATTCGTATTATGTGACTGCGCAGTAATAGTGTGAGACAAGCCTGAGCCTGAGAGCGGACTTACGTCGTTCTACCTTATCCAAATTGTACCAAAAAAAATATTTGAAAAGGTAAAGCTCATTTGCGCTAATTTAAACGATATGAGCAATAGTGCGCAAGTTCATAATAGTTTTTATGAAGAATCCAATCCCATACAAAATTTATTATGTATTACAAACCCTTTTAATGTTTGCTAAATTTAGCCAATATTTTTGAAATGTAGAAGATAGGGTTCGCTTACCTTTTTCACTAGGCATACGTTTACATAAGGTATGTCAGAAAATACAAATACAAAAAAAATCATTTGCTTTAGGAACGTGGTCAACGCGATTCTGGTAATGCTTATTCGTCAGTTGTTCTTTTATAATAAATCGTACAATTTCATTCCACGATAGACTCACCTTTGTATAACTGAAATGGCTTAAGATCTCAAGCCAAACATCCGCCTGATGGTAGTATGGTGGCACTGTGCGCAGAAATGAAACGTGTATATTTTTGTCCGAAAAAGCCGCATCTCTCGATGAAACTCCAATGACCGGTATTGAATAAAATCCACTAGTATAGCTTACAGCCGCCGGCGATAAATCACCAGAAGTTTGCTCATGTGAGACTACAACTGCATAAACCTTAAAAAGTTTAAATTTAATTATGAAAAAGCATATTAATACATGGGGTGTCACAATAAGTCATTTGACCAAGATTTTTTTCTCGTGTTTTCGAAAAGTGTACAAAATAATGTAGATTATTACTAGGTTATTATTAGATTAAAAAACTTATGGGGAAGTGTATACAAAATATGTACATTGATTGGTTTGACACGCAGGCCAATATGTTTCAGAGAGTATTCCAAAATTCGACCTTCTGCTTTTGGACAATTTGCACTTACACGAAATTATATTTTCAATATATCAAACATTCTATAGGCTTAAGGATTTTATATTTGTTTTACGAAATCAAATTATGAAATTAAAAAAAAAAACAAATTATTATTTATTGGATCTTATTTAAGGAGTCCATCTAAGTCCATTTAACCTTATAAGTATAAGATAAAAATTATAATATAACACTAATCCGTATTCGTAGCCTGATGGGTGAATTTTTATAAAAGTTTGAAGTAGAATAAAAGATTAAACATTTCTTAAAAAAATATGCTTAAAGGGTCATCGTTGCCCAAGTTGGGATTTCATAGTTCGTGATTGATCAAAATCCAAATGTGTCAAGATAGAGAAAGACGTGAATTACATAGACAGGTAAGAGAGAAAATCGTAAAGGTTATTATAGTTGGCGCAATTCATAATTGGATCTACAAAATGGTTACCCAGGATGGAATGACAAAAGAAACTTTGTTAAGCGCCAAATTATCAGTTGGTGATCTGCCTAGTTATTTATAATATTATATACTTGATATATCTAAATCGAGAGCAATTTCTCGCACATCGCTCTATCATTTAACTTGATTTTGATTTAAAAAAAGTTATAAAAATTTACCACAATTTGTTCAACTGAGTGGCTCTGATATTCTTTTTGAGTTTTTAATTTTAGCATTACCAAATTTTGAAATTAAACACTTACCCTCTTCTCAATGAGTTTGTCGCATACATTAAACACTGTTTTTATCGGATTTTTATCCATACGTATTGTTTTGTCATAATAAGTAACCTTGCGTGGAACATATTGCTGATCAAAATTCAGATGCTAGAAAATTTAGAAAGTACATTTTGATTAAGTAATTTGTCAACTTCAAGCGAATACTCACCGCTATTGTCGTACGAAAATGTTCCTCGCTATCAGAATTTCTAAGCACACCTCCTATATTGTATGTAGAAGGATTATCGGAGGCTGTATGCCTTTGAGCGTGTATTATCAATTGTTGACTCATAAATGCTGCCACACACAAAAGCCAATAATTTGAAATGCCAGCAGTCATATTGTAGCAAGGTTTTTTGCTGTATAAAGACAAATTAGACGATTTAAAAAAATTTATTCGGAGCATAAAAAAATCGTTAAGTTCAAATTACAATAAAATACGTTCACACTGGCAGCGTTGCCACCTATAAATACGATCGCGTGATCATATGTTTTTGACAGATGTGAGTGTATTTTTTTTCTTTTGTATTGCAAGCAAAAATAAATTTATTGCTACGAAGTTAAAACTATTTTACTTATGCACTGCGGCCAATAAAATTTGTTGCTTCAAAAAAGAGACTTCGGCTCTTTACTGTCGACATTTTAAAATTGCAAATATGTAAACAACTTTAATTAAAAATATATAGAAGTGTGTTGTGCTGGCTGTTTGTTTGGGTTCTCAAATTTTTATTAATTTAATGCACACACAACAGTCAAAGCATTGACATGTGTTAATATTTTAGTTGCCCGTTTATTATTAAGCCCAATCCTAATAATTATTTGATAATCAATAATATTTTTCGACTTTGTTGTGTTATTTGTGAAAGACGCTTGTATTGTATACCAATAGGCGAAAGTTAATTCGGAGGCTTGAACTTAGTTTGATAATATAAAAAAAATTTTATGCGCATAATTCTTTTTAATACCGACGTATGTACGTGAAATATTAACTCTATTAAATTAATTTAATTTTTAATTCTGCATTTGTTTCAGCATACATCAGATGCATATTTACTCCTATATGTAAGTATGTATATATGTATGTAAGTAAACGTATTAACTTGAATTTAAGAGAACAGTTAAATAGTTTCTACAAAAAAAATATACTATATGAGTAAATTTTAAAATTGCGATTAGCTTCATTAAGAAGGTGGCGATCCGATGTGGCCATCTGGCCATCTTTATGTATACCGAAATCTCATAGATTTTTAAAGCTGGAGGTACCGAATCTAATCGACTGTATGAGCATAGGGCTTAATATGCCGCCTTGTTCAACGCTTGTACACGTTGGGAACTACCTCGATATACATATATGTATATATTTCCAATAATTTGTTGTTTGCAATACTTAAAAAGATAAACACATTACCAATCGTTGTATTCGAGACCCTGCATAATGCCTGTGAACACTTTCAACTGATACATAGTATTATTAAGAAAATGTGTATTCTGCTGTAGCTTCAATATTATTTGGGTCTCCTTTTATTTGCGCTACATTTTCATAGTTATAAATACATGTCAGTTATCATTTTCGTTGAAGTCAACAGGGAACCGATTTTATGCGTTTGAATAAAGTTTTCAAAAAATTTTAAAATGAATTGCTTTAGTTTGCGTCTTCCTAAAACTCTGCATAAATAGTTTTTTTTTTTAGAATTTTACAATACATCATTAGTCAATATAATTCAGATGTAAACGAACCTTTTTTCCTAAATCCATTCTAGGCAATTTTGATTCATAACACTATAAAGTTATTTATTCGGGAAATTCAAACATATTTTAATATTATTCAGTTAAAAGCGTGAAAGTCTCTTGCGGAGATTTATATTAACGTGAATTGAACTTCATGTTCTTACTCTGGGTATTCATACAGACGGATAAACGACTTGTGGACTGCCATACCTTCTTCTTACCGTTACATATATTTTGCACAAATCTAGTATACCCTGTGTACACGTAGGTACAGGGTACAATAACCTAAGATAGTTTCGGTATAAAGAATAATTTTTAGGTTGTGGAAGTGCTGCTAAAGTAATTTAAGTGCATGGTGATAAACTATTGAACAAATTCATGTGAGTTTATGAAGTCCTAAACCAGATTTGCATGTACTGCGTCTGAAAATATGTACCTTCAATCACATCATGCACAAATTACTTTCATAAAATGAGTCTATTCAAACTATTAAAACTTTTCTAATGAATAAAGCGTTCGACGAGAATTGAATGCGGAACTCTTCATGACATGTAGTTTTTTTTAAGTATTCTTTTAACTAAGTTTTCTTGGGTAATAAGTATAAGGTTTTGAACAACTTTTAAATACTCATAAAAAAAAGTCTAAAATTAAAACTGCACTCTGTGACATTTAATTATCTTATAATTATCAAATCAGAGCGTTTATTTAAACTATTTGTATTTGTTTCAATTGCTTTACACAACTTTTTACCTTGGGCGTAGCTGAATAACTAAATGTCTTTGCGATAGACAATAAGTTGTATAGCTTCGATTAAGCTTTTGTATCTTACAGCACAACCATACAATTATTTAAAAATTTATGTACACATTTTAAACAACTAAACAATCTATTTAATACATTTAAAAAAATATAGTTATCCTCCTTACCATTAATATATAAAAAGTGAGCCTTATTTGTTAAAAGTATATTTGTTTTGGTCAAATGAAGAGAGAATTATGAAATTGAGAGAAGTATAAAATGGCAGTACGCCTGCGTTAATAAAATTAGTTTCTCCCTTTTATCAGCTGTTTTACGAATTCTCTCTTAGTTCGGATAAAACTTGGACTGGTTCTAAAGCTCTTTATTACCTGGATTCCAAACTTAAAAACTATCCGTGCAAAATATTGAGGGCGAAGAACAAAAATGATAATATTTTCTCTACAAAGAGAATTTACTTTAAAAGTTAAATATTGGCATGAATTTCACAATTTAAATCATGTTTTAATTATATTTTATTTAATATTTTGTTATGACCACAACTGGGAATATATTTAAAGATAATTTAATATAAATCAAAATAGTTTTATTTTTTAAGCAAATCACCAGATTATATGGAACTATTTCTGTTGTAGATGTAGGGAATTTTTATCGAAAAAACTATAGATTTAAAAAACATTAGTCAGACACTTTTGCATAGAAAGTGAAATTCAAATTTTCCACTGCGTTATGTACACATACATAAACAAATGTATATTTGGTTAAAAAAATGATTATTTCTAGAATTTTTTGTTTTACCAAACAATTAAGAATACATATCTAATTATTTTCCCTCTACATGTTAAGGATGTAATTTTGTAATTTATAGACTCATCTTTCTAAAGCAAAATTCTTTTGTTCCAGGTAATAATTTCAATTTATTTCATTTCTACATAATCATAGATGTAATTGTATTTGTCCTTCAGATTAAACTTTGTTTTCATCACTAACTGTTTAAATATTGACAATGATTTTTTAATAAATAATAATTTTAAGTAACGACAAAACAAGTTTGAACGTACTTAAGACAGGGTGGTCAAAAAAAATCAGGCGAATTTTTTATTAAAGCTTTCGTTCAATCATGTGTTTTTTAAGTAAGTCCGCAAGCTTTCCTTTTTCTCTTGACTCAACGCGCACGTAGTTTCCCAAATGACTTTAAAATGGAAAGAAGCAGTGGCACGCTGAGTAGGCGACGAATGCTAAAAACTTTTTCACAAATTCAAGAGATGTAATCTGTTATGGTACATTAAAATACTACACATTGTTAAGATATTTTAGTAGAAACTTTATTTAAAGCTTGATAAAAAAAGTCAAAAGAAGTTAGAGTCGTTGGAATTTTGAAAACTTCATTGTGCATTGTTACAGCTTCCAAAAATGCATATGTGTGTATCTGGTTTTGCCAGTTTGTCTTTATAAATCAAGAAAGGATTAAATGCGAATTAAAAGTACGCCGTAGTAGTACTTGTTTGAGTTCAAGTATGTGCTTATGTATATGCCTGAATATGGATTATTTATTATTCTTTGTACATATGTATATTAAAATTGAATACTTTGTAATTAATTTGGAAAGTAAAAAATTGAGAGACACAAAACTTTACCACCTAAAAAAAATAAGTTTATTATTATGTTAGTGATAGTTAACTTAGCGCACAATAGCAACTTAATTGCAGTAGTTCATCATTAACCCTTGCCATTTAATTGCATTATTTATAGTAAAAATGAATCTGAAATCAACAATTTTGGTAAGAGTAGCCGGCTAAACACTGTAGGTATCTTCTGTTGCCTTGTTCAATGTATGAACTTGAAACTTCACCATAATACTTGAAATAACTTTGAACCAATTTGGGTAATCGTTAATATTTAATAAACCTAAAAAATAATTTCTCTTGTAATTGAACAAATTTATTCCATTACAGATTTGAAATCGTTTCTATTACATTTGAAATCGTTTAATTACATCTCTTACAGGGAGAAAGAAGATTATAAATAATTCGTTGTAAAAAATTAAGCCATAATTCGCTGTCAGTAAATCAACCAAAAATGGGCGACAATATTATTGGATCAGCTAGTTTTCTGCACTTGGGCGACATTGTTTCTTTATATGCAGAGGGCAGCGTTTGCGGTTTCTTAAGCACACTCGGGTAAGTATTTTGCGAATTGTATAACTAAATATACATATAAAAAATACATATAGAAAACAAAGTGTTTTGTTCCAAATATTAACATTATATATAAGGTCATTATCTAATCTTAGATTTCAAGAGTAAAATTTAGAAAATCACAATATGTGAGGCAAAAACATTTTTTTCAATTTTATTAGGACCTAAACTTGAACCTAAATACTCAATTAATAATAATAAGGATTAGAATTCACAATGTAAATGTAGCATACAAGCTTAAACGTTTCTTAACAAAAGATGCCTAAAAGATCACCATTGACCAAGTGTGAGAATCAAGGTTAGTTAATATAGAGAACAAAATGGATTGAATAGACCGTCCGAAAGACACGAAATCCTCATGGTTATTATTGTCAGCAAGGCGAATTATACAAAAGTAAGATGGCAGTCGGCTGTTACGATTCCAATTTAAACCACAAAGAGCTAAAGTTAAACATTTATTTGTACAGAGTCAGTCATTTATCTCTTTTTTTTACTAATAAATGATAGCATTTATTAAGTTCAATAGACAAATCAGTATTTTAACCGAATGGAATATGTTATTGTTATTAATAATATTGTGTAACATTATACTTTAGGAGGATTTAAATGCAACATAACCATAGTTGGGCAGACTCAGTTTACACGCATAGCAAGCGTGCTTAGGGCACACAATTCTGCAGGCGAGCAGTCACCACATGCACATGTATCACGTCTTTGCTTAATTGTCGCTTTTGCGCTTAAACTTCTCTTTCATATAAAGAACTGTATGAGCTTGTATGAGCTTTAATTATCTCTGCTCCAAACTGGCTGTTAAATGCCAATAAAATGTAATTTATAAAAATATGAGTTCGGTTTTTTTTTTGTAAATGTTCAAATTATAATAAGAATAACTTGAACTTCTATTTCATATAAAATTAAACGAAATAAATTTAAATATAATCAATTAGTTTTACAAATTGAATTTAATCCAATTTCAAAATTTCAGCAGCGATTAATGAACATTACTTTACTTTTACATTATTTGGCCATCACAACCCGTTATCGGGTTATAGCCGACCTAACGAGCTCTCTCTAGTTAGTCACTCCAAGTGAAGATAGGTCCTCTTCCACTTTCCGTCTGAGCTTAGGTTGTCCCCTTCGACTTCCTTCGTCGACTTTCGCATAGGAAACCATCTTCATCTTATCTCTTCCATTGCGAAATTGAAATGGTTGCACAATAGAGCGTCGCCTTGTCTGAAACCTGAAAATAAACGGTGTTAAAGGGTTCGGAGACGTTGTTTCCTACTTTGACAGAGCTAATGGTTGTGCTCAATGTAGTTGGTTAATCTTAAACTGCCCTAATAGATGTTAACTTCATAAAATCCATTAAAAAGTAAACCACACTAATTATTAAAACATTTTATTTTTATGATGACCTACAAAGGCTTGTTGATGATCGAACAGTTGTTTGTCCCGAGGCAGGAGACTTAAGTTATCCACCCAAAAAGTTTCGTGGTAAGTATAGCAACGATATTGTCAACTACAAGCACAGCATACCAATTTACAACCATAACATTACAGATTGCCTCATCAAAATATGTCCCATGAATCGTTACTCTGCACAAAAGCAATTTTGGAAAGCAGCTAAACAATCCGCTAATTCCAACACGGATCCAAACTTACTTAAACGATTACACGTATGTATCATTTTTTTTTTTTTTTGAATTTAATACTTTTAATATATTTTCACTAAATATTATACAAATTGACTGATCAAAGTTATTCGATTTTTACAAAGAATTTTCTGTACAAAAATGTCCATTGTATATTAATGCATTGAAAAACCCATATATCAAGATCGTTATATGTGTAGTTTCGATATTACTTGTCTTTAAATACCTTGAATTGATAATGTTGCACTGAATTGTACTCGATAGTGTAGAATTATATTTGTCCTGTTTCTGCTAATTTGGCTTCCATTTATAGAATTTTTACCTCCGCACATTAAATGTAATAAATAAAAGATTATTTTATTTATGTTTAAATTGGAAAAATTAACTTCAAATATTTGATTGACAGTTGATCGATTATATTTCCATGCATGGCTGTGATAAATTAAAATGTTAAAGTTAAATCGCTATTAATTACAAATCAATTTTGCGTGTAAAACATCAAAGCACAATTATTGCCTCGTAATGACGTTTAATGATTTACCTTATAACAAAATAGATTTAAAAATATATTTCAAATTTTTTTCAGTTAAACAATAGTTTAAGCCATAATTTGTAGCCTTAAATCATTTTTTTATATAATAAATTCCACACATCTGAGTTACACTACCAGATATAAGAAGGCTTTCATAATTGTCTCATAATGGTTCCGAAATCTCATCTCAAGTCAATAAGGACCCAATAAAGGCAATGCCCCATTTCCACTTTTTCATGATTTGCTTGGTCTTATTCCGTTAAAACTTGCACTGCGCGGCCAAAGTACTTATTAATGAAGAATCTATCTTAGTCCAAATAATCTTTGTCGCCCCCTACCCACTGCACATAGGTTCTATCGCTTTCCTTCTCTCGTTCGGTGCAAATGCAGATCAGTTGATATCCAATTGTCGCTTTCGCAAAATCGCATAAATAACTTTAACTTTACCTTTCGCATTTATGTAAATAAATAATTACAGTAAAATAAAATACGTACTTTCTAATAAACTACATAAATAATAATAATAATAAAATAGAAAACATTCGTTCCCATTAACTATAGGAATAATAATAGTAGAATATAAAGTAAAGTGTTTTAATCCAAAAATAAACTTTTAATGCTAACAAAAAATATTGTCAGCTAAACAGTCTTTAATACAAAAATTCAGTAGGAACTTACATCGGTGTTTGACACTGATTGCCATCAAGGCCCCTTTTCTTCAAAGACTTCCCATCATTAATGCCAATCAATCTGCTGTAAAAAACTTACTTGGATATACCTGGAAACTATAAAAAGCCTTTCTAAATTCAAAAGGAAAAGTTTCAAATTTATTAAATATGTTATTTGGATTATCATTTAAAATATATGTATATAATAATTACAAAACTTTTTTAAATAGCTTTATTCTGAGGGTGATTGAAAAATGGTACTCTGCAGTCCACTGTCGTCAGCATTTGACCCAACATTGTTTGACTTGCCTTTTTATCGTTTTCCACAAAAACTTTAGAGCTACGTTCAGGACAGTTCTCTACGAGGAACTTGTTTTGAAAGGTATTATCTACCACCTTCAAGTATATGGAGCACATCATGTTCGGTCACGCCTTCAAATTTCAAGAAGGAAATTAACTTCTGCATGTGTACTCTTTGCACATTCAGGTCATTATTTTTTCCACACTTTGTTGTTAATTTTACCTTCTATGAATCATAGATGCTGCCTACACCAAGAACTAATAGGTTTACCAATTTATTTTAATTGACGATTTTTCATCGGATCTCGTTTTGAGTTGTCGAAAAGTTGCATCCTAGTACATTGGTTGGATCCGATCAAAAGGTTCTTAATTATGACATCGTCAGCTTATTTGCCAATTTATTGCTCAATTGGCGCACTTGTTTGCTGAACCTTTTAAAATCCATTGCATTATGATGTTGATTTATCAAAATCGAAAAGAATTTCTTTTGTTTCGTTATTGCGATTGGACGTATATTAAAAACTGCCGTAATTAACAAAGACTGGCGTAACTATAAATCAGAATTAAAGCAATAATAATAACAAGCCCTTTATATCATTTAGTTATTGTGAATCTAAACAGGTTGTTATTAATTATGGAAGTAATACAAAAACAAAAAGCGCGATATATGTAAATACTGTATAAAGAACGGCTGTATAGCGAGTTACGGGTGTATTCATCGGTTTAGGTAACTTTAAAGATTCTGGCGGAGATCTTTTTATCCTTCCGTTTGTTTTATTGTATTTGAACTATTGTATATTGAAAAAAGTTGCTACTAGTAGCTTAAGAAATTTTAAAAGTAACTTTATACTTTTTTTCAGCATGCAGCCGAAATTGAAAAAAAACAAAATGAGACCGAAAACAAGAAATTACTCGGCACGTCCATTCAGTACGGACGAGCCGTAGTGCAATTATTGCATTTAAAGTCGAATAAATATTTGACAGTAAACAAACGGCTACCATCATTGCTGGAGAAAAATGCAATGCGGGTTTATTTAGATGCAAACGGAAATGAAGGTTCCTGGTTTTATATTAAACCGTTTTATAAGCTGCGTTCAATTGGTGATTATGTTGTGGTTGGCGACAAGGTTATCCTAAGCCCCGTCAATGCGGATCAACAGAATTTACATGTTGCAGCTAACTATGAATTGCCAGATAATCCTGGCTGTAAAGAAATAAACGTTCTTAATTCATCCACCTCTTGGAAAATATCATTGTTTATGGAGCATAAAGAAAACCAAGAGCATATTCTTAAAGGAGGTGATGTGGTCCGCTTGTTTCATGCCGAACAAGAAAAATTTCTTACCATGGATGAGTACAAGAAACAATACCATGTCTTTTTACGCACAACAGGACGAACTAGCGCAACAGCGGCAACAAGCAGCAAAGCGTTGTGGGAAATTGAAGTTGTTCAACATGATTCTTGTCGCGGTGGAGCAGGTGATTGGAACTCGTTGTACCGATTTAAGCATTTGGCCACTGGCCATTATTTAGCAGCGGAGGCAGAAACTGATAGTGGCACTACAAATGCCAACGAATTATTGATAAACGAATTGTCAAGAGACTCTGGCTTAGCCATGAACTCAACTATGAATGGTATGTTAGTATTTTCTTTTCAAGTTCTTTTCTTAATTTGTAACATATTGTCATTTAGATAAATGTAAAGGGAAGCAGTATCGCTTAGTTTCGGTGCCCTACTCTGCAGACATTGCCTCAGTTTTTGTATTAGATGCAACAACTATGGCCCGTTCTGATAGCCTTGTGCCGCAATCAAGCTATGTACGCCTTCAACATATCTGCTCAAACACTTGGGTACACGCTACCTCAATTCCAATTGATGCAGATGATGACAAGCCAGTTATGTCGAAAGTTTGTTGCTCACCTATTAAAGAAGATAAAGAAGCTTTTGCACTTATACCGGTCTCCCCCGTTGAAGTGCGGGACCTAGATTTTGCCAACGATGCTTGCAAGGTTTTGGCAAACGTGACCAGTAAACTAGATCATGGCACAATATCTACAAATGAACGTCGCGCGTTGATTTCATTGCTGCAAGATATTGTATACTTTATAGCTGGCATGGAGAACGAACAGAATAAGACGAAAGCATTGGAATTTACAATCAAGAATCCCATACGTGATCGTCAGAAACTACTGCGGGAGCAGTACATATTAAAGCAATTATTTAAGATTTTGCAGGGACCTTTTATCGAGCACACATCCGGAGATGGTCCATTTCTCCGCCTTGATGAGCTAAGTGACCCGAAGAACAGTCCTTATAAAAATATTTTTAGATTATGCTATCGAATTTTGCGTTTGTCACAGCAAGATTATCGTAAAAATCAAGAATATATTGCAAAACATTTTGGACTAATGCAGAAGCAGATTGGATACGATATACTGGCTGAAGATACTATCACAGCCCTTTTACATAACAATCGCAAATTGCTGGAGAAACATATTACAGCAGCAGAGATTGAAACCTTTGTAGGCTTAGTAAGAAAAAATATGCATAACTGGGACTCTCGATTCTTAGACTACCTTTCCGATTTATGTGTCTCTAATCGCAAGGCCATAGCCGTCACTCAAGAGCTCATATGCAAAAGTGTATTAAGTGAAAAAAATGCTGATATTCTTGTTGCAACCCAAATAATGTCTCTAAACGATGGTGGACATGTTTTAAGCAGCTATAAGGCATCAACAGAAGAACAAAGCCTTGGTACACTGACAGAAGTCGCTGGCGACGATGAAGAAAAGAGCGATGAACAATCTATAAGTACAACAACAACTTGGGATAGTGAAATTCAAAATATAGTTAAAGGGGAACTGGCTGCCAAATACGAAATACATTTGCTATGGAAAGGCCTATCTGTAAGAATTAGCTTTTTCCTTTCGACTAAAGTCGTTATATATTTTGACCCACTATTAATTGTTATAGAAATCTCGATCTATGGCTGACCTAGCGAATTGTGCATCCAGTGGCTGCGAACAGGAAGCCGCGATATTGAATTATTACCGACATCAGCTGAATTTATTTTCAAACATGTGTCTTAATCGCCAGTACCTGGCACTTAACATTTTGTCTCCAGATTTGGATATTGACTTAATTTTAAAGTTGGTGACATACCAAGTTATTGATGCAATTCAAAATCTATGATTTTGTTTCAAAACCATTAAATTTCAGGTGCATGTCTGATGAAACTATGCCTTACGAGCTACGCGCTTCCTTTTGTCGCTTAATGCTGCACTTACACGTTGATCGTGATCCTCAAGAGCCCGTAACACCTGTAAAGTATGCACGTCTTTGGAGTGAAATTCCATCAAAAATGTCCATTTCTGAGTAAGCGATCACATTCTAGACAAATAAATATCATAACAACAATAATATAATTTAACTCTTTCAGTTACGATGGCAAAAATCAGCAGCCCGATCAAAATAAACAGGCATGTCGTGCTAAATTTAATAGCACTATTGCTTTTGTGGAGAACTATCTGTGCAACGTAGCCACGAAAGCATGGCTATTTACGGACCAAGAACAAAATAAATTAACTTTCGAAGTAAACTAATAACTACTGTTAGTGTAAAGAAATAAGTTTATTCACACATTTTAATCACTCTCTGTAGGTTGTAAAACTGGCTCGAGACTTAATATATTTTGGATTTTATAGCTTTAGCGATCTGTTGAGATTAACGAAAACGCTACTTTCTATACTCGACTGTGTATCAGAAACTTCAACAGGAAGCTGTATTAATACTGAAATCGAATGTGAGTATAATTTTTACTGCCTCAATTAGATTTATATTACATATTGAACATTTTAAAGACAGTAAAAATTGCTTGTATGCTTTGAAATGGCACTCGTTTAATAAATTCACAAAGAAAACGACGTCAGGCGCAGTTCAAAATACTACAAATATTCAGATATTGGTCATGATATGTTGAAAAATAAATGGAAAACAACTTTTTGAGTGCTTTTTGATTAAATTAGACGAAATGCTTAAAAAAACTAAAATACTTGGTATTTCGAATTTTAGGATATCCATGTTATAAGCAACTGATTTGTTCAAATTCGAACCAGTAATTGGGAAGACTAAAACCCTTTTTTAATCTATGATAGGATAATTGGAAAAACATTCGAAATTCAACCAATTTAGTGCAAAAATCGTATTTTTATCGATTTGGTCCAATAGGGAGTTGTAACGTATAGTTAACTGATTTTAATCAATTTTGATATAGAGTTTCAGTATAATAAAAAGTTTTTTTTTATTTTGTTAAATATTTATAAACAACCGAATATTTCATTAATAACTTTCAAGTTTTTGTTGAAGTGTTGCAAACTATCCATATGGGAGCTATATCATAATTTTTCTATCTAAAACAACTAAAAGAAACAATAACTTAAAATGTATATTCTTTGTACCGTATGGCACAGGGAATAATTAAAGTATTTAATTGTTAAAGAGTATTATAAATACATAATCGACTATTAACAATTTTGAATTGTTTAAAAAAGTCTGAATGTCAATTGCTCGTCATATCTTCAAACAAAGATATTAAATATGATTTAATATAGAATCGTATTTATTTATTTCTCCGCTTGCACGTACTTTCCCCTTGGGTACTTTTTACATATATATATAGTACTACAGAACAACAATAAAATTTGTAGCGTAAAAGTTTTATAATAGTCCAGTAGCCAATAGTGCCATTATGAATCGTTTCTATGAAGAGTTTGACCTAGCAATTCATACCTCATGTTCAGAAGTCGCTTTGTTGGCATACAGCTTTAGTCTTTCACGCCCATCATCGGTTCACCTTTCTTTAATACAGCACAGGGGTTACTGAGATGTATTCTGCCTGGTAGGCTAGTCTTAAACCACTCTTCCCGCAGTCCATCACCATCAGCTGCATTATTGGTTGTGAGTCGCATTATCGCAACACAATCTTCATTATGGTTACGTGGTGTGACATCCACATTAACGCAGATTGGTGGTGTCGGACAAATTTCGTAAAATAGAGCGATTCGTCAGCAAGGAAAATAGTCCCTCCATAATTTCAGTGTACACTGATCTTGAACCCGATTTCCATTTTTATCTCGATAAGGGCTTGCAACCTTGCGTCAGGTTTGTTGATAGAATATTCGCGCATCATTTCTGTCCCATAACACATCAAGTTCCTCTTGCTATTAATTTTGGCCTTGCTAAAATACTAGGCGATCAAAAAGCCTTCCGCAAAATTTAATAATTAATACCATTTACTTATTAAGTTTTAATTATTTTCAGCCGAAGGAGGAGTGCTGCGCTCAATAGGTGACATTAACACTGTGATGACATCGTTGGCACTTGGTTCAGTTAGTCAAGCAATAGCATCACCAGCAATAGCATTGCAGCAGCGCAAGTCGGTATCCCAGCTAATGAAGGAGTACCCTCTTGTTATGGATACCAAACTTAAAATTATAGAAATTCTACAGTTTATACTGGACGTACGTTTAGATTATAGGATTAGCTGTCTCTTATCCATTTTTAAACGTGAGTTTGATGAGTCCGAAGTGCACACTACACGTACTGCTGCCAATGTGACTTTGTCAAATGTCACAGTGAACGAGACACTGTTAGATGATGGGCAATCATTAGCACCACCTGCCCCTGGTGATACTGATACCAACGCATCTACACTGAACGGAAGGCAAAAGAATATTGATCTGGAGTCAATTGGCCTGCAAGCGGAAGGCATTTTTGACAGTGCTCGAAGTGGAACCTCTAATTTGGACCTTGATGGACAGGGAGGACGTACTTTCTTACGCGTATTGCTGCATTTAATCATGCATGACTATGCACCTTTGGTTTCGGGAGCGCTGCATTTACTTTTCAGACACTTCAGCCAACGACAAGAAGTATTACAGGCCTTTCGGCAGGTAGGTAAAAAAATTACATTCGAAATTATCGTCCGCTAACTGTTATAATATGTTAAGTGTAAATGTTTATAAGATTGTAATGAATATATTTCCTAACATTTTTTTAACGATAAAACTCTAAAGATATATTTCGCCAAAATCGGTTGCGATATCTATTTCAAAAAAAAAAACCCTCCAAACTTTAGTTTTCTCTGGATTCCATAAATCACGCCTGCGGCAGCTTTATTTCAATTAGTTACTCTTTTTTACTTTAAGTGACCGGTATCGAAGGTCGACCTGACTAGCACTCGCCAGGAGCTCCTAGCTTTCTTAAGTTGTTTACTCCAATTGAGGTCATCCCTTTCGTCGTATTCAGCGATTTCCGCGCATCGAACAAATGTGCTGGAGCTTTTTGGTGTACGCACGACGTGGCCGATCTAGCATCCAACCACCAGTTGGTTACTTCAAGAAAGATATATCTTCCTTCACTTGATCTTTCCATCCTTTCATCCATAGAATCAAGGTTGCATAACTTTTGGAAGAATTTGTCCCTCCATATTATTAGTAACTGCTGCGTATCCGGAACAAGCATTTCATATCGTCTCTAGGCTCGAATCCTTGAAACCATCAGAAGGTTGATTGCATAATTTTTGACTATCATTTGCACCACCTAACACCTAGAGTTCCATTCCTTTGCGATTTTTTTGTTCCCGATTTTCCGCAGGGGAGAATTTGGACACGTTGTAGCGAAGTGTTAGAAATACCTTTTATAAGGTTATATGACCTTAAACCGTAGTCCACTCATCAAAACCAGTTCTTATCCGAGACTTTGTTTTTCGGTTTTCATTGGATTTGTGGTTTTACGAGTCGGGTCAGAAAAACTTAACTAGATTTACATTATTTAGCGGATGCTACGATAGTTACCCCGCGAGCGCCACCAAGACTCTGTGCACAACATTCAATCATTTGCGACAGAGAAGGAATCCATCAGAATTTCTCTATGAAGCTAGAGTAAGAAAAAATGAAGTTATAAATTGATATGCGTGTGCGGCCCGTTCGTTGATTTACCGATATGCATCAACCATATAATTCTAAATTCCGAACTCTACAATAAACGTTTGATTCCTCTTAATTCTTTTGGTAACTTTACCGTCCCTTTGACGTTTCACTTTGTATTTGAAATATATTTTCCAGTTTCAGAAACTTACACAGAGTATGAAAAGAAGTTCGCCTGTATTGAAATATTAATAACTAACAAAAAAAAGTTTCTTCGCCTAGACAATAATTGGTAAATTGCCATTTGTAGGTACAACTTCTTGTATCTGACAGCGACGTTGAATCTTACAAACAAATCAAGTCTGACTTGGATATATTGCGACAGAGCGTTGAAAAGTCCGAGTTATGGGTCTATAAGTCAAAAGCTACCGACGAACTCGGTGGACCCACTGATAATACATCTGAAATGGCTTTTTTAGATTATGGCGCTGCTTTATCATCTGAGCAACGAAAGGAATACAACAAAGTCAAAGATATACTTATACGCATGAACAAGTTCTGTGTAACCACTGGTAAGAATTATAATACTCTGAATAACAACTTTTAATAGGGCCGTATGCTTTTACAGGTCCAGTAATTAAGCCACGAAAACATGAGCAGAGACTGCTACGTAATGTGGGTGTGCATACAGTTGTTCTTGATTTGCTACAGAATCCATACGATGAAAAAGATGATGTGTTGATGAAGGAGCTCATGTGTTTGGCACACGAATTTTTACAGAACTTTTGCTTGGGCAATCAGCAGAATCAAACACTCCTTCACAATCACTTAGACTTATTTCTTAATCCAGGAGTAAGTAGTAGTGACTAAAAAACCCTTATTTATGCTTAATTATTCTTACGTTTGTAGATTCTCGAAGCAAAAACAGTGTGCGCTATTTTTAAAGATAATCTCACATTGTGTAATGAAGTTACTGACAAAGTTGTTCAACATTTTGTTCATTGTATAGAAATACATGGCAGACATGTCGCTTACTTGCATTTTCTTCAGACAATTGTCAAAGCGGAAAATCAGTTTATACGCAAGTGCCAGGACATGGTCATGCAGGAGCTAATTAATGCAGGCGAAGATGTACTCGTATTTTACAATGATAAAAATTCTTTTAATCATTTTGTTCAAATGATGCATCAAGAAACCGATCATCCGCTAAGTGATGATAGTCCACTAAAGTACCACGTTGAGCTGGTCAAGCTATTAGCTTGTTGTACTATGGGAAAAAACATTTATACTGAAATCAAGTGTAATAATTTACTATCGCTGGATGATATTGTTTCTATCATATGTCATCCTACGTGCATTCCTGAAGTTAAAGAAGCTTATGTAGACTTTTTAAATCATTGTTATATTGACACTGAAGTGGAAATGAAGGAGATTTACACATCGGGTCACATGTGGATTTTATTCGAAAAAAGTTTTCTCGTTGACATAAATAAACTTATCGATAATATGTCCACCAATTCTGTAAAAGATAAGATATTGCTAAATTACGTTTTAGACGGCGTAACCAGTATCTTGAGTACGTTTTTTTCGAGTCCATTTTCCGATCAGAGCACGATTATACAATCACGTCAGCTAATTTTCGTACAACTCCTTCAAGCTGCTTATAGGCTGACACAGTGCAAATGGTTGACATTGGCTGATCGCTTTAATGTCGAAAACTGCATTCGAACTTTAGCTGAATCGGCAAAAATGCGAAGCATTATAATACCAATCGAATTGGAACAACAAGTACAGACTATGTCCAATAAAACGGCAATGCTAACGCGGCAGACGACGAAATGGCTTTTAGCTTCAAAACAGCCAAAATACGAATCGCAGCAATCGGTCAACTTGATGCGATGGGATCGATCAATAATAGAGGGACTGCAGGATATTGTTTCGCTATTAGAAGATCAATTAAAACCTGTCGTTGAAGCGGAGCTTTCCTTACTGGTCGATATATTATACCGTTCAGAGCTACTGTTTCCAGCAGGCACTGAAGCGCGCAAGCGCTGTGAAAGCGGCGGCTTCATTCGTAAACTGATTAAACACACAGAGAAGCTTCTAGAAGAAAAGGAGGATAAGATGTGCGTGAAGGTTTTGCGTACGTTACGAGAAATGATGGCTATTGATGCCAACTATGGCGAAAAAGGTGATGTGCTGCGACAGACACTGCTTCTGAGATATTTTCAGACTAAAAGCACACCTCATGGCGTAATAAAGCCTCTTGAAGAGAAAACAGATGCTCGTATTGCACCTGAAGCAACCGATGGTGATCATCAAAAGCAAGTTCACCTCGTTACGCATGGACCAGGAGCCAAATATTTACAACGTGCAGGAAAAACTTTACACGAAGTACAAAAACATTTAGATCGTCAGGGTGCATCAGAGTTGGTCGTTGAATTAGTGATCAAGTCTGTACATTCACCAAACATTTTTGTTGAAGCTGTAGAACTCGGTATAGCATTGCTCGAGGGCGGCAATCCCATCATTCAAAAAGGCATGTATCAAAAATTTCTTAGCGATGACCTGAACCAAGCCTTCTTTAGAGTTTTTTTTGAGAAAATGAAAGATGCCCAGCAGGAAATTAAATCAACTGTAACCGTTAACACCACTGACATAGCAGCTAAAGCACATGAAAATAAGCAGGATGCTAACTTGGAACTTGAAGGAAAAGGATCACGCAAGTACGGTCTTAAAAGCAATGGCGTTATTATCACTGACGAACTTAAACGTGAGCTTCACAATGCTGGTTTGGCTACCGCGAATGCTTATGGCAGTGCACGAAATATACACTCAGGAGAGGATAGTTCAGCTATTAACGTGAACAGCCCACTTGAGGACATACTAGCCGAGAAGCTGGAAAAGCATAAGGATAGTAAAGAGGACCGCAATAAACTCTCTAACAAAGTGCTGGTTATGCAGCCAATTTTACGGTTTTTGCAGTTGCTGTGTGAAAACCACAATCCGGACTTACAAAATCTCTTACGTAATCAAAATAATAAAACCAATAACAATTTAGTTTCGGAAACGCTGATGTTTCTTGATTGTATATGCGGCTCCACTACTGGAGGTTTAGGTTTACTTGGATTGTATATTAACGAAAATAACGTCACGCTAATCAATCAAACTTTAGAGACACTTACCGAATATTGCCAGGGGCCGTGTCATGAAAATCAAAACTGTATCGCGACACATGAGTCCAATGGTTTAGATATAATTACTGCGTTGATTTTAAACAACATAAACCCTCTTGGTCAAAATCGCATGGACTTAGTACTCGAACTCAAGAACAATGCTTCTAAACTGCTTTTGGCAATAATGGAAAGTCGAGGCGATAGCGAGAATGCTGAACGAATTCTGTATAACATGAATCCGAAGCAATTGGTTGAGGTGGCCTGTAAGGCATACCACCAGGAAAATATAATTGATGCGTCTGATGATGCCGATGAAACTGATTCGGCCACCGATGATGACGATGCGTCGGTAAGTCCACGCGAAGTCGGCCATAACATCTATATACTGTGCCATCAATTGGCACAACACAACAAAGAGCTGGCTGCTTTGCTGAAGGCATCAGAAGATCCACAATCGATAAGTCTTGATTCAAAAACTAGTCAAGCCTTAATGTACTATGCAACTCATACGGCACAAATCGAGGTTTGAAAGTAATAAAAACCAAATTTTTTCAAATTTGCTAATTTTTTTGTTTTTTTTTTTATAGATTGTTCGTAATGATCGTACATTGGAGCAAATAGTTTTTCCTATACCAGAAATTTGTGAGTACCTAACTTCAGATACTAAGACAAAAATATTGCATACCGCGGAGCGAGATGATCAAGGATCAAAAGTAGCTGATTTTTTTGACAAAGCCGAGGAAATGTTCAATGAAATGAAATGGCAAAAAAAATTAAGAAGTATGCGTTACATTAGCATTTTATCTTAAATATTTTACCATATTTTACACAACCCTCTCTTTAAAGGTCAACCTCTATTATTTTGGATTAGCAGCTACATGTCCCTTTGGAGTAGCATTCTCTTCAATTGTGTTGTTGTAATTAATATGATTGTTGCATTTTTTTACCCTTTTGACAGTGCAGTGCCAGGTGTGTATATCATACTCTGATCAAGTAAAGATTTTACGTATCGTATTACCAATTTTATGTTTCAGAACTGAGTTCCCATATATCCTTGCTTTTCTGGACTATATTACTAATATCCCTGGTCATTGTTATAACGCTTCCGCGTGAATCCGGCATTCGTACTTTAATAGGTTCTATAATTTTACGATTTATATTTATCTTAGGACCAGAGTCTTCCCTTTGTTTATTGGGTATTGTTACGGTAAGTAAAAAATTTAAAAATCAGAAAAATGCCCTTCTCGGTTATTCTAAAAAGAATTTTCGTATATCGCTTCTTAATTAGTATCAATTTAAACCCATAAAAATAATATGGAAACAATTTTAGACCATCTGTATTTAATTTCCAAATCATCAAAAGTAGACTGTCTATATATATTTACGAAGTAACTACAAATTGATCAACTTTAACAATAATACTATACACACCTCATTACGCCAGGCAAACATTTCTATTCAATTCTACTTTTATTATTATCTATTACATTTAGACTGACAAACGTGAAACTATACAAGGTGTCAATAAAAGCGAAAATTAAACAACCATAATAAAAAGTTTTAACGATCTGATCACATCAACAGGAAAGAAATATTTTTTTCCGCCATTAATGGAAATATGTATTTATTTTTCTATTTTATTTAATTTAATTAAAACCTTGATGATGATGAAATGACCTTCCATCAATGTGCAACCCACAATATGGAACACACTGAAATATCGAATAGCTCACGCATTAGCTGAAAAGGGCATTTTTTATATAATATAATGATTTATCGACTAGTCCATTTTTACACTCTTAGGTAACGTTAAAAAGCGTGCACATTGTAAGCATTATGGGGAACAAAGGAACTTTGGAAAAGCGATTCCTTAAGATAATAACGGACTTTCAACTGCTCTATCATTGCATTTATATTACGTTTTGCTTCTGTGGACTGATATTTCATCCGTTTTTCTACTCCTTATTGGTAAGTGCAATTTTTCTGATTTTAAAGTTTTAAAAATCATCACATGATATATTTCTGATGCTGAGCAATCTTTTCATGTGGCGAATGTTATTAATTTTAGTTTTTTTTCTAATTGAATTAATAACTTTGTATGAATTGGAACTTCACTTTTTGATAATAAGTTGATTTTATCTAATCTGACATCGGATTTATTTTTTTATGAAGCCACAAAAGTTGTGCCATTTCGTAAATGATGTACCTTTGTTTTTAATAACAGCTCAGAATGATTTGATTTTAATTAATAAAATAATTTGCTAACTCTTTATACGGGAAGCACAAAAATTATTTTAAGTTTTGATGTGGACGTAATAAAGCAACGATTAAAAAAATAAAAAGCATACAAACTTGATTAATTAATTATTGAAAATAATTAATAAAACACACCAAACTTTAAATAATATACATATAAAGACGAGTTTAATTTTAACGAATTTTATTTTAATAAATAATTTTGCAGCTCTTTGACGTCGTGTATCGGGAAGAAACTTTAGTGAATGTAATACGCTCCGTAACACGGAATGGACGTTCAATTGTTTTAACAGCCGTGCTGGCCTTGATTTTGGTGTACCTCTTTTCCATTATTGGATATATGTTCTTTAAAGATGACTTTTTGGTTTCTGTCGACCTTGATACAAACGATGCTACCGCTACAGAAAACTCAATGCCCGTTACTATATCTGTACCCGCTACCGATGACATTTGTCAAACACCTGATAAGCTGGGAATGTGCTCATTTGATAAACCGACAAAGGAAGTAACATCCGCGCCGTCCGGTGGCGACCTTAAGGAACGTTCCTGCGATTCACTTGTTATGTGCATTGTCACCACTTTAAACCAGGGATTGCGCAATGGAGGAGGCATTGGTGATATTTTACGTGCACCATCAAGCAAGGAGGGCCTCTTTGCTGCACGTGTAATATACGATTTGCTGTTTTTCTTTATAGTTATTATTATTGTTTTAAATTTAATTTTTGGTGTTATTATTGATACATTTGCTGATTTAAGAAGTGAAAAACAACAAAAGGAGTCGATTTTGAAAACCACTTGCTTCATTTGCTCACTAAACCGATCCGCTTTCGACAATAAAACGGTCAGTTTTGAGGAACATATTAAGAGCGAGCATAACATGTGGCACTATTTATATTTTATTGTCCTGGTTAAGGTCAAAGACCCAACAGAGTTTACTGGACCCGAAAGTTATGTCTATGCCATGGTAAAGGCTGGCATTTTAGATTGGTTTCCACGCTTAAGGGCCATGTCATTAGCTGCAGTGGATGCTGATGGTGAACAAATCGAGTTACGTAGCATGCAGGCTCAATTGTTGGATACTCAATTACTTATTAAAAATCTCTCTAAGCAATTGCACGAGTTAAAGGATCATATGACGGAGCAACGCAAACAAAAACAGCGTTTGGGATTGCTTAACACTACGGCGAACAGTATGTTGCCGTTCCAATAAGCACGGCATCCTTTTGTAATTAAACTTTTGCTAATTAAACGAATTGAATTCGATTGAAACTAAACTGTTGACAGGATGACATTCCAGATGCAGTATTTACCTTTAACAGTAGAAAATTCGGTAACTTTCCACAAAAAAAGAATCTGTTTTACCATGAATGTTTAATAAGATTCCTCTGAAGTTAAAAAATAATTCCAAAAATATATTGTAAATTACATTATTAAACTTTGACACATTCTTACGTAAGTTAATAATTATTGTTATTGTATAATTCGGTATCAGCTTTGTTTTCATACTGACACGTATACTTACTACAATAATATATGTATTTTTATTTTAATGTAAATCCCTTAAAATGTGATTAAATAAATTATTTGTTCTAACTCAAGAATACGATCAGGTGTCAATTATTTTCTATTTTGTTGTCAGATAAAATGCGTCGTCATAAACTTTCATTATTTTATGCCAACTTTCTTCGATTCCAAAAATTATTTAGAAAATATAACTTACTTAATATGAAAAATGATGCAATCATCTAATCAGTAATGTTAAAAGTGTTTTCCAAATTGACTTAAAGTTCCTGAACGAAAGTGTCATTGAGGCAATATCGGCAAACACAGCTAAATAAAATAAAAGTCAACTTACTATGTTAATAAAAAAAAATATCAAAATAACTAGATTCGTTTTTTATACCCACGCAATACATATAATAAATTTTTCAAAAATATTCTTTAAAAATTTCGGTGCAATATACAACTTTCGATGGACGCGTATTTAAGGCAAATGCCAAATTGTCGCCAAACTCTAAACGTATTTTATTGTTGTCTTTCGGCTGGAAAAAGGATCATTTTTTAGAAACTTTGAGGAGAATATTTTTTGCATTTTTGAACAATGAAAATTTTTGGAATTTCGCATTCCATACTGAGTATTTTGCGATTAGCTATAATAACATTTTATATATTAAATTTTTTATTTTTTATTTCAATAGCTTCAGTTATTTCAGTTATATTACAATAATATAATCAAGGCCAGTTGATACTTGAAAAATATAATTATTATTGACATGTTCTTAATATAACACATCGATATTATGAGAACTTAGCCCTAAATATAGCTAAATATCTTAATTCATTTATCAACTTCTTGGTTTCGTTCATAAGCGTACGCCTCCACGTATGAGGTTCCAAATAAGGGCGGACTGTGCTAGATTTTCGTGGTCTTTGCGGAGCGTGTGTCCTAGCCATCTGTATTTTCGTCTATTGATGTCACTTACAAAAAGGTTTATGTCCAGTATACTTCCATAATCCCACATTAGAGATTCGACTAGGCCAAAATATCGGTTGACGAAGCATTGTAGCTGCTGTTTGATAGCATTCGTCATATGCCAGGTTTCGCTACCAAACAGTAGTATCGTCTTAACGTAAGCATTAAATATTTTCCGCTTGGTTTATTTTCTAATGACGGCGGATCTCCAAACTTGTGAAAGCACAGCAAGAGTAGGCTCAACTTTCTTTAGCCGGTTCTGTACATCACGCACGGCACCACCATTCGAAATCAGCATACTGACTAGGTATTCGAACTCGTCTCTTAGCTCTAAGTTGAGATTGTCAACAGAGTGTGGAGTTCGATTACGAGAGTTTACGTGCATGGTTTTCGATTTAGCACACTCAGATAGGGAGGCGAGGTTATTTAATCCCTCTTTCAGCTTCCATTGTATACCCTGTCGCCTGTCGTCTGCTGCATCTAATATCACATCTAACGTGGTAATAAATAGTAGAGGAGAGAGACAGCATCCTTGCTTACTTCGGAAATCCTATAAAATTTTGCGCTTAATTGTCCTGCGCACAGAACACTGCTAGTCGCACCGACAAACGAACACTGACATTAATTAGCTTTTCTGGGATTCCTCTGGCTTCGAACGCTGCCCATATATTCTTATATATATTACCTTCTTATCTCCTTATGGTGTTTATGGGTGTTTATGTGTTCGATACAGAAATGACCACGTCGGAAACCGGCGTGATACTTCCCTATTGAAGTAACCAACGAGTCTGCAATGCGGTTAAGTATAATACCATTTAAAATTTTAGTTACGGCAGGAAGAAGCCGCGCCAGTTGCAACATTTTCGTTTGTCGCCTTTCTTAGGTATTTCAATAATTATGGATTCTTTCCATTCTGCTGGTATATTTTCTTCTGCCCAGATGCTTTGAAAGAGTGGCAGTAGAATTGTTGCCAGTTTTTCTGTCTAGTAATTGGGTTTTAATGTGTAACCATAAATCATTGATATTGGGACTATCGGAAGTAATAATCTGAATCGTGCTTATCTATTCTGTAATAGTGGTCCGAAGTTGTTCAATATTTAATCTGAAGATATTGAATTTCTGAGATCGTGTTTGGGCTTGGTAATTTCGAGAGGAGAAGTTCAATTTTAGTTCATCTATGATAAGGTGGTGATAACTCTCAACATCTGCACTGCGCTTATTGCGGACATCGTTAACTATATTAAAGAATTTACGACTGACACAAATGTAGTTGACCGATTTTTAAGTCATGATTATTGCACACTTCCATTAATAGTTCACAATTCGATGTTCTGCATCCAGTCGCATGTTTGCCCAAGATATCCTCATAGTTTGGGTCGAGCTGTGCTGTGCTGTTGAAGTCGCCCATTAAAAAGATAATATCATGTCAATTTGCTTCGAGCATTATTAGATCTAAGTGACTGTAGAAGTCTTCTTTCTATTCCAAGGTATTATCCGTGAATTGAACCACTTGCATTTTCCTAGGTAGAGTTGAGTCGAATAGTAATAACTCTTTCCAGTTAACTTAAGCCTTGCTTATCTTCTTCCTAAGAAATAGTCCAACTCCTCTAACGTGGGGTCACGATTTTCCATTCCAGAGTACAATAATAAACGTGCCAACATCCAAATCGAGTCCAGGTGCAGTTGGGAAAAAAAATTAGGAAATATTAAATAAGAGACAGAAAACAAGAAGTAGCATAAAAGCTTCAACATTTCATAACAAGATGGATTGAATATATTGCTTGTAAGACAGGAAATCGTAAAGCATCGTTGCGTCTACAAAATGATAGATCGAAAATTGCGACTTTCTCTGTGTGGAATGACAAAAATGAAATTTTCGACCAATTTGCTCAATGGGAGCTATGGGATTGGGAGTAAAAATAAGTTCATTTGACTTTATAACTAAGCAATTTAAAAATTAGGAAATGTTAAATTAGAGCGAGGAAAAATAATATAATACTAATCCGTGTCCGTAGCCTGATGGGCGAATTTTTTATAGATATACATTGTCCTTTGGATATTCAAAATGGGAGTGCTGGATTTCGAAAGTTGTCAGTTATTCTGGATGTAATGATAAAGGAGGAGTGTGTTAAAGCCAATGTGCCCAAATAAGAGCTTATGCAGGAATAACACGCCGTGGCATATTCTACCGTCTTTAAGGAATGGTAATAAAGGTCGACAAGAATAGGACGGCAGTCGAATATTAGGATGCCATTTTAAGCCCCGAAAATTAAATATTGTTTTTGTGCAGACCCAATCAATTTCTGATACTGGTGGTATTGAGGGCTTTAAACGCAGGAGTAATACTCCAGAATTAACCGCACAGGTGAAGAGCACTGCAGTTTGGTTGTATAAAGTTCATTTATGTAGCTTTATTTATTGTACAATATTGTTAAGCTTGAATTCAAACAAAACACCAAGATCGGACAACAGTATGCGTTCCAAGATAAAAGGTTGGATATAGTACGTCAAATATTATATAATGATTTTATTGCCATATATTTTTTGCCGTCATTCTCTGTTCGAAATAAAATAACATAATTTTAAGGAGAAACGTGATTTCTTTTGTTGGTTTGCCATTAACTTCAAAATCGCTTAATAAACTTAAATGCTTCATACTGACGCAGTCGCAATGCTTTCCAAAAGAACTTAATGCTTGACCACTGTGTTACCTGAAACTCTGATAAGAATTACCAAAGTTCTCAATTTATCTCTCAAAGTTAGAATTATGAAGTTCTGCCTCTAAGATTCCAAAATAATTTATCGTGGAAACTACTCAATTGAATTTTCTTTAAGTAAATTTTCCGAACATCTTGGGACAAAATTAATGCACGAGTTACGTGGTTTTTTACTCTGTCTCGAGTCTGTTGTGAATCCACTTTAAGCCTTATAAGCTTTATAAGGATATGCACCTGAAATATTCGGATGGGGCGTCTATTCAACTAGCGGACTCTCTCGTAAAAAATAAAGCTGATAAAACAGCCATTCAGAAAATGAGATGTATAATGTCACGGTACTTTAGGCAGCAAGTTGTCATATCTACGTCTATACATTTGGCCATTAATGAGAATAGCCCGAAACCACCAATCGATATCAATGGTGATGTCACACCATGTAGCTATGATGAAATCCGAATTTTAATAATGCGATTAAAAAACAACAAAGCCACTGGTGCTGAACGGGTGGATGTAAAGTGGTTATAGATTCCCAGCCACAAACTTATAGGGAGCATCCAACAGCTCCTCAGTAATTATGGTCAGCCAGAAGCATACCCGATTATTCATGTCAGTGTCAAGTTGTTTTTTTTTTTTTTTTCTTATTATTCCGCTTGGGAACTTAGGGCCTCTACAAGAGCCCTATTTTGCGCCGTCTGTTTAGCTCTGTCCCATGTTGTGTTCGCCTGGGTCAGTTCTTGGAGGATGGATCTTCTCCAGGTGGCCTTGGGTCTGCCGATCCGTCTATTGCCTTGTGGATGCCAGCTATCGCTATCTGCAGTTTCTCCATTTCTTCCTCGAACTGTGCTAATCTTGATGGTTCCTTAAGGGTTCTAACGTTCCATTGTCCTATTCGTGTCCGTTTTGAAATGCCTATGGACGTCATCGAATTTGGGGAGCCGTTTATGTTTAATTCTCTTATGTTGGTTTCTGTAATCTGTTGAGTTTTTCGATCGAACTGGCGATTGGCCAGATGCGACTTATCCCAGTGGTGGGGCTGCCACCTGACGCCTTCTGGGAGTGGCGTCTGCGCTTGGCTGCGCGGAAAGGCTGGGCGATATAGTCTTTTAATTGCTGGCATCAGAGACTTCTTTCAACTAACAAAACTAACGCTTTTCAAGACGATCCTCCTGTGTATCCTCATATGGATACAGCGGCGCTTAGGATGTTTCAGAAGAGGTGGTCGACTTTATCTTCTAGGTGTTAAACTGGTATCTTTATAGCCGACATACGGACTTCGCTATATGAAAATTTCTAACCAAAATGACTGAAGAATATGCCACAACGAATTATTTCTGCATTATAATTAAGATATGAGGTTAACTAAATATTACGGCATCAGTAGCGTAACAAAGCAAAAGGTGTGCCTAATAAGATTAATCGATAATCATCTGTCATTGACGGTGCTTATCGCATTTGGCATCACCCTTTTATGAAAACTAAACTACACATCCGAAAGTAACTGCGATTCCTTAAGCTGCTTCTCTAACCGTTTGCAAATAATACACTCCAACGGTGTCCCAACACCGGCGTTTAGGGCCAGTTTTCTCCAAGTCCCTTACGTGATGCAATGTATCATATATCTGCCTTGCCAAGGTTGTTGAGGAGCACAACGCTTATACCGGCAAAAACTTCTGCGCTTCACATAGAGGCCTGCACTGCTTGCTTTACTTAGATAGCGTCACTACGAAATATAAAATTCAATAAAAGCGTAAGTTCTTGTGCGTAGAGGGATAATTACGAACAACATTGCTCCAATATATTTCTTCAGTTTGTTATTTATTTAATTATAGTTCACTATTGTAGGTACAAAGAAAATTATTCGACCAACTTATTTTTATAGAATCTTTTAATATTATTTTTATCATTAAAATGTTATGCTTTTATATTATTTGGCTTCAAATAGTAGTTACAATAAATTGAAATATTTGTTGCCTTAAACTTTTTCCATTAAGTAAATTGAGTTAAAATAAAAGCTATAATAATTCAATTACTATTGAAAATTTGCTGCCGACTAGATTGAAGTTTAAAATGATTCAAATGTCAAATAACCTTTTTTTTGCGATGAACATTAAACCATTCGTTGATTGTGCGCAATGCAAAAAATTAAAGAATTTCTAAATTAGCTCTTTAAAACAGGAATCTCCCATATAGCTCGAAAATATTGTGTTTAAAAACCAAACATTTATAAATCTCATACAAAAAGTTTTTATACTGGTTTAGAATATGTATTATACTGTTGTACCATAAGTATTATTAAAAACTGCGCGAGAGCTATCGGTTTCCAACGATATATCCTCGGGGCTTGCCAAGTCTACCCGTACATTTGAGTTAGACCGACGACGTGTGGAATGAGCGGCCCCCCAATTGCTAAGGGTCCAATGGAAACCAGAAACGCTCGTCATTGGTTCTGCATCAACTTTAACTTGTATGCATGCCTACATATAAACAAAAATAATGATTAGTCTGTTTAAACATGAATTGAAACAACTTTACCTCACGATTGTCACAAGGTAAAGTTTCTATTCCATGACTCGGACCAGCGACTGAACCGGAACCCGAGACCGAGTCCCGAGTGCTGTGAACACTATCCGTACTGTCTATAGAATCATTGCTAGATGCGATAATTACGCTACGGTAACGTGCCACCGAATGTCCAGGCTATACAAAAGAACGGATATTAAATAAGTTTTAAATATATAAGTCTTAGGTGCCTACCAAACCATCGCCACCTTGACAATCTTCAATAGATTTAAGTATTTCCCACACAAGTTCAGAATCGAGCGGAATAGGCTGCTCTGAGTCCCGATTATAGATAGCGATAGCTATGTGAACTGGATGCGGTACTGGCAGCGGGATTAACAGCTTTTCTGTCATATTATTTCCTTTGAAATTCTGCTTCCATGGTCGCCATTGATTATGTATGCCGCAGTTTGCAGTATTCGATAACTGGTGACCTCGATGTACGCGCACTCTTGGTGTTGTTAGACCAGCGGTCATGTCTCTATACAAACGTAAACATCTATTAATTTTTCTAAGTAACAATTTTAAGGGCATTTGAGCTAGTTTTTTAAATTAATTTAGGCTGATAAATATAATTAAAAATTATATTTATTTACTTTATAAGAAGCATTTTCGAGACGGTTACAAACGATCAGATTAAACCTTTTTGTGTACAACTTTGATTAAAAAAACATAAAATTTTTCCTTAGAATTATTAAAGTACAGAGTGAGCAGAGACGGTGTTACGGAATTTTTGTTAACTTTAAAGTTTTTAAAACGTACGTTTATTTTCAATATAAACAAGTTTAGTTCAAGTTTGTTATACCAGAAACAATAATCTTTTACATGGAGCATAAAAATTTAAATTTTTTTCGCGACATAAAATTGGTTACCTACGCTTGAATACGCTTCTTAGGAATTCTAAAAACTACCAAACTTTTCGCGAGAGTTATGTGTTAACTAGAATACAAAAATCCTGCTTACCGTTTTTCCGGTTTTCGAAACGTTAAAGTAATCCGGGAACGTGGATTAAATGCAGTTACTTCGAGAAATGGTAATTGAACTTGCAAATTTCCACGCGGCGCATACACATTACCCAATAAGTCAAGTCCTTTAGATCCAATTAGATCTTTGGCATTTTGTACCATTTCTGTGTATCGAGTTAAATCAACAGAGCCATGTGGCTCCAGTTTAAAATGCGTATCGCTTTCAGTCAATGGTGTAAGAAAATCTAAGCTAAATATTTCAGTAAAAATAATGCCAGCTAAACCAGGCCAATCATTGACTGTCAGACCCTAATAAAATAAATATTATTATATCATTACGACATAATGTCCTTGTATTTAAGTTTACCTTAATATCCCAAAATTCATCCTCAGCAATAGGTAATCTGGCAATGACATGAGATGGATAATATTTTTCCAAAATATGAGCCGCCAATTGTATAGCAATCTAAGAAACGAAAATTTTTTGTATTATATTGTCATCTTTTATTAAGTTTGTAATGGGCATTACCTTCAATTCTTTGGTGTGCAGTTTAATGCGAGACTTGACCTGAGGAGTCAATGCTGTTTGAAGTTCCCGTCGACGTTTTTCCAATTTTTCATGAAGTGTAGCCATTAAATCGTGTGACTCACGTTCAAGGGCCAAAAACGGACCAATTTTTGCAAGCTGTGCTGAAAAAGGGCCAAAGCAAGCCTCTACGAACTGACTAAAGTCTTTTTGTGGCTGGAGTAATACAGACTCTGTAGCATGCTGGTAAGCCTGAAGTTCGTCTAATTCCATTTTAGCCTCTAATGCCGCCAAAGCCTGCTCGGGACTTATAATAAAGTGATAGTCGGATGCGAGGCCCGGACCAGCAACTCGTTTGACGGCAATACTATCAGCAGCAGGTACACGTCCACATTTTTTTATGAAAAGATGAAAGGTAATTGAGTCCCAAACCATCCGCAAAGCGAAACGCATAATCCCAACTGAAAAATATTGTTTTTATAATATAGATGCATGATTTTTACCATTTTACCATACATATTAAAACAAAGCCCGACGCAACTGGACAGAACAGAGTTGCAACTAAGACGGCCATCACAGGTTGCAATAGACCCTGCACAAGAAAGTTATACACAAGAGCTTCAAGCAAAATACAATATCGATTCCGTGTGTTGTCTGGTGCGTCTAAATCATAAATGAGAATCATGTAAATATGCAGAAGAAGAACGGCCGCTGGAACCCATATTGGCGCGGTCAACGCTAGTCCTACACTTAGACTACTAATCGCCAAGCAAATAAGTGGAAAGGCAAACAGTATTATGACGGTGCCAAGAAACCCCTTCACAAAATAGTTCCAAATGCGATTCAGATTTCTCGTTAATCCTTTACCAATAAATCCTGTATCAGGTTCAGTTTCAAAATGAGTGCGGGATTTAGAGATATGTCGCCAAAGTTCAATAAGTCGAGAAGCCATTGTCTGTGTTATGCTAGTTTTGCGAGGAAATAATGTTCCATTAATTTGTGAGAGCTCTAAATCGGGCATAAACGGTTTTACATAGCAGAGTGACCTCAATCCCAAAGGACTGCACCAGGGAACGAGTATGCCCAGTAAGAACATCGCGTTCCAAGTCCAACACCAACTGCGTTGTAAGAGATTCAAGACTCGCCAAAATGGCCATCGAGTACTGGTTGTTCGTACTGTTTCCTTTTCGACGAGAAAAACTGGTTGGCTGGGATCAGAACGTGGTGTTACTATTGAAGTGGCTTGTTGGCTAATTACTGTTGGTATTACATCGGACTGCCCTTGGAAGTTGCGCCTTATAATCCACGATTGTGGCGACCAAATGCGACAAGCCCATTGGAAAGTGCGTGTTGGTGTTTTAGCATTCTTTAGTTCCTTCAGCAAGATCGGTTCACGCTCTTTCATAAATGTTAGATCGCGGGTCAAAAAATATGCAGTTTGAGGTAAATTGTGCTGCATGCACATTTTAAGAGCCTCCTCGTGTGCCGTCCAAGCGGACTTATATAGTTTATTGTCTTCTGCATGGCGCAATTTCGAGCGCAGCCAGGGACCAACACGTGATAACACCAAGTGGTCGTTTGTCAAACATTTTTCATGATCGTCACGAGTGCGTTTTACATCTTGCTGCACCCTATCAATAGCCTTGTACATAATAACAACAGATTGTGCTTGCTGGACAAGAAGATCTGGAATTCCGCTGCCAAGCTCGGCCAATTTTGTGTTCGACAATATTGAGGTATACACGCGCTGCAAATACTCTTTCATTACAGCCTCGTTAACTTGCTCTTCAATTTCCTTATCACTTAACTTCTTGACACGTAGTTCGCTTATAAGTCGCTCACGGAAATGTAAAAACCAGCCACGAGTTTCACGTTCTAAAATGCCAATTAATACTGGTAACGCCTTTCGCATAATTTCACGACAAAAAAGACGCAAATCGATTTCTTGACCGTTGGGGGTGAGAAAAAGATATGGCACAGGCTGTGATATTTCGCAGCTTTTAAAATCGAACTTTTCAGTCGTTGCACGCCGCAGCATTTTGCGTACGTAGGTGCACAGCCCATCTAAGCATTCTTCATATTCGGGCTGGAAAATAAATTTATTTTATCACTAAAAATTATAGTGAATTAACAAATATTGCCTTACCCGGCACACCAATTCAGCAACCAAAAAACGGCATCGCTCTTCTTTGATTTTGTAGTCTATGTTGTGAGCTAACAAAGCCGGCAAGCCTATTAAACGAAAATTATTAATATCCTTAATATTACGTTCTGATGACATACACCACGTTACCTATGAGCATGTCAGCAAGCTTATGAAATGCTCCAACAAATGCATGTGCTGCGTGTGTGACTGAAAAAAAATTGGAAAAAATGCGAGCCTGCGCAGTAACTACTACAAATCGAAGCGCTAATGCTAAATCGCTTAAAAAAGAGTCGCGTGCCCGCAGTGACCCTTTTTGAAGCAGTTGGGAAAGTCGCCATCTATGCACTTGGTCAGGAAAATTCAAGCTGGGAACGTCAAATTCGCTGAAAAGTTACAGAAGGCAATTATTATTTACATGTTTGTTAACAAAAATTCGAGACAAATACAAATTCATTTAAAAATAGTGGCATGCATAAACTTCAATCAGCGGTTATAACTACATAAAAAATTTGTATGTATTCAATTCGCTGCCAGTTTACGTTATATGTAGGAAATGAGTTTGTGACATAATGTATTATATTTATTTATATGCAAAGTCCCATTTTGTTTAGTTCCCGATCACCTTAAGTTAGAAAGACGGGTGAAATAAAATAATCTGTTGTTGAACATAGGAGATAGCAAATTATTAGGGGTTTATTACCAGAAAGGCAATAAGGTAAGGGTTGCTGTTCTTGTTTTTGCATTTATTTTCCTATAATTGCATAGCGGCGACAGAGAAACAAACTACAAAGCAACTCTGCTATTTCGCTGTCGTCCACATGTCCCGGGATTTCAATGAGTTTTGTCTCTGTCCTTCTGTACCACACACAGCACTGCCGAATAAAAAATTAACTAAAATAGAATTGTTACAAATCGCAACGAAAAATAAGCAGAATTCCCGAAAATAAAATAAAAAAACGCGCAATGCGTAAGCTGATTATGATTATATAACCAGAATTTGCTCTACGTCTAGTGAACATATACTTAAAATCGAATCAGAAAATAGAAAATCTAGGTAAGGCATGCTTGCCATTCTAAAAATACCGTTTATAAGATATACACAGGCTTCATGGGATTCTAAAAGCTAAAAGTCGACACTGTCGTACATCTTGTAGACTTAAATTCTATTTAAGGCACTTAAAACGCGGAACTAATGATTCTATAGGAATCTCTTCATGACTTCGGAATATCTAGCAATTATTAGCTCCCAAATTATTCATTATCCAATTCACGGCGCAACCGATAGCTTAAATGTCACTATTTAATTTTACTTCTTTTTACTTAAAAAAACCACTAACTTACTATTTAAAATATTTCCCTAAATACTCGAAACAGAAAGCTTATTGATAATGTGCAATTTTGTCAATAAGTAGCAAAATAAATTCTCCAATTATAATCAATTAATTAAAATAGTTAGTTAGGTTTTTAAGGGAATGTTGCATAGAAAACTATGCTACGAAACTGGTCTTAACTTACATTTATAAAATAAATTTTGTATAAGAAATGAGATATAAAAATGAATATTGGACACATAAACGAACAATGGCTAAGTTCATTACTGATTCTTATGAGATTTATTAAATTATTTACCCATTTTTGTGTATAGTATCCAATTGTTCCAAACTTAATTTCTTCGGCTTTCCATATTTATCCTTGTGCAAGCTTTACAAAAATAGTTTATTTACACATTGCTCTTCCAATGGCATATATATATGTTTGACAATAATATAAGAATCGGCAGCTATGACAAATGTTGTACATTTCCGTTCATGCAACCAAAAATTTTTATAATCATATAGTTAGCATTCGACTGCTTAAGTAGTTATAGTGAGTGACTTAAACCAATTCCAAATCATGTAGTTATGGTATAAAAAGTGTTAATTAAGACTATGTGTATATGCCAGTTGTATTGTTGCTACAATTTGTAATTGCGTCTTTTGATCGAAAAGGCAGATCTTTTGTGCTGTGCATGTTTTTCGTGTTTCTTTAAATATCTCAGCCAAATAAGTTTTGTTGCATGCATACAACGTGCAACTCTAAACAAAATCTTACCCGGACTCGCGCAATGTTTTTAATTGAGCATCCGTCAAACGTCGGGGCTCTCCGCTGCCATCAGATGCTAGAGCATCGAGTTCATCGAAGGGTGGAGCTATAAATAGGTCACGTAAATTAATTGGAAGCGTTTTGCGGCTGTTAACAGCATTGCCCGCTGTTAAATGCAAAGCACTGGCAGCAAGTGGTTGCGGCAGTACTGAAATTACAAAAAAATATCGTTTAAATTACCACAAATATGTGTGCATCATTTAGTACTTACCAATAGGAAAGCTTTTCCAGTGATAAAGAAACTGTTCGGCAACGCTTTTTATTTGCTCCACCAATTGTTCCACCTCTGGAGGAGCGCCAACTAGGTTCACGTTAAATTTGACAGGCTCAAGTTCAGGACCAGCAAGCGACTGCGGACGTAGCAAATGTGTACCTGCTCCATTTCGTATCGAAAGTGCTGACTGCATTGGCATCGCGTTTACTTTCTACTGCATTTATTCACACAAACATTTTTAAATGGACCTAGTTAATAAAAATTAAAATTTGAATAAACTCCGAGCTTTAAATTAGAAATATTTAATTTTTTCTATGCAGAACTATTCACATGGTAATCATGGTAATACTTTGTTTAATAAATTCACATTCGCTGTTAAGAAATCCTTTAAATTTTTTTTAATATTGCTCAATACTTACAAGTGTCCCAATAAAAGATGTTTAATAAATAAAATCTTAAACCAACATGTGTGAAATGCAAAGTAACAACTAACTTACGAAAAACTTATAGAAACAGTACATATGTATGTATATTTCTGAAAACACATACATATGTACATACATAAATATGGACACATTTGTATGTAAATGGATGTGTGATCTTTTGTGCATTAAAGTAAGTTAATTTGAATTAAATCCCATACGTTAAAAATTTGCACGAGTTTCTGCAATCTATGGATTTCGAGTGCGTTTTGAAACCTTTTTATGTTATTAGAAATTTATTTAGGTTTTTACTACTTAAAACATATTTCTATATATACACATATAAGAGCGTGAACACGGACTTACACACATATATACACATTTGGCTATAATTTAATATTTTACTTTTGTTTTGAATAAAATCACATAACCACCAACTGTATGTTATTTTCAAGCATCAACCTTTCTTGGTTTAAATATTATTGCTTTTTACACAAACATTTTCATATGGCAAAACCAAATACTTCTCACTAATTTATATTGACATACAAAATGACTTTTGGGGTATTTATCGAATAAATCGATATCAACTTAAACGTTTCAATGAGTATATTCAAATAAAAGTGTTAAACAGCTCATTCTGGGGTGTTGTTCTCAATTTCTTTACAAAACAAGCTCAAGTGCCACAGGCATTAATCAGAACTGTTCTGAAAATCTCTTGCGATATTCCTTAAAATTTCGTTGCAACAGGCCTATTATTTAACCTAAAATGGGTATTTATTTAGAAGAATTATTTAATTTCTGGCTGATTTGTCCATTAAGGCATGGGGATCCATGGGCGATTGAATTAGAAATGTGGAACGATAACTCGCTTTCTTCCACCATTCGGTGTTGGGTTTCTTACAAAACTTGGAAAAATCGTATATGTCTAATTTCACTACTTGGTAACCACGTTCTCCCGTCAATGTTAAATTAAAGGTACTGCATGTTGTCTGTCTGCAAATTGATTGAGGGATTGATCCAATACGGCATCGTGAATTTTCAAATCTTTTACTGATCCATTTTTGGATGTACTTGAAGAAAGCGCATCTGCACGAACCTGTTGAAGTAGTTGCATTCTTGGACAACGTGGACATTGATAATAAGGATGGTCCCTGAAAAATTTCTACATACATACATATTTGTTCATTACCAGTTGGCAATCTACAAACTTATTCTGGATCCCATCGACGTCACGTATAATTCGCTGTTTAAGAGAATTGTTACTAAATACTTTAATGAAGACCTGCTTGTCTTTTTTGCGCTATCACACACTCGCTTCGCTTTGTATTGCTTCTTCAAGTTTAATTGTTTCAGTATTGCATCCTCGTGCTCCTTCTTCTTCCGATAATTTACCAGTTTCAATTAAAAATTTTTATTTTTGTAAAAGAGTTTTAAAAAATAATAGTAAAATTATCAATTGCCAAGCAAAATCTTTTACGGCGTAGGAGTTGCAAACCAGTTGGTGCCAATAGTAATAAAACCACATTTAAAATATTTAATAATTTAAATTTTACTGAAGTACAATATTATAGAATGATGGCTAGTTAAGCCATATGCAAAATATTTTTTTTCGCAGTTAGTACAAATTATTCTTTAAAACTTATATTTACTCAACAAAATTCTTCATATTCTTAATTTCCAATACACACAGTCATTTTAAAAAAGTTCTTAAATATCTCAAAATGTCTATGCATTGTATTACAATGATGCATTGCTACTCAATGCAATTTTAATATGCGAACTATCAGAAATTTTATTTCGATAATCATATCCTCTTCTGCGTATATCAACATGTTTTATAATTAATTTGAACGGATTTGGGGATTGTTGGTGTTCTTACGCACCAGCTGTAGGCATGTACATAACATAAATACTAAATAACTTTTTGATTTTGTGTGTAATCTTTAAGTTAAAACAAAAGACCAAAGGACTGTCATACTAGGCATTTACAGATCGCGACAAATATTCCAACTTTATTCGAATTTAAATTATTTAAATGTAAAATTATGGACTATATTATAGTCCAAACAATAAAAAATAACTTGAATTTAAATTAAATTGTGAACGGTCTATTTAATTCAAATCTTTCTCTATCTTAACTCATCTTGATTTGCTATTTTATGCATCTTTGAATATTCACGAACTATAAAAACCCAACTCTGATCTTTTGTGCAACTTTGTTACGAAATGTTTAAACTTTTATGTGACTTCCTACTTTTTTACATTGTAAATCCGAGTGCCTAGCCCGCCCCAGATGTGATACGGCTGATACGGATTAGTCTCATATTATGCTTTTCTCGTTATTATTAAATATTTCTTAATTTTAAAATTGATAAAATCTAAGGTAAATGTCTTGTTGTTGTTCCCCTAAATTAATAATAAATAAATTAATAAATTGCTAAATTGTCGACCTATTCTAAAGCAATCGCAGTGTACTCATGATACTTGTTCGTTAGCGATACCCTAAACTTGCTGTGACGACGTCAACTGCGACTGAAAAAAAAAATACCAGTGACAAATAGTCGTGTGTGTCAATAAGTAAAAAACCTATAAAGGTTATAATTCTCTCTCTGAGTTGTTTGCCAATTGGTGGAGATCGTGCTCGGTCGGCGCAAAGACAGAATCAAAGGAAATCGAAAGGGATGACGAAGCGGGCAATATTTAAATTGATGCATGCAATTGACAGTGCTAAAATAGTAGGCGGAATTTAATCATGAAATTTTTAAACTCAGCGTTTTCAATCGATGAAAATGCTAAAAGTGATTCAGACAATTATTTATATTAATTTTAAAAATGTCAAAATTGTAACATATTTATAAAATTATATTATTATTATATTTGTTTCATAATAAGCATAATGAATATTTATTAAGTATTTTATTAACAATTTTTTTTTCCACAAATATTTATTTTAATTTAAAACTAATGCCACCTCAAATAGTGTAGGCAAATTAAATATTTAATAAATAATAGCAATGATATATAACTATCGCACCGTTGCTCTACAGGAAGGCAGCACAAAAGAAATTTGTAACCAAAACATCAACGCGTATTCATAGGAACGGGAGGATAGCGTTTGTCAATTTTTAATTGTTTAAGCATTCATACCCATTCTCCATATTTTTTTGTGTGTATCAAATAAACTCTGGCTAAAAACCAGATAACGCATTTTTAATAGCAGTGTCAAAACAATTATTCTGTATTGGCCTGAGACATGGATGGCGGCTAATTCAATCTGCAGACGACTGCAGACTTTTGCAAACAAATGTCTACGGATCGTTTGCCGCAGGTTCTGGCCAAACACTATCGCATTCGAAAACTTGCTGATACTCTTCCCTCAGGAAGTCAGATGAAGACATCGCCGAGAGATCTTTCCAATGGAATCCGCTGTCAGCAGAAAACATCTTAGAATAAATTGGGCATAGTGTCGCCCAAAATAAAAGGCGCTGGAAGGAGTGTGTTTAATTTAATTTAATTACTGTATTACTTTGTTGTATTATTTTGTAGTAAAATTAGACAAGGAATTCAAAAAAAAAAATAAAATAAAACTTGGTACAATACTAGAATATCATTACTACTAGAAATCATTAAAAACAATCACAACAAATTTTGTGAAAACATGCTTTTTTATCGACTAGCCCCAAACAAGCTATGATATGACCAAACGATTTTGATCAAAACAGATGCATTGATTGAAAATACTTCTATAATCTGAATTTTGTTAGGATAAGTTAAAAAACAATCGAAATAAAATAAACGAATTGGCTGCAATGATATAGTCAACCTATTTTGTTCAAATTCGAAGCAATGATTTGGAAAACTAAAATCCTTTTATTTATGCGTTTTTGAAGAATGATTTGAAAAACAAATGAAATACAACCGACATACCCTATGGGAGCTATGTAAATTACTTAACCGATTTTATTCAAATTTGACATAGTGCTTCAGAAAATTAAAAATTAATTGGATGCTGAATAACACATAGTACATACATGCACACACATTTGTATTTTTAGAAACAAATATGTGTGTAAGTATTGACCCTTTTAGCTTTTGGAGGACTCACATAAATTTTCGTAGTTAATTCTGCCGTGTTCTGGAAATCGAATCTAGCAGTTCAAAAATTTTGCAAGCTAAAAACTAATATCGACCAAACACAACGAAAGTTATAGTCAAATAAATACAATTTTAGTTTTTCTATACCTACTACTTAGAATCCTGTAAGATGATTCATAGTGTATTTAATTTAAGCGATTTAAACCCCACACCGCTTTTTTTCTTTTCCACGAAAGATACAAAATCGGTTATAATATATTCAATCAAACGAATTTGCTTATTTTTCCAATAGATGAAGTAATGAAAATGAAAAAATTCCATTTTCCAAAAATCAAACTGATGTGCTTTGTATGTCTAGAATATACAGGTAAGCAAACTTAAGAGTTTTTGGAATCATGTTGTTTACCTCCGCTTCTCTTTAACCTATTATAAGCAATTTTGGTTCCTTGCATTGTTCTTATGCGAGCATTTAAACACAAAGCACAAAAAGCAAAATAGGCGCTTACATTTTCTACTATAATACTAACGAAAGAAATGGTATGCTCTTTCGATGTGAACAATAAATAGCCTTTTATTCTAACCTGGGATGTGTACATCTATTTAGGGGGAGATAGTAAAATAAATTTTTTTTATCAAAACGATTAGCGAAAGTAATATCAGAACTAGAAAGACTTTCCATCCGTACTGCAGTCATGATCGCAAGTCTGTCAGGGGCACATACATAACACCCATAAGGCGAGTCATATGCACCTTACCATTTGCGTCCTTATCATACTAAAAAAAAAAAATAAATAAATTATTTATTATTACTTTATTTTGGTTTCAATTGTACATTATTTACCTGCTGCATGTACTGAGATCCTCCTTCTGGACCTACTGGAACTATAAGTCGTCCTCCATTAGCTAACTGATTAAGCAACTCTTTGGGTGTATCAGGTGCAGCTGCACCTACATGTATTGCATCATAAGGAGCCAAATCAGAATATCCCTTACGCCCATCGCCTTCGACAATTAATAGGTTTTCCGAACCTAACATGCTACTATCATCTGCATTTAAATTGGATTTGCTCAATTGGACTAATGAACTCTGATGCTCGATTCCAACAATTCGCGTACTTCCCATGTCGCCCATATTCTTAATAAATCTATAAAAGCAGGCAGTTAAATAACCAGAACCAGATCCAACATCCAACACATGTGCGCCCGGCTTTAAGTGATTTCGCAAATATTCCAAAGCAAAAGCATGCATATGTGGCGCACTAATAGTAACTCCACTTCCAATAGGTTGCGGTGCATCCATGTAAGGATTTCTTGGTGAGTAGTGCTTCCGATCCGTGGCTGTCATTGCATTAGCCACAGCTGCTGTATTTACAACACCATAGTCTGTAATATTTTGTATATACACAAAAACACTTAAAAACAAATACTATTTTTGGGATGTTGTTGTTTTACCAGAAAGTTGACGTATAAGATCCTCATTATTTGCACCAGCAGACCTCCACGCCATACTAAAGGTTCGTTTAATTGCGCCCAGCCTAAAATTTTAAATACAACTAAAATTTTCTTTCGCAATGAATCCAAATATAAATATATTAGTGCATTGCATAAATTTCTTTGCATTGTTATCGTTATCGAGCTGCGAGTTTTTATCATTTGTTTGACAAGTCTCCCATTTAATCAAATTTTAAAGCAATAATAAAACTGCAGTTATTAAACGTCGTTGTAAATTTCGTTTCAAACGATGTTTACAATTTATTATTATTTTAAGCATTCAATGGATTCTGTAATAAAGTTTCAGCCTGTGCGATTTAATTGTCACAGAATTCTGTTATCAAAATCGATAAAACAATATATCGATCACTTTTGATAGCAGCCCTATTTAGCAGGTTTTTAAGAATAAAATTATGCCGGAGTGGATTGCTACGCTTAAGCACTTAACGAAACGCAAATCGTTTATTTATGGCGTTCCCTTTCTGATATTGATGGTGGCTGGATCATTTGGCCTTCAACAATTTTCAAACCTAAGGTAAAAAGTCCAAAGCATAAAGCCATTTGGTGTCTAATAAAAGAATATTATCATAGATATCAATATGCAAAAATTCAGCCGGTATCACCTGAAGATATGAAGAAATATGGCATATCTATGAAAAGACGAGGCCAGGTAACTCTTGAAACCGAATACGAAAAAATCCAAGGCATTGATATTGAACATTGGGAAAACAAACGAGGTCCACGTCCATGGGAAGAGACAGCCGATAATTAAAGTTCTTTAAAATGTTACATAAAATACTTTTTAATTTTTGTTCGGATGACTACTGTTAGGACACATTCGTTAAATGTTGTATGGGCTAATGTAAACAATGAGCGCCTGTAAAATAAATATGTAATTACTGAATTTCAAATATTTAAAATCTGCGCCGAAAGTACAAACATATTAATCATTTATCAAGTTTGAAGGAGGATATGCTTAGAAATATACTTCCTTATGAGGCTTATCAAATACCTAAACCATCAGATTGCATGCAGAACCGATATTAACTGGCTACATTAGGTTAGTCCGGCCGGCAGCCGAAGGGGCCTCACATAGATCAGAATGATCCTTAGTGTTAACTAGCTACATTTCATTAAAAAAATAATATAACCATAATTAAACCCACAACTCCCTTTAACCCTTAGCATTGAAAATCTATAATTAGTTTGGTTATTTTATTTGGTACTGCCCCTTGATCCCAGTTAGTCTTCCAAAAAATAGATTTAATATTAATAACATAAATATACAGTCTAAGAATGTTAATTCAATTTGACATTCATCTATACGAATTATAAGGCTAATACTCAAACATTCTTATAAATAATAAATAATTAATATAATCAATTCATTGTTACTAAAAGTTGACACGAGATTTTCGAAATTAAACGTGGACTTTTATTTTCAAATACATTATAAATACTTCAGCAACATTATCTAATATACAAATCAATATGCATTACTTATTTATTTGGTAAAAAGATTGTATATTATATACCATCGAGTTTTCATTGATTTGGATGATATATAAATTAATAGATCTTACAACACCCTTGTGCATACCTTATCTATTTGGTAAATATAATGTGTATTATACAAGATCGAGTTTTGATTTGGATAGTAGAAAATTGATTTTAGTGCTGGAATACATCAAAGTTCTGTCTTAAATCCAACATTGTTTAATTTCTATATCCACACATGGCATACAATCAGATGCTTGCAGAAAACGTCGCTGTTCATTTTGTTTTAGAAAACACAAAATGTAATATTCAGCAGCATATTAATTCACTGCAATAATTTTTGTAATTAGTTGTTTTCAGTGTAAAATTAATTTTCCCCCCCCATATATTCAATATTGAAATAATTCAAAATATTTCATATACAGTATATAAGCATATAAGCTTTAACCAGCTTATTAAGGAATAAATAAATAAAATATAAAACTTGTCGTGTTCTTTTGATCTGGTTTTTAAAATGAACGATTCGATGAACTTATCGATGAGCAACGCTACAATTAGTATCATCTCCAATTGTTCTTTTAATACTATTAAATATAGTATAAACCAATTTAAATAATATAATAATAGAATTCAGCAGTAGTACAGTACTTTGCGCGTAAAATTTAAAAAAAGAAATGAGCGAATCACTTTTTGCCGATGGTAAGCATATACAGTAATATTAAGATACGCTTATCCTTAATTGCATTGTTGGGCCTTAAAGGTGAACGTGTGCTATGTTTCCATGGTCCACTTATATATGAAGCTAAAGTGCTGAAAACAAAACCAGAACTTGCGCCAGTACAGTACTACATTCACTATGCTGGCTGGAGTAAAAAGTAAGATATTAAAGTTAAAGTTTAAATAAATTTTATTTGCATCCATGTTCTTAGTTGGGACGAGTGGGTGCCTGAGAATCGGGTTTTAAAATATAACGATGAAAACGTAAAACGTCAAAAGGAACTTTCACGAATTTATGGGGAGCGTTCGAAAAAGGATAATAAGAAAGGTAAATTCTATCGAATTGAGATACACATATGACTTATACGCATTTTTTATAGGCAGTGCAAAAGCAAAGAAAGTTGATCAAATTGGTAATGAATCTCGTGCATCCACTCCCTGCAAAGAAACTGCTTCCGCGACTGTCGGAAACTTGCCATTAACCATGGGATCAGCAACAAAATCTGAGGGCGGTGGCAGTAGCATCACGGCCAGTACCAACTTAATTGTCCGTAGCAACCGCAAGTCCGTACAAGCGCAAGCTAATACGCCTAGCTTGGTAAGCGATAAAAAAGATGATGCGACTGATACCGCAGATGAAGACAAGATGGTTGCCTTATCAGCGGCACCGAAGAAAAAGCGCATGAGCTCCCACACAATCGAGCAGCGTTCATCCATGGCTGGCAGTAACGAGGTGGCTATACCAACAGTAGGAACAGTGCAACCGCTCTCTTCATTGTCACCTAATATAACAGCTTTGGATGTTTCATGTGTTGAAAGTGAGGAATCATACGCAGCTAAAATTGAAGTAAAAATTAAAATTCCTGATGAACTTAAGCATTACTTGACCGACGACTGGTATGCCGTAGCTCGAGAGCATAAATTGGTTGAGCTTCCAGCAAAAGTTACGGTGCGTGAAATTGTTGGACATTACTTGGCATATAAGAAAGCTGCAAAGTCTACAAATGCCAACAAGGAAGTAGCTATAAATGATGTGTTAGACGGAGTTGTAGAGTATTTTAATGTAATGTTAGGTTCCCAGCTGCTTTATAAGTTTGAGCGCACACAATACGCAGATGTATTGCAAAAATATCCAGAAACACCTTTGTCAGAACTTTATGGCTCTTTTCATTTGCTGCGTTTGTTTGTAAGATTGGGATCAATGCTGAGCTATTCTGCATTGGATACTCAGGGTATGCAAACATTGCTTACCCATTTGCATGATTTTTTAAAATTTCTTGTGAAGAATAGTGCAGTTTATTTCAGCATGTCAAATTTTATAAACGTCGATCCTGAGTATGTTCGAAATGCTCAATGACTAATTATTTATTATTTGATTCTCTTTTTAGCGTTTGCAGTGTAAAAGGTTAATAATTTAAGTGAAATATTGATAAGTAAATTGACAAATAAATGTAGTGATTTAGAGAAATATCACAACAAACTTGAAATTGTGTCAGTTTTAAACTGTTGTATTAATATTAATACATTTATATAGCTTATTTATCATAGTTATCTTACTTAAATGTACAAAATATACACTTTCTTGATGACAATTAAATTTATTATTGGGTTGCCCAAGAAGTAATTTGCGGATTTTTTAAAAGAAAGTAAATGCATTTTTAATAAAACTTAGAATGAACTTTAATCAAATATATAATTGCCATTTTGTTCGATAACCTTTTGCCATCTTCCTGGCATATTTAGTATTCCACGCTCATAGAACTTCTGGCCTTTATCTGCAAAAAACTGACGCAAGTGCGATTTTATAGCCTTATCATTGCCGAAAGTTTTACCATTTAAGGACTTCTGCAAAGATCGAAATAAATGGTAGTCTGATGTGGTGCAAGGTCAGGGCTATATGGTGGATGCATCAAAAGTTCCCAGCCAAGCTCACTCAGTTTTTGGCGGGTGACCAAAGATGTGTGCGGTCTACCGTTGTCCTGGTGGAATATGACACCTTTATTGACCAATTCTGGTCGCTTCTCCTTGATGGCTGTATTCAATTTGTCCAATTGTTGACAGTAAACATCCGAATTATCCGTTCGGTTCCTTGGAAGCAGCTAAAAAAAATATACCACACCCTTCCAATCCCACCAAACAGACAGCATAACCTTCTTTTGGTGGATTTTAACCTTTTGAAGTGGTTTGAGCTGGTTCACCATGCTTGGACCGTGATCGTTTTCGACTAACGTTGTTGTAAACAATCCATTTTTCATCTCCAGTTATGATTCGTTTTATAAAACGGATCGAATTTATTGCGTTTAAGGTGCATATCACAAGCGTTGATTCGGTTTGTAAAATGAATTTCTTTCAATACATGTGGTACCCAAATATGAAGCTTTTTCACCAGTCCAAGACTTTTTATGTGATAATGAACGGTTGATTTTGGTATATTTAATTTTTCTCCTATCCCACGCTCAGTTCCATGACGATCCAATTCGTTTAATGCTTTGATTTGGTCATTATCAACTTCTTTTGGCCGACCTGAACGTGGCTCATCTTTAAGTGAAAAATCTCCAGAACGGAATTCGCGAAACCAATTTTGACACTGTCTTCCTTTTAAGACTTTATCACCTTTCTAACTTTCTAGCAACCTGCTCCATGTTTTTTTTTGTGGGCCCAATATTAAAATTGACGCCAAATAAGTTGATAACACTTTTATTGTCGATAGGTATCGATACACATAAAATCACTCTTTCTTCCTACCGAAACGGTCACACTGACGCCATCTTGTTCGATATTTTTTATTTCATTGGAAAAGTTACAATTTGCGGCAAAATAAGTGTGTAAACTAAAATATACATATGTTTGTATCATTCTTATACAAAGTTTAAGCAATTAGTTTGTGTAGAACAATTAAATGTTTATGTGTAAATTTACCACTATACCCATAACTGAATATAAACGACTGGCTGGTCATAAGCATCGATCAAATATTTTGTTTCTAAAATACAATGTGCAAATTTTGCAATTGAAATAAAATTTGAGGCAACGCTTCGAACTACATAAATTTATGTTTTCTTGTCTATTATACAATAAGCAATGTGCGTTTGAATATAAGATTCCTACGGTACATAAAATTTAACACGCACACAGCCAAATACACTGTGTATTGCATATATGTATATATGTGCACATAATGCTCTTCTGGCATTAAGCTGCATTACCAGATACAAACTGATGTTTAAACTCAATTCGGTGTGTTTTTGGGTACACTGATTAAATTTATTAGAATATATTAATTATTATTGAAATAATTTATGTGTAAACTTTTTTTTCATATGGCTTCGCGCTGAATCTTATAAATCCATATTTCCTGAATGAGTACAGTTGCGCCACTGTCAGCAGCACGCTTAAAAACAACGCCAACGTCGTCGACGGGGGAGGGCAAAAAGGAGCCAAATTGCCAAATATACTTAAACTAAAATTTTAAGGAATTTGAACTATAAAACAAAATAAAAATGGGTGAAGTGAAATCCGTCAAGGTAGACAACTGGGGCGTCTTCTTTTTGCAAAAATTGCAAAACTTCTTTAATAAAACGGATTATTGCGATTTAACATTGCAATTTCGAGACAACTCGCAGTTGAAAGTTCATCGTTTGGTTTTGAGCGCCTGTACGGATTACTTTAATGTTCTTGAGCAGTCATGTGAAATTATAGATGATGCGCTCATAATGCCAAGTGAATTTCAAGCAGACGTGGTAGTGCCCATTGTAAACTTTATGTACACTGGAACATTAGAGTTTGAATTAAAAATGTATGGGAAACTTTTGCGCACGGCCAAAGAGATGAATATGACGGTTCTACTAAAACTTTTGGAGGCGCATCGTCGAACCATGGAAAATGTTAATCGACAGCAGAGGGTAAGCAATAAATAACGAAAAATGTTTAATATGGAAATTAATACGTACGCTTTTGCAGCCACCTAGTCCAAAGGGCCTGCGTCGTAGACCTGCTAATAACAATGTCTCCCCGCAACAACGTATTAGTATACCAACGGCCCTTAATAGAGGTTTCCAAACCAGTTCCAACACTGCAGCCGGCAACAATATGCAGCGAGTTGTTACTGGTACAACAGTACGTGGCATCGGCAATATTTCAAATCGTACACAGTACATAACAAGTGCGACTGCAGAACCAATAACAAACACTCAGACCATTATTAAGCAGGAACCGCAACCCACATCGCCCTTTGAGCAACTACGGAAGGGCTATAACAACAATAAGCGCCCAGCGCAAACTAGCCTATTGTCGCCGCCATCAAAAAAGCCAAGTTTAGAAGACGTAAAAGAGTTTGCCGAGCAACAACGTATGCGTAAGCAGATTGCAGCTGAATACGGTGACCAAGATCCAGACTATGAAAGTATGATGCTATACGATGATGTACATACTGGCGATGATGATGACGATGATATGCCTTTGCAGCCTTCAACTTCAAAACAACAAGTACAGGACCAACAATCACAGGTCGAGCAGCAAAATACTCCAGCTGCTCAGCAGCTAGAACATGGCACAACAACAATTATAATTAAACAAGATTCGCCAAGTCAAACACCAACAATAATTGTTAAAGATTCATCAAACACAAAACTTAATCACACAAAAATAATAGCGGAAGTGCTGCGTCAATATCCACATGTAGTGCGTGGTCATAAGAATATTAAGCTTAAAATAATGCCAAACACACCAGAAAAGCCAGTTGTTTCGGCTACCAAACGTGGCTCGCCAGCATACATTTCGCCACAAAATACAAATGCGACTAGCACATCACCGCATAAAAAGCTGCATGTATCTTTTAAGTCCGACAAGGCCACGCCCATGATAACACCACAAAAGTTACCACTTCGAGAATCGATAACACAAAAATCATTGCCGGTTTCCGCAGCAACACAACAGGGTACCACGGAGGCAATTCCCAATGCTGCAATTACTCAAAAGAGGAGGATAGACAGCAAGACCATGCATACGCTCATTGCGTTAGGCGCCGAAAATACCACGGGTAATTACATTTTATAAATGACTTAACAATATAATAAAACAAAATGTATATAGGTCCATGGCTTTGTCTTCGCTGTGGGGTCAATGGTCGCCCCATAAGCATTCCATCATATAGAGGCTTTCGCCGCCATTTGGTTAATACACACAAGGAAAGTATTGATCCGGCGCTTTGTGAGCATTGTGGTTGGCGCTCAACAAATAATCGCGGGCTTCATTTCCATATGTTTGCCGAGCATAAAGTTAAGTCAATGTTGTACACGTTTGCGGAGTGTGCGCTGTGCAATCAAACATTTATGACTAAAAATGAGCTGGAAAAACATGAAAATGAGGCGCATACAGACGACAACAAGCAACAGTGCATTTATTGCAATAATGTTTTTGCCCAGGAGCTGCAATTATATCGTCATATGAAGAGCTATCATAAGGCACAGGCTCTTGAAGACGGCATTATTGATGAAACTGACGAGGAGTATCTTATTTCTCAAGATGAGGAAGAGGAGCAGCAATTGAGCTGTGTACAAGAACGTAGCGAAGAGAAAGTGCGCATATTGTCCGATATAAGTTTACCAACTTCCAGTGCGATTGTGCAGCAACATCAGATAGTTGAAGAACAGGAAGCATCCCAGCTTTTGCAGCATCACAGCAATGAACAGGACGTTAAATTCGTTGGTGCTGATGGCAATGAAGTAGAGCTAACTGAGGAGCAGCGTAAAGAAATATTATCACAACTAAATCAACAGCAAGCGGGTGCAGGCAATGGTGGCGTGGTCATGGTGCTTAGCGAACCAGAAACTGAAATAAAGCGAGAAGGAGATGAAAAGTCGGTTGCAGGCACAGAAGAAGACTATGATGAGCCGCAGATATATGGTGAAATACCTTCGGGGGAAAAAGTAAACAGCAAAGTTGCAGGAGTTGAAAATGTAACAGACGAGAGTAAAGAGACCATTGAGAATTTGGAATGGGCAGAAAATCTTATATCCGAGCAGGAAATGCAAGCAGAAAAAAGTGCTACAGGGGTAAGTAATTATTCTTTTACCACACTCGATAAGCAATACATCACATGCACACGCAGGGTTTAAATATCCGTTTTCTGTATTATTTTCTTATCGCTCCAAAGGCAGAGCATTTCTCAAATTAATAGCTATGCCAGTGCTGATCAAATGCACCAGTGCTGTTGCGGGCAATCGAAACACCGACCGTCGGTGTTCCTTTGCATTTTAGATATTAATTTTATATCGATTTAAAATTTACACTACTAAATAAATTTTTTTTGGTTCTTATCCAATTGCAGTCCATTCCGGAATCACGATGTGATGAAATAAGTGAAAAGCTTAAGGAACTTACAGGGGATTGGTCTGAGGATGAAAATGATGACGACAATGATGATGATGATAAGTCCACCTCAATCAAAAGTGAAGCTAAAAAATCCACTGAAGAAAAAGATGTTGAGACAGTTAATCAACCACGACATGAGAATGCTTCTGTGGCTACCGATGAACTTGAAATAGACGACATCGATTTGGCGTTAAAAAGTTTGCATAAAGATGTCGACGAGGTGCCGACAAGTTTCGCAGAAAAAGTAAGCAAAGAGGATAGTACAAAGAGCCAACAACAAGAGGCTACAGAAGTTAATATTGAATCCGACGCAAAATTAGCAGTAACAAACACACCAGAGCTTGATAAAACGGCAATAAACACAAAATCATCCGATGATTTGCTAAGCAATAAAAAGGAATCACATGAGGAATCTGAAGTGACAACAGAGACGTCAAACTCAATTGAAACTAATATTGTTTCAGCTGCCTCCATATCTACTGAAGTCGAAGATGATGTGCATTTGGAAACGGAGACTATCCAAAAAAAGCTAATTGACGAACTTATAGCGGAAGCTGAAAATCCAATAGCCGAAGAGGGAATCTGCTCTGAAGAAGTTAATACAGAGAGAGAAGAGTCTAGAGAGGTGAAGGATGAAAATAGTCAGCTATTGGTAGAGGAAAATGTAACCGAAGATGTAGCAGAAAAATTAGCTGACAACAATAACAAACTTGAGCAGCCTAACGAGAGCCCAGCTCATAGTAGCACAACACCAGTTGTTATTAGCGAAGCCAAAACAGAGTCAGCCACTGCTGACAAGGTAAAGAGTTTGATAAGTGAATGGGTTGACGATGAAGAGGATGAAGATGGAGTAAGTGCGGCGGCTAAGGAAGAACTATAATTACTAGATTTATTTATGTTTTAATTTCTTTATGAATTGCCAATGCAGAAAAATTATAACATTTATATATACATTTAATGTCTGTCAGCTTGGCAGTCGTCAGTTTTTAATGTCACCTACACCTTGGGCCCTTTTTAGGTTAAAAATATATACCATTGCATAGTCGCTACCATTCTAAATTTCGTTTAATAATGTAAATTAAATTGTTCATTTACAATCAAATGGACATATGCATACATAAAACTAAATTACACGCCTAGGCATATGCAAGTTTAGTGTAATTAATGTGCATGTAAGATCGATCTAATCAGCTGCTCCCATAAAGTTATGTGCTATGCAGAAAATACATAACTTCTACTTGAAGAGATGACACACCCATTTTTTGGACTAATTATCCTTTAAGTAATTCTGTTTATTTTACTCGTAAATTCATTTTAAGATCACGCGTATTTTACACGTAAATATTGTAATTTTATGTAATCGATTATGGTTAAAAAGAATGAATAAAAATATATTTACAATGTATTTTTTTTTTCTTTACTATGGGATATTTTTTTAATCACCATACTTTTGAAATAAAATAAATATTATAAATATTTGGTTCAAAATGTTTTTGGCATAATTCAAATATAAGTAACACAGTACAACCATTATTATTAGTAGCAGCTACCCCATGTACTCACTCCCTCATGGCGATTACAACCATTTGTCGGTTTCATGAAATCATGCGACTTGACCTATCAAGCGCTAACCTTGGAAAAAGGCAGCGGATTCCGCTTTCTGCATTTACGTTGTTGCTTATGCTTTCAATGGCATTTGTCAACGTCTGACACCCTTATCGACAGAATTCAATATTTTCGAAGGAATGTCTTTATTGACAAAGACGTATGTTAACAAATACTTATTTTCAACCATTTAAACTATAAAAATGAGCAACGATAAAGATAGTGATACATGTTCTCGTTTCTTTTTATTGTATATTAAAATTTATACATGAAATCTTTATTATGAATAAACACTAAGGATCATTCTGATATATGTGAGGCCCCTTCGGGGGCCGGCCGGACGAACCTTTATTATGAATAATGTTTTGTAATTTATGAATATTACTTTGCGGCTCATCAAAAAAATTTATAAATTAAATTGGCCGTTGTGCAGTTACCACTCTTATACAATGTTTTTTGGAATTTTCAAATATAAATATTTATTTTTCAATAATTAATAAAATTTGTTAATTACGCCTATATTGCCTCTTTTCGAATATATTTTATGTGTAAGTCGGTAGCGTACTCACCTCGACGTCCAAAGGTCGGTGGTTCGATTCGAACGGCTAAGAGTACAGATACTCTTATGTACCTCCTTTGGAGAATGTCAGCGCATAGTCATGGGGAATAAGTCCTTGGCATAACTTTGTTATATATCAAAATAAATTACACTTGTCTACACATCTGATATTGCAAATAAGAATTAAGGTTATAAACAAATAAAGTTCAATTTTTCAAAACACATTCCGATAAGGAATGCAATATTAATACTTTACCAATTACTCGTTGTCAAATTCAGTTGACTATATCGTATTTAAGAGGAAACAGATCAGACAATTCGCTTTGACTTGAGAGAAAACGATTTTAACATCGAGATAAACACTTAGGTTTAATAGCAATTTCTGTTCAAAAGAATAAATTCTGAACGCATCAATAGTTTTAAGTCACGATTTAAGCCGATCCTGGTTGTGATGTACTCATAAAAAGTTCAAAATTCGAAATTTGAGCAGTTAGATATGGTATTTTACCTCTTATAGTGTATTTCTAAGCACATTAGGAAAAATATACAATGACGAAGCTGACCCGAAGTTTGTAAATAAAGAGATTGGCTTGTTTCAATGAAATCATTTACAGATCATAGAATATTACAATCGAACATATCTTTCAATTTGAACGCCTATAATACAAGCCACAATCCAAAAACAGCAAAATTCGGGATTGGAATTTTAACTATCAAATGAAAATGTTAGGATATCCGAAAATTAGTTAGAATTATACCAATGTGAAGTCAATGCGTCGTCAGAGCTATAGCTGGAATAAACATGTGGCGAAATTGTGGGAGAGATGTCGATCTTTCTTCAAAGGTACTACGCAATCTTGATTTGGGGAGTTTGGAAGGCGTATCGTGCCAGTTTAACTCTATACAGGATAATAACACCAAGCGCCTTTACTAACAAATTATTACTATGAGTTGATAGCTAGCACAAATGCAGCGCCAAGACTTTAAAGCCATGGCAAAAAAGCACTAAGACCGGGAAATTGTTAAGTTGTAAACCTTTAAAAAATTATACCATATTTGAGTTAAAGAGAAGGATATCGTCCATCCCAAGTCCTTTAAATCAATCAGCCTTACATCGTTTTAACTCAAAATTATAAAAAAAGCTAGTGTATATCCACATCATAACTACACTTCAGATGAAAGTGCAAAGGGAACTAATTCCTATACGTTACGAATTCCCTTAGGAATACCTACATAAAACGTGCGTTACTACAATAATTTTAGTTCTCCGATAGGACTGGAGAATGATCTATAGGGGTAGATGGGAGCACAATAGATCCTTTAGGTTCACAGTGCAATCTTTCCCCTAACATTATTAGTGCAAATAAAGTAAGCACACAGATAAAGCAATTTAATGCATTGTGATTGAAATTTTTAACAATGGGCACCGAATCACATAAAACGGGCCTGAGCCAAGTGCCACCTCACACTAAGTAATTTTAGCACAATTGGCCAACTACTTAGCTATAGCTAACCGTTGACTAAAAAAACCTATAGAGTGAATATACTTGTATGGTAAATAAATAAGAAAGATGGATTTTTTCCGAAGAAATATATTACATAAGTATATCACCAGCAAATTTTGCTTATGCTTTGTCTGTGCAGATTAGTCTTCATATAGTCGGTAAAACTATAAGCATACACTGCCGGTTAACTTTCACAAAGTCGACTGTAAATGCACTTGCTCAAAATCTTGTACAAGAAGGAAACTTTTAATTTTTTTATTTAACATTAGACAAATCTAACAAATTAAGTCGTGAAAAACCGACAGAAATTATTAACAAAGAGAGAGGTCTCAGTAACCAACAGAGAATTAATAAATTATCAACAGTGAACATTTCTATTAAGCTTATTCATTCACCTTATGGTACAAAGTATTTATTAAGTTAATACAAACCGAAAATTAACGTGACACCTTGAAGGAAAAGACTACGTAGATATGGACCATAACTCACATTTGAGTATATTGCACCATATCAAAAAAAAATTATACATTTGGAACAATTTGAATGCTTTGGCAATTTGATTCGGTTTAAGATGCTACTATGCCAAATTTGATCATGGGTATGATTTTTGTACCAAATTCGTAGTGTTTCATTTAATTATCGTGCCTATAAAGATACAAAAAAGGTATTTAATTATTATTGAGCTTTTGACTTTATTAAATGATTAAATAAACATTTTTTTCTCAGTATTTGTTCGCTTGATTTTATATGTATGCATTTAAAGAAATCATATTTTACATAATATGCCGCACCCTCGAAAAATGAAATCTCAACATGAAATGTAGGGGGCCCTGACTACCATTTGTACCTTGTAAAAGAATAAAAACCTCCCTAACGTTGACGAGCGTTGACAAATGAAAAAAAGATTGCGCCGTAATACGCTGGACTACGTGTACATGGTTCTAAAGCTCATACAGTTCATATATCATTCGGATGCGATAGTCATCCCCAATCCGAAAGGCGCCGAAGATTTTGCAAAGAATTTTTTTCTCGAACACTTAGGGACAGCTGCATTCGTCAGCGACACGACCCATGCATCTGCGCCATAGAAACGCACGGCAAAGTGTTAATTTTACCATAGTAACACCTATTGACAAGTGTGATTCTTCGCATATTCTCTAGGCAGATATTGTTGTCGGTGTTCGCGGCAATGCCAAGGTACGTGAATTGCATCAAAGTTCAAAAGTATAGCCGTCCGGTATAACATGAAAGCCTAAGCACTGTGCATCCCTATTTGTAGACGGCATATACTATGCTTTTCCCTCGTTAACCGCGCGGCGCACTTTGGCTGACTCCTTTTCGACTGAGAAAGACGCTGGGTTAACATCTCGCTTACAACGCCCTATGATATTGATCGGTAAAGGTAAGCACCTGGACACTTTTGTCCAATAAAATGTCAGTACGATGGACACCGACCTTTCACAGTACCCGTTCCATTATAAAATTTAAGACGTGGCACGATAGAGACCTCGAGGTGGGACTATGGCTCAGTCAATCAGGGTTGATGCCGGTGGAGGAGCACTCTTGAGCCAAAGTTAACAGCACTATACCTAATTAGCTTCATTACTATACCTACACCACGCTGTAGTGGTGCAATGGCTCGCTAAGTCAATTTCATTCACAAAATACTACTCTACTATATTACGCAACTATTTTGATATTCTAAATCGAAAATAATCGACAATCTGCTTTTATGTATATAGTAATCTCTTAAGTCCCTTCAAGCATCGTTGTGTTGGTACACAATGCCCCTGACCTTCGTTAATACCTATATATGTACATACATATTATTCATTTCGGCATAGTTCTAAAAATCACTTTTGATTATAGAATATTTGCTTTTTAAAAACAATTTAATTTGGAAAATAAAAAATTAAAATTTACAAGCGTCTGCTATGAAACGCCGCTGTGTTATATGTGGCATTGAAGCTAGAAATGATAGCAGTGAAACAATGGCCTTTCATTATCCAAAGACAAAACATGAGGCTCAAATCTGGCAGCGCAGTCTCAAAGCCGCAAACATACCATTGGATGCAATTCTAAAATACTGCTGCGTTTGCATCAAACATTTTCCAGAGTTTGTGAGTTCAACTAAAATGCAAGACTCTACGGAACAGCAATCTGATATTTGCTGCAGTTCTGACAATTCGCCGGTCAATGTACTTATTATGACAGGAGCCTCCTTGCCGTCATTTTGCGGTACGGGCGGCAATGTTGAAGATAAAGCTGACAATAATACTAAAGAGGATACAAACATTTGTGTTCTTGAGTCTACCTTCTGCGACAGTGGTGCCTTTTTTCCAGATGTAGATGAGACAGAATTTAAAGTGCTCCGTGATTGTAAGGAGAACGACAATATTGAACAGACGAAGGAGCCGATACGTGACACAGGCAAGGGTTCCAATAATTGTACGGATGTGCTATTGCTGGACAAACGAAGACATCCGATTGAGCAGTGCCCATGTAATTGTGAATTTTGTGGCAACCCTACGCCTGAAAAGAAATATAGTTGCCCCTTAGATACCTGTCCTCGTGCCCCTTCATCGTCATCAAACAAACAACAGACCCCAAGTGAACCTGAATCCGAGAAAATGGTTCGCCAGGATTTAGAAAAAGTAATTGAAGGTCAAAAAGAACGTATCAATTTTTTAGAGAAAGAACTTAGCAAACAAAATAAAAACCAACAAGTACTTCAGGAAAAGGTGGATGATTTGAGACCAAAGTTTAGTCAAGAACCCAAAATCATCAAAGACCAGACCAGTGACAAGTGAAGCAGACAGAAACAGAACAGAAAGAAAAGAAATCAAAAGAACCAAAAACGAAGGAACAAAAATCAAAATAACAACTAGGCATCTTCGGGCCCCGGAAGGTACATCAATTTTTAAACAAAAATTCAAATACTGAAAACAGCCGTACAAAAAGACCTCAATGGCTTGTAAAATAATCCAGTAATTGGCAAAATAGCTTAATAACCAAAAGCTTGAGATTAATCTAAATTACTACTAAACAAAATATATTAATTTCACGATTTTTGCTTTGAATTTTGAACTAAAAAAGATGTGAATTAGGAAATTATAAAACTGCATGGTCAATATCGCTGCATCGCATATGCTATGCTGATTTATTAATTTATGCTATGTTTTTCTTTACATAATTTCAGTTCAAAAATTAAGCAGCTGATTGAATTACATCTGTGTATAGCTTGACTTTGCTGGCAATGCTCATGTCGACGTACTTGTCGCCAATGGAAACAATTAGGCCACCGATAATGCTGGGATCCACGCGGGAAGTAATCTTCAGAGATTGGTTGCCCTTTAAAAACGACTGTGAGAAAAAGGTAAATTAACATAAAACATTAAAGCGCGGGAATTAAAACACATACCTTTAAGGCCCCCTCCAATTGCTTGTTTTGAGCAGCATCGAGGGGCTTGGCAGTAACCACTTCACAGACAACTTCTCCGCGATGGGCAGCCATTATGGTCTTAAAAGCATTAATAACCGTATCAAGCTTCTTCAATCGTCCGTTGTCAGCTAATAGGCTCAACAGATTAGCAGTTGCTGGTGCAAACCGCAACTTAGTAGCCGCCTCCTGCAAAGCCGTTCCCATTACCTTTTTATTAATTATGGGGCTGGTCACATATTCGCGCAATTTCTTGTCATTTTTTAAAGTAGCTTGCAAAGCTGTCAAGTCCTTTTCCACCTGATCCAGCTGGCTTAATTTGGAAGCAGCAGAGTACAAGGCGCTTGCATATCGACCCTCGAGACCAAACACCTGTACTGGGGGTTTTACTGTCTGTTGAGCAGCGGAGCTCAGTGTACGGCTCTGAAATGGTTACAAATACAAGTTACGAGAACATAGGTTAAAAGCGAACATTACATAACCCAAAACTACAATCAGTGTGTAGAACACTCATATAGAACGCACAATCTTAGCTTTCTTAGCATATTAAATAGTATCAATTATGTGATTAAACACTATTAATTAACATACCAAGAGTGCGAGTTTATTAAAGCTAGCCATCGTTCTCTGCCGTAACCAAATTTTTCATGCAGCAATTAGGGAAGTGCACAACCACTAATTTAATGAATCGATACCGATTATTCGATATCTCAAATCGACTTTCAGGTAAAGGGTATAAGAGAACTGAACTTTTTTTGGTCTGTTCGTGTTTTCTAAAAAAAATGAACCAACTGAGCAAAATTTCTTTCGTTCTTTTTTTGGTTTACCAATTGAATAAACTAGTAAAAAAATCATTGTACAAGCAAATTGTAATATTTACAATTGATATTAATATTGCTAATGAAATTCAAATATGTTAGGAATTGTGAGGAAACCGCAGACTATTATACATCCCAAGAGATACATACGGAAACTGGATGAATAATTTGAATATTATTAGTGAAGTCTCGTACAGCACAAAAAATTCTCTGTGGGGATGTAATCCCCACAATATGCCTTGGGTAACTACTGGGTATTTGTTTTTAATTGCAATAATTTGTGTGTGCGCCAAAAATCACAGAATAATGTTTGCATGTGTATTATTGCATTTCCTAATTTTTACGTTTCATTTTAAATAATCTTTGTTTCTCATTTTGCAGTATTACACAAGCCACGCAAAAAATCATTTCCAATTGCAGTCTCGCATGCCTGCCGTCGACATTACAAAACTCTCCTGAAGAAGGAAAAGATAGGACGGCATGGTGGCCGTGGTGTCATTTCATGTAATAGTATCACTGGCGGAGGTATAATCCACTTCAACGAGTCGGAAACAGCACGCGATCTCGCAATGGCGACTACTGTTGAGGCAGCAGGTCGAGGAAAGTCGACGATCAAGCACACAATGAAATTGTGGCCGCGGTTCGTGTCTAAATTAATTTACACGTCCGTGATTTACCATGGCCTAGGGGCCAAGTCAAACCTGAAAAATCATACTCTGCAACGTCGTTGGTATCAGAGCAGAAAAATTTAATGGTATTAATGCTAAAGTTTACAAAATTCGAATCCATGTGCACTGTACAGAGCACGGTGGCTCCGCTTGTGTGGACTAATTTTAGAATTATAAACGTTGCCCGCCAGCTTCCTTGACAACTCGTTGATGATTTGTTTTCAATTTAAAGTTACGCTGCCACTTTGCCAAATAGTCAAAAGTGTATGCACCGGGGTAAAGAAGCAACAGTGCGGCAGAAATATAAAATCATATAAATATAATTTATACAATTTGTATACACACTTTTAGTGCAAAAATAAATACAATTCTTAAGATCAATATAAATTAACAATACATACTAAAATAAAATATACATATAAAATTACACTATTTTCGCTTTAAATTTGGAACTAAAAAAAACAACAAACGACAACACTGCATCGTCAATAACGCTGCTTCGGATATGCTATGCTGATTTATTCATTTCTATATTATTTTATTGTAAATTTATTGGGCTTATACAAGCAAAGTTATTACTATTTGATTATAATTTATAAGTAATGATTTCAAATTATATTTGCACCAATGTACAAGTGTTTTAATATGTAATATGTTTTTGTAAATGCGATATTGAAAAATAACTGAAAACCAACTAGCTGAATTAAAGGCAATCTTACCAGGAAGACGAGGTTATTACTCACACTTTTACAATTTCTACACAATTACAACACTTCTGATGGGGTCAAGTAATCTTCAAACCCCACGTCTCATGTGAGAGGAACACCAATTTCGATTTTGTGGCTGTTTTTCTCAACATTTAAAAAAAACGCAGCGTGATCCACTCGAAGTAGAACGATACGCTCAGCATGAACCATATTTTGAGGTATTTGCTACCCAATATCTAAGCAATGTATCCCCACTGTGTTCTTAAAGGCACGCAATTTACAGAAAAATGTTCTAGGCCAATTATAATAGGAATACCTACCTCTAAGTTGTAATACGCAAATCGTATGTACACCTGTAAGAATTATGAAAGTAAAGAAATGTACACCGCTTCTGTACACTTAATTATTTTTTACATTGTTGCTTAGAAAATGTGTAGGTCGGCATTTGTTGGAAAAACGTATACCCACCATTATTTTCGTTCATAAATTCGCTTCGTCAATTATAATTATATTTTATTAATAAAGATTTGTATTGTTACTATGACTGAGGGTCTTTATTTGCAAATATCGTTTTCAATGCGAAATCAAAAACAGTCTAAAATGTGATTATAAATCATTGCTTAGTAATTTTTAATCATTTTATTTATACTCTGTAAGTTTGGGATTGTAGTTTATATATGAAATTACGAATTTTTTTATTTTACCCTCTACTTGTCATCTGCAAAATAAAAAGGAAAATGTTATAAAAAACCAAGTGTCGTTTTGCATTAAAATTCACTAACCATCATCGTCATCATCATCCTCGCCTTCAGCATCTTCACCGTCTTCATCATCAAATGTTTCTTCCTCGTTATCTTCATTATCATCCTCCTCCTCAGGTTCCACTTCAATATCAGGTACCAAATAATATTGCAGTGGATTTGGCCAAAGATCGTCTTTTATAAGTTCAGCAATTTCGTCATTAACCGCATCAGTGTTGTCGGAAAACCAATCAAAAAATGTTTTGTATTCAGAGTTACGCTTTTTCTTGTTGCCATAGGGTTTTGTAAGCAACTGCTTAAGTAAATTTTTGCCTTCTTTCCATTGTATGGGTGTGCTCGTCGATGCGGGCCAGTCACTATTTTCTGAGGCGGCTAAATAGATTTTATTACAACGTTGTTTTCTGCATTAAATCGATGTGACTTACCCGCTGAATTTAAATGAAACTCTTTTGTCAATACCGTATTTTCGAAGTATGGATTCTCATCGAAGTGAAAATTGATGCGATAGCCGGACTTAATGTCTTCAAATTCTTCAACTTCAAGCTTACTTAAGGAATGCAGGCATTCCTCTTCGGCCTCGTCTAGTATGCCAGATACTTGTGGATGATTGATAAACTGAATATAATAAAGAGAAGGAATTTATTAAGTAAAGCTTTAAATTGTATTTCATTAACAAAAAAGTCTAGAGTGCCGCTTCAACCCCCCATTATTGGTGGTAGAGTTAACCACGCCGTCTGGCATCCGATTAATTTCGATAACAACAAATATTATTAAACATAATTTAAAGCATTTTGCAATTAAAGTACAAAAATCCTTTCAAAAAACGGGATGAAATCGTTGGCTTATCATGGCATCATAAAGTTGCAGAGTTTATCATAGTTTTAAAAAGCAAAGCTACTCTTATTCCAAAAAATATCGATAGACATTAAACACACACACATACTCACACACAAATGCATGGAAACATTACCGGCTTTGCCTCAATGAAGACTTAAAAAATGAATGATGCCAATTTTAAATTAAACATGTTGTATATATCTATGTTACAAACAGAACTTTACATTAGATATACATGTACGTGTATACAAAATAGTTACATGTATATACTTGAAAAAAATTAAGCGACATACATATGCAGTTGTACGTATACAGATATTTTGTATGTGTATGCACGTATGCCTAAGCTCAAGAAATGCACGAGTGCCTGCCTGATGATTGTACAGAAAATTAATGTCTGCTTACCGCTGTCACCCAGAAATTTGGAATCCTTTTGACCAGCTCACTCCGTTTATCGTAGCAGGGCTTTCGGAGTTTATTGTATTTCTGCTCAACTTTTAGAATTTCCTCGCTAGCCTTCTCATTGAGCGCATCAATTTCATTTTGACAAGCATCGATTTGTTCTAGTGCCTCAGACTCCTCTTCATTGGGACCGGTTGATGCAATCCCATCAAGTTTCGGTCTCTTTGGAACACTCGACATTCTGCTGCTGCTTAATTCTATTGCAAATACAATAATTGCAAAATTTTTCTTTCGGTTGTGGTACAGTTGAGGTTGTCCAAATGGTATATCTGATGCTGAACGCTAATTCTTAATCACTTCAAACGTGCGCTTGCGGCTATTCGCGTTTGCAATTTCTCGCTGATAAATCTTAGGGATGGAACTCAAGTATATATCGCATTGCAGCGTCTTTATCGATTTGTTTATGTGTAGCATTTTACAACATTGTCTGCATAACATCAGTTTCTGCAATTTACAACACGTGTGAAATATATATTAATGTCGGTAATCAGCTAGTTGGCGTTGGCCCATTAATTTTTTAATATTATACATAATTCGTTGATAATAATTATTACAAAATGGCTACAACAGAAGCTCAAATCGGTGTGAATACAAATTTGCAAAAGCAGGATCTTAGCAATTTGGTAAGTGCTTAAAATAAAAAAGCCGAAGAAACTAGGCTGCGGCCCTTTTTTTTACGTATATGAATGTATGCTATTGTGCGGATGCGTCGCCGTGATAAAACGCCGCCTTTTTATAAACTCTAAAAATGCAGCAGATGTTTGATTTTATGTGTTAAATTACGAATTTTATTAAATATATTTATCAATTATGTTTATTTAGATATGGGTGTAATTTAAATTGATATATATATTGCTGCTTGGCATTTTGTCTGCTGCTTGTAACAAAAATGCAGCACGTGGCGTTTATTGCTACGTTTTGAAGATCTTTTCACTTTCTTACCTGCAATGAATGAAATACTTGCTATAGTAGAAAAATTAATTTAATTCATGCACAAAGTGCATAACAAATATGTGGTACAGCAAATAAAGCAATATCTGATGCAATACGAAGATCGTTTCTAACCTAAAAACACAGTATATGGGATCTATGTAAATAATACTAAAAATTACATTGTGGCTTATTATGCACAAATTACATTAATTGTTAAAATTTGTTTTTTAGGAAATCGGCAACTTGACTCCACTTTCGCCTGAAGTTATTTCTCGCCAGGCAACAATTAATATTGGCACAATAGGTCATGTTGCCCACGGAAAATCAACTGTGGTTAAAGCCATTTCAGGTGTTCAGACTGTCCGCTTTAAAAACGAGTTGGAACGCAACATTACAATTAAGCTTGGTAAGTAAAAATTATTGAAGTATAACACATTATTCATTTAAAGCATGAATGAATTTATCTCTAATGAACCGGTTACACTGCCTATGTGAGGATTGGCTGATTAAAGTTGGGTAAAAACGTAAGACACGACAAGGAATACACATTTTGAGAAGTTAAAAATTGCTTAAAAGTTGACATGGTTAAATGTTAGCCTTGTTTTTGTGTAGTCTATCAGTTGAGTTATTCAAATTATGATATATCGCCCAATTTTGTTAAAATAGTATGTAAAGTTTTAAAACTCTTTAGCTAAACATATCAATTGATTATTAACATTTGTTCAATACGCCAGATTTATACTATCTCTGGTTATATATAATGCTCAATAATTTTATATATATATATAAAAACTTTCTCAACTTATATATGAGTTGAGAAAGACACAACTGTATAAGTCGATTTTTATATGCAATTTATTTGAGAAATTAAGGATTTTTAAGTCTATAATTTAAATCCGGGTTAAACTGCATACAATTATTTAGTACAGATGCTACAATAAGCGTCGGTCCCATAAATTATTTTTTGAATTCAATAGGCATTAACTAAAGCGTTCTGAAAATAATTGTTTTTTGTTAGAACGGTTCATATTTTTAATCAACTGTATTTATTTTGTATATATTTTTATTTTATTGTAGTTTTTAATTTAATTTGATTATTCGTATTGCAGCAATTTCACTAATTGCTATTATTCTCACTTTTTTTTGTTTTTGTTTTTGCAACAATATTCAACACCTTAAACCGTAAACAAAAATTATTATTTGCAGAACGCTTAAGCGAACATAAGATAAGACAACTTTTGGACTCAAAGAGTCTGCGCAACAAATATGAAAAGACACAGCAGCAGTACATAGAAATGTTGGCAGAAAAACGACAACGCGCGCAAGTACAAAAACGTTCTGCTGGAATGTCTCCAAATACCGATCAAAATTATAATGAAAACAATTATCAGCATGAGCAGATAGTATCGCAATTAAGACGAAGCGCTCGGCAGAACTCGTTAACTCTCAGCAATAGCAGTGGCTATGGCAGTGGCATGAGTATTGATGAAACCGAATTAGATGTATCAGCGAGATTGAAAAATATAGGAAAGCGAAGACGACATACTATTTGTATGGAAACCCAAGTTAATAAACGTGTAAAAACTGATAATTTAATAAAAGCGAGGAAGCCAATTAAAGGCGAATACATTGTGAAGTGCATTGACCGTGTGGAATCTGTCAATTCCAAGCCACTTTTTTTTGTCAAGTGGCTTGGCTATTCAGACAGTGATAATACTTGGGAATCCTTAGAAAATGTAATTGATTGTGCACAACTGGAACTGTTTGTTAATCGAAAATTGCAGTCTTTTGAACAGGATATATCAACAATTACTAGCGAATTGGAGTTAAAGTTTAAAGATTTTGCTGCTAATTTTGACTATAGCACCATCAATTTACGAGATATAGAGCGATTTGAGCCATTAGAGCTAAAAATTGATCTTATTCTATTGGCACAATTTCGTGCAGCTAGTAGCCGCAGTCAGCGTGAGCCGCAAAAAATCACCGCGCGAGCTCTATCACACATAATGTTACAACATTTATTCCATAAACGCAAGAATCAACTTCAGGTGCTGCACGAGTTTGAGACTCGCATGAACGAAGTGGAGCTGCTTGCGCCGCCTATACGCGTAGAAAACAATGTGGACCTTGAGTGCATTGATAGCAATTTTATGTACATACATGAGAATATATATGGCACAGGCGTACCAACTACAGAACCCGGAATTGTGGGCTGCAAATGCGATACTGGGGACGGCAATGTTTGTTGTGCTACGTCTACCAAGTGCTGTGCGCGATTGGCTGGTGAACTATTTGCCTATAATAAGAAAACAAGGCGTTTACGTTTGCAACCAGGAAGTGCCATTTATGAATGCAATAGCAGATGCACTTGTGACGACACTTGCAGCAATCGTCTTGTACAACATGGTCGCAAACATGAGCTGGTATTATTTAAAACTTCTGATGGACGTGGATGGGGAGTACGCACGCCGCATGCGCTGCCGAAAGGCGAGTTTGTGTGCGAATACGTTGGAGAGATTATTACTACAGAGGAGGCAAATTGTCGTGGAAAGGTTTATGATGACAATGGTCGTACTTATCTCTTTGACTTGGATTATAACACTGCAGTGGAAAGCGAGTTTACCATCGATGCGGCTTATTACGGAAATATTTCACATTTCATCAACCACTCTTGCGATCCAAATTTGGCCGTATTTCCATGTTGGATTAGTCATTTAAATTCCGCATTGCCTCATCTCGTGTTTTTCACACTGCGGCCGATTAAGGCAGGCGAAGAGCTTAGTTTTGATTACATACGTGCTGATAATGAAGAAGATCCCTATGAAAACTTATCCGACGGAGCCCGAGTTAAATGTCGCTGTGGCGCTGCAAAGTGCCGTAAAGTTTTGTTTTGATCATCTAACCAAATAAGGTTTTTATTTTTAACTAAAAAACTTTACATTTATGTTACGTTATTGACTTATTTCCTGTTGTCATTACTTGATTTTGAATTGTATTATTATAATGTGAAATATATATATATATATATATATGTATGTATATACGTATATTTTTACATGGCAATTACAATAAAGTACACTTTATTACTACTACTTAATATATTTAGGAAGTCCAATACCTTGTAAAACATTCATTGATAAAATTAACTTATTGAAATATTTAAATAATCATAAAAAATAGTTTTAACACAAGCTTTCATTTTATTATTATTAATTCAAGCAATCAAGACAAAAGTTCGACAAAAAATAAATAAAATTTCATTCAAGAATTACAAAAAAAACACCGACACAAAGTCTTTATATTTAATGACGAGCTTAAGTGCTACACATTAAAGACGGATCTTATTGATTATTTAACACTGTTCGTAAACTGCTATCAAAATTTAAGGGAAGTTGAAAAATAATTTCCTGAAAGTATTTTAGCCAATGCAAAAGTTCGCAATACGAACAAAACCCATTTAAATATGTAATTTACTTTTTTAAAAAATTAAACACAAATTTCTTTTAAATTCTTTCAGGTTATGCTAATGCCAAAATTTATAAGTGTGACAATCCCAAATGCCCTCGTCCGGCATCGTTTGTCTCTGATGGTTCAAGTAAAGATGACAGCTTCCCATGTGCACGTCCCGCTTGTTCCGGTCGATTTCGATTGGTGCGTCATGTAAGCTTTGTTGATTGTCCCGGTCACGACATTCTTATGGCTACAATGCTTAACGGTGCCGCTGTGATGGATGCAGCGCTTTTGCTGATAGCTGGTATGGTGAATTTAAGCAAATACTGTGACGATTGTAAAATCAATATCTTTGTCTTAGGCAATGAGTCCTGTCCACAACCCCAAACCTCGGAGCACTTGGCTGCTATTGAAATTATGAAACTAAAACAAATTTTAATATTGCAAAACAAGATAGATTTAGTCAAGGAGAGTCAGGCAAAAGAGCAATATGAGGAAATCACAAAATTCGTACAAGGAACTGTTGCCGAGGGCGCACCTATAATTCCCATTTCGGCTCAATTAAAATACAATATTGATGTGCTGTGCGAGTATATTGTCAATAAGATACCCGTTCCACAGCGAGACTTTAATGCACCACCGCGATTAATTGTTATCCGTTCATTTGATGTGAATAAGCCTGGTTGTGAGGTGCAGGATCTTAAAGGCGGTGTTGCCGGCGGTTCAATATTGAGTGGCGTTCTGAAGGTCGGCCAAGAGATTGAAGTTCGTCCAGGAGTTGTCACTAAGGATAGCGATGGAAACATTACCTGTCGTCCTATATTTTCCCGGATTGTCTCACTTTTTGCCGAGCAAAATGAACTACAGTATGCCGTCCCAGGTGGTTTGATAGGCGTTGGCACCAAAATTGATCCCACACTGTGTCGTGCCGACCGATTAGTAGGTCAGGTGCTAGGCGCTGTAGGTAACTTACCCGACATATATATTGAACTGGAAATATCGTACTATCTGTTGCGCCGACTGTTGGGTGTACGCACCGATGGTGATAAAAAGGGAGCACGTGTTGAAAAACTGCAGAAAAATGAAATTTTGCTTGTAAACATTGGCTCACTTAGTACCGGCGGACGCATCTCGGCAACAAAGGGCGATTTGGCCAAAATTGTGCTGACAACGCCCGTGTGCACGGAAAAGGGTGAAAAGATTGCACTTAGTCGTCGTGTAGAAAACCATTGGCGGTAAGTTCAAATGGTGCTTTCTCTTTATGAACAATGCATAAAGTTTTATTTATTCTTACAGTTTGATCGGTTGGGGACAGATTTTTGGAGGCAAAACAATTACACCTGTATTAGATAGTCAGCCTACTGCCACAAAAAAATAGATTTTGCGTCTTTATATCACCACTACATAAACATAAGACCTTTGAAATAAACAAATTAAACATAAGGTACATACCTTGAGCTATTTCATATGTATGTATATAAAAGAAACATTTCGCTTACGAAATTTATAAATAATAGAAATAAGTGCAGACACTACACGAAACTGATTTGTTATACATACGAACAAAATGATGATACACCATCATACAGTTGTTTTATGTTTATAAAAAAATATTGAATGCATTTTTACATTAAAATAAATAATTTGAATCCCTCAAACATAGAAAAAAAATTAAAGGTACATAAAAGTATAAAGCAGTACTTTGGACCAATGCTTTTTGATTTGTTTGACTGCTTGGCCTATGTAAATGATGACAAGAAATATATAATTATTAATAAAGAGGAAATTTACTTTTTACTTACAAGCAATTTTTTAGCAAAAAATTTCAGATAATTGTACAACTGTACACTAAAGTCGGCACTTTACATTTTGAAAATAATCTTTCTTATCTTCAAATACAAATTCTTTCGACGTGGCTGAGTAACTTTAACGCACACTTCAAAGATTGTAGATGAATCGCGTGTATACTGTGAAAAAATTAAATAAACCCCACCGTTGAGTGACATGTATTAATACAATATAAAGTTACTAGAGAGAAATATTTAATACAATATAAAGTTACTAGAAAGAACAAAGTATAAGTTCTTTTCCAGTTCTGTCCGCGGTATGCTATTAAATATTTTCCATTCCAGGAAAACCTTAATTTTATTTACTTTCTGCACGTACCTTGTCGGTTCCAAAGAGGATTTTCTAGTAATGTTACCATTTATCCTTCTGAATATATGTCAAGTACTTTTGGTGCATCGTGAATTAGTATTGGTATTGGTTTTTAATGAAAGACGGTGTAACGCCAAAAGATTGACATAATTGACGCTGATATTTCTAAATACCTGCGGTTTATTTGTGATGGAAATTTGTGAAATGCTATTTGTGCCCACGATTGTATATACAACACTTTTAAAGTATGAGGGGGCTTTACGAATTCACATTAGTTTTGTCATTTTAAATTTCTGTCTAGGGCCCTAAGTTTATGATAAGCGCTTCTAGATTGTTCTGCGTTTCTGGCAAATTGTGTTAGGATGTTAATATCCTATATGTAGTCAAATCTTTTTGTATTTGCGTCTATTGGCTACTAGTTGTGCAGTCCTCGCTAACGTTTCGAAGCACACCGTACAGTACAATTATGATTAAGTGAGGCTATAACAAGCACTATTACCTTACTTCTATATCTATTTTAAGCTTCTCATTTTGAAGAGAAATCTATCTTTTTAATCTAACGTATTAAAAATGCAGAAAAATAGGAATTGTGACTGTTTTGCAAAATTTTACATATTATTTTGAAACACCTTCAAATATTGTGGCATATTTAATAGTATTTAACTATAAAATCAAGGTAGCCAATGCGGAACGACTCAAACGGAAGTTTGTAAGTTACGATGTCATTATTGTGCGCACGAGTTTCCAATGTTGCCCGAAACACATATAAAATTAAAATATTACATATTTCAAATCCTATATCCTCATAAATACATTTTGATCAAGGAATAAAAGACATGACACAGACGATTCCACGAAAGACACCCAACTCTAAAACTCAAATCCAAAGGCAAAACTATTGACAAATTTTCGAAAGCAATTTTCGGATACACAAGCCACAACGTGTTGACAACGTACTTACTTGAGCATTCATATTATATTATTTATGATACATTCAATTATTGACTGTAGTGTTGGCAAAATTGCAATTTATTTAAATAACTTGCTTGTTTTATTTTGTTTTTAATGTAACCGCAAACCTGATAAGGGTTTTTATAAGATTATTAGCATTTAAATTCTTTATATTTTACTTACTCCTAACATAATACAATATATATGCATATGCTCAAGACCACAACGAACACATAAAAATAGCTGCTGCATTATAAACTAGCATAATTCGATATTATAGAACTATAAATACATATGTACATATATCATCAAGTAGTAGACATAATTTATTACTAAAAATTAATAAATCATCTTATAGAATATCCTATTGAGAATCTTTTTTTTTTGTTTTGTGTATATATTGTATTATTTTATTGGCAATATTTAATTTATTATTGCTACAATTTTTTTGGTACTGCAGCAAGCTATTTCTTTTGGATTAAGAATACAGAAACTCATCTAATTTAATTTTATATATGTATATATCTATATTAGTAAAACTTTTAAATATATTTCTTTAATTTTAGTTCTTCGCGAAAATTAATTTTAAAAAAAGCCCGCTTTTTCCTTAAATAGCGCTTGCATGAGAGCGTTTTTAAAGAAAATGGCTTAAATCTCATTCGTTGAAGTCCTCATCCGAAGAGCTGGTTGTGGGTATCGTTGAGAATTGCCAAGAATCACGATTATTATTTTTGATGGCTCTGTATAATAAATTATTAAAATTAAATGATTAATTAATCATAAAATCATATTCATGCTATATAGTTAGTATTAAAATTCTTGCCCTGATCATAGAAAGTAAGCCCTACATTCTCCTGTGCTTTGCAACCATGTTTTGCACGTATTTTTTAAAATTAACTGATTAATTACATAAAATACTTAATTTTTAATCTTTTCACTGGCCAATTTCATTATTCGACAATGAAGTAAAATGCTTAGGCCAGAACGGAATGCTTATCATCAGAATTATAATGATGTGTTATTTGTTTGTTCATATTTTAAAAGAATTCGGAATTTGGTATAGAAAATGAAAAATTAAATTATATTAAAAAAAAGCCCAAGCAACGCAACTATTTGCTGTGAAATTCGCGACGTTATAGGGTAAGGTATTTATAAAAAGCATATTAGTATAATTTTAAAATTTGATTGAGACTCCAGAACAACTTCATTAAAGCATTCAGGGGGCAAAAGTGCATTTACTGCTCCATGGAGTGATAATTCCGTGCAAAACACGTCAAAGGTTTAATGTTAGCATCGTTCCTAAGATATTTTTTTATATGGACACTTTATTTTACTAAAATAAATAAGATCTTGTTGATTGAATTATGTCAATACATAGACGTTAGCAGGATTATTGAAGTGACATTCGCATACTGCAAAAGATAGTATCCATTTCTTGTTTTATATCCTTTTTTCTTTTTTATGTAAATAAAAAAATGTTTGTAATAAAAATTATTTATCATTCTATTAGTATCTTGTTGCTTTTCTTGGATCTTGTAATTATTAAGAAATTTAAATGTTTATGTGAAAAGTCGAAAGGAAAGAAAACAAATAAATAAGTCTAAAATTTAATAAACTGAAAAATCTTTAAATCAATACTATATTATTCAATACATTTTCAAAACATTTTTTGGCATAAAATTCAGTCGCTTTTTACGTAACACTTTAGTTTTTTTTTAAATTTTAAATGAGGTTTTAAGTTGACCCTCTTTTTTTCAAAGGCCTAATTTCCAACTTACCCATGTCTTTTAACATTATTGGGTAATGTATGCGAACTACGATAATAATTATCATGCAGTTCCTCTGACGCTTTACGTTGTAGTGTCATTGTCTCTTGTGGCGAGGGTACCCCATTCAGCTCCGTACTCAAGTAATATTTAACGCTCTGCGCTATTTTACAATTTTCACACTCGCTGAGATAGTCATCATCCAAGCTAACATTCTTGAGCAAACTGGGATCATTGGCACTTGAAGCGAACTTGGATGTGGTGGATACTGGCGCGTCATTCTCAGCAATGCTCATCGTTGCTGATTTAACATTTTTCTTTGCATCCGCCGTTTCGTTGCGGTTATTGTTTAATGGATATTCCGGCATTTGGCAATTGGCGATTGAGAGATTTTTACTCATTTCTCGTTCGTTATCAGCAGTTTTCGTACGCAAAATTTTTGGCAATGTTACTGTATAATGCGCATTAACTTTTTCGGTTCCTGCTGGCAGGCTTACTACTGAGGGTACTTTGCTCACCACGCTGTTGATAGTGCTGTTCAGGGACATCTTTCCACTGATGTGCTTTGGCAGTGTATATGAAACATGATTAGTTACTAGTGGATAGAATGTGCTCGAGTTAATTTTTGTTCCAATTGATTTATCGCTGGGATTGTTTAATAAATTGCTAGAAGCTAAAGTAAGCGTTGGTGTTATATTCCTTGTCATATCGTATTGCTCCTTGCGTAGATTTTGTGTTTTGCTGAGAGAAAAAATCGTCTGAACTGATGGGTTATTTCCGGTTGATACACTTGTTCCGCCATTGGAGCTTTTGTTTTTTGTGCTAACGTAGGCAGTAGATGTAGCTGGGGTCGTTGATGATGTGGTCTTCAAATTCGTTAAACTTTTATGCAGTTTAGGCGGTAAGGTGGGATTGCATTTGTTTTGTTCTTGGTGTTGGTGTTGCGAATGCAGTTGATGCGTTTGCTGTTTATCCAAAGTTTGCTGCTGTTTTTGTGTCAAAGGGTCATCAACCTAAAATAAATTTGTTTATTAACATAACGTTTATAACACAATTCAAAGTTTCAGTTCGTAATATATTTGCTTGTATATTTAATTATTTATTAAAAAATAATGTAACATTGCACTTGTTTAAATTAAAATTAAAAATAATTTGCATTAAATAATTTGTAATTAAGGTTAGGCTATGAAGATGACTACTTGATAGAATTTTATTTTATTTTTTTTTGCAGGAGTAACTACTTTGGGTGTGGGAAGGACTCAACTGTGGTCAAAATTCCATTCCATCCAAACCGATGGGGGTCCCTCTGTTCGAAAAAATTAGTTAAGCCTAAGATTACTTAAAACTTTAAGATCGTCTAGCAACAAAAAAAAAAGAAACTTAAGCTAAGGGGAGTCAATTTGTTGAGAAAAATTAAACTTCAATCCTACGATTTTCCAATGAAGGCGGATCTATTAGTAACAACCAAATAGCTTAAGGACGGTTCTAGTTTCAAGTGCATAAAGCAAAAAATGAATATTGAATAGATAGATTCGATACGTGTTTGGTGATTTTAATATTGGACATACAAAAGCAATAGCGAATAGACATATTTTATTGCATCCAAATATTGCAATCTTAAATTAAATCTCATGAAGGGGGAATGTATGAATATGTTAAAAAAAAAATTGATGATTGATGACCTTAGTCGCAATATGGGCACCAAATTTTGGAGATATTGTATAATTGAAAAAAAAAGAAGTAAAAAGGTTTGAATAAATGAGCTACGACATGTGGCGGAAACAGGACAGAAAAAATTCCACATGACAGCAAAATTTTAAAATATGCAATGGATGCGCTAGAATTCTTGCTAATAGACATATAAGCAATTAAGTCATTACGAGAAGTGTCACCCCGGAGTAACTACTATAAGATTCGGTCTAGGCTGAGGCTGGGCAAGAAGGAAATTAATGGTCCCGATGAATGTTTACAAATTCAATACCAGAGATTGGGTATGAAATCGATGAAGCAATGGCGCTCTAGAAATTCGTGTTGAAAGTGAAGCAGAAAGTGAAACGGAAAATGCATCAAAAAGTGGCGTCGATACTGAATATTGCGTCAAAATTATTTTAACAAAACACATTAAGGTAATTATGAAACTCGAATGATATATTAGAAAAGCTATTATACATTCGAGAGAAATCATTCTGGCTTTTGAACGTATGAAGGACATGGCCACCATGTGTTAAAGCTTGTAAGATTGATACACTTTAAATGAATAACCATGCAGCACTACAGAATTTTGTTTAAACATGTAGAAACTCTTCTCGAAGTGATGTTTACATTTAAAAACGGAGTATTAATAATTTTTCTGTTGGTAAGTTAGATAAAATAATTGTTGTATATAATAAATTACTTACATTTCGAACTCACCTTTCGATTTATATGGTTTTTCGATATCGCATCTGCACTTGTTGTACTGCTACTCATCCCGCTTCGAGCGTTTCCACTGATGTTGCATCGCATCCGGTCAGCACCATGGTTGCTGCTACCTGATGAACGCTTCTGCACACGACCCAGCACTAATGGTGCGGAAACTACATCATGATGTGGCAAAGCTGGCGGAGGTATAATGCCTGTAACACCGACGCCATTGTGCTGTTGATTGAGTTCGTCGCCAACTTGTTTTGAAATTGTAGTAATTTTTGGCTCTTGTGCACGGTAGGCGACATCCTCGGATGTGGCGCAACTATTATTGAGAGCGCTACGCTTTAAGGTTAGAGGAAGAGATTCTGCAGTGTCAAATTGCATATTCGATGAAGATTTCGTACGATGCCCATACGTGAGTGTGGACTGTCGCGTGCCAGGCGATAAGGCACTAACACTGCTGGTCGCATTGTTAAACAACTTGCTAGAGCCGCCGTTGAGAAACGTTGAAGAACTGAGATTACTGCCCATATATGACATGGGTACATGTTGAATAGGGCATTGGCACATCGGCTTCTTAGTTACTTTAACAACATCGTTGCAGCTTTTGGGCTTTGAAGTACTATTCGCATTAGTATTGCTATTAATCTGCTGCTGCTCTGTGACGGCAAAGTATCGTGGTACTGTACGCTGAAAGCGGCGAGACGTTGTTCCAGTTGATGCCGACGAAACCTTGTTAGCACCCAACTGATGTACCTTCAACGACGTATGCAGCGGTAATGTGTGATGACCCATATCACTAATTGGATCGGTTGGCCCACTACTACTTGAAATGGTGGCTATTTCAAGTGACGGTGACATACCGGAGCCTACAGTCGTCAACGCCTGTGCGGTAGCGTTTTCCTGATGTTGGTGATGTGGCGATGTCGTTGCAAATCTATCAAACTCTGGGGAGTTTTGGGCGCCACTTAAAGGCTGTAATGTATGATAGCTGCTAGCACTTGCATTAATTTCCACATCAGCCACAGTTAAATATTGTTGCTGATGTTGTGACTCTTCGTTGGCTCTGGGCATGCGTCGGGCAACTGGCATTGTTAATGTATTGTTCGCGGCAGCTGTTGTCAAGCTGGCGCTTATATTTAAATGGCAGTTCTTGTAGTTACATTCGGTTAAGTTTCCATTGCGTCCGTTCGAGGAGGACATTGTAGCCACTGTTAATGGCCTAGCAGTTGCCGATGAAGTTATGCTAAGTGATTGAGGACAAATCGCAGAATTATTTATTGTAATAGGTTCCAAAGAGACTTGCGGCTCGTTTTGTAAACTATAAGGTGGCTGGTGGTTTTCACCGGTGGCTATTGTTGTAATGCCCCCGCTGTTAATGTTTATGTTAATAAGATTTGTCGTGCTTTGAGTATACTGATTTGTTGGAGGTAATGTACTGGTCGCCGAGGCATGTGTTTGCTGGTTCTGTGGTGCTGGCGCGGGCGCCAATTGTTGACTGTACATGTGATGCTGCTGCGGCTGAGTGTGCACTTGCAATGCATGCTGCTGAAGCAGATGCTGCTGACTACAGCTGGAAACTGGTCTCTGTGGGTTTATTGCTGATGGCAACGTAACAGTGCATTGGGCGCTTAACGCTTCGGCTTGTGAAATAGCAACAGCTTCCTCGTATGGCGGTGGTGCTTCCCCGCGTGGAAAGTAACCGTTTGGGGGCTTCCAGAGAGGGTAATGTGTAGCAGTACCACCATAGGAGTAATCAATAGCACTAAGATTACCTTCTATATACCCCATGTTGCCTGCTATATAGCTGTGTTGAATAGAATCAGAATAAATATTGATGATAAATACAAAAAATAAATTGACTTACCCAATGCTGCCCACAATGCTTCGCTGATCCTCACCATTTTGGCGATTTTCTTGTGCTCGTATTTTACGCTGTCTCAACCGATTCACCAAAAAGAACAACAGCGATAATGACAAAGTGGCTGTTATACCGCTTGCCACCAGTCAAATTCCAAAGTCTGTTCCACCATCGGTATATTGATCGTCCAGGCAGATAACCTCACAGCAGTTATTGCCGCTGCCCACAGTTTGAAATGATTTGCATTTACTAAATGCCTCGCATAATACCATCTTGCAGGCTTTGGGCAAACCACTGTCGCAGATGCACAGACGACATGAGTCCGGTCCGGGCATGTAGTGCATACCCGTTTCGTAGAGTTTTCCATTATAGTCTCGACAATGACTATTAGTTATAAGGCTTGAGCTGACTGCATTGGTATCTGTGCATTTAATGAAAGTTTGTAATAAGACTTTGAAATCGTTTACCTTAGAAAACCTCTATTAATTAAAGATACCTCCGTTCGGATTCGGCTTAAAATGCAGGTCCTTGTTATATTCGAACAATCCATTTTATTTTATTTATTTTCTCACATCCCAAAATTCCCTCAATTAAAAACCATATAACCATTTTAACTAACTGTGTTTCATTTTCTTGTTGTTTTCGCAAATATAGAGATATATATTCAAGTATATATAAATATAGAGATATATATTATATATTCAAGCTTTATGTTGAGCATAACATATACATACATAATTATTTATGTTAATTTTAATTTATGTTTAATTTTTAAGCACGCAAATTTTAACATTCCATCCAACACTGTAATCTCATGCGTACACAAAAATTCGCTTTGTGTACCCAACAGTTCCATTTATACATCATCGATATAGATGGTAAAATCCACACGAGTATTGCGGAACAAGCAGAAGGGAAAATTTTGCTAAGAGCAGAAAATTCTAGAAGATTCTAACCAGTGCAAGTGATTGGACGTAGCATAGACGTTCAATCGTTCGATACTCTGAATATAGATTCAGGCTACTACCAAAGTCTGGAAGATCGTGATCTCTTATCAAAAAAAAAAAAAAATGTGACAGTGATCACTTTCGAGATGTCCCGAATTGCGTCATTTGGATTCAGCGCCTGAATCTAAAATCAGGTTACTTACGAAGGGACGCGACTCAAATAATAATGTTTTCAAAAACTCGACGCAAAATTGCATTTAATGGAATCAAATATTATTGCAGTCTTTCGCTTTCATCTAGTTTCAGTATATATATATGTTATACCCTAACGCATTGGCCATCAGCTCATTATTGGCGAATAGCGGCCTATTTGTTAAATATCAAAAATTTTCTTTTTATAAAAATTATGCCAATTAATTTTAATCGGCGAAATTATACACAAAATATGTTATTTTGTAATGAAATAGAATAAATGTTGTAACCTTTGTGTAATTGTTTAAACAAACATCTATTCTGAAATTGCATCTTCTTGGGAAAAATGGAGGCCATAGTTAACATATTTGCAAAACACAATGGCGGAAAAAAACAGCAAATTAATAAGACTCGACTTGGAGCAGACACTGTCTTCGAGAGACTGTTAAAAATGTTGTCTTTTGTGTAAACTCAATATTTCTTTTAAGCTTGAAATGATTGGGAAAACGGCTTTTTATACCTGTACCATATGGTACAAGGGGTGTATTAAGTTTTGTGTCGTTGAGCCATAGTCAAGTGATATACCCATGTCTGAACCCTACGATTTCGCCTTGGTGAGAAGCAAACCATTTCTCAAAAAAAAAAAAAAAAGAAAAAAGATTTTTACAAGTTTAATTTCCGATTCGATATCGGACTTATATAATATGGTTACCACTATGGTGATTTTTCATAAAAATCAACAAGTTTTGGATCACTTATTCAATTATTTACAAAGAAATTAAAACCGTCAATGTACCAAATATTTTCATATATGGTAAAAGAGAGTTTTTGTCCTATTAGAGGTGTCTCTGTCAATGTGATGCCATGGCGTATTCGCAGCATTAGACTTATCGAATTTTTAACCCGGGCTTAATTAAGTTTAATATTTAATTTTTGAAAGAAAAAAAATGGTTGCTTCTTATTAAAATATTGCATACTTTTGAGGACTGTATGCGAATTGCATCAAGGCAATATTACAATAAAATATAGAAACCTATGTAGATATGTAAAAATATACATATATTAAAATACATAAACTATTTTATTGAACACGCACACACACACACACACACACACACACACACTCACATGCACACCCAAGTTGCATTATTTCGACATACAAGCTTTCACATACATACACATACATACGCATACATATGTACATACATCGCTAAGCTATGTATACATGAAAAAATAATAAACATATCCCTAAACAACGCACATACACATACAAACATTTTACAAACCATTTTCTTGCAAGGAGTCACCTCCGCCAAAGCAACGTTCGTTGCCTAGTGTCTTCCTTATGCCCCTTACGCCTTGCAGTACGAAGAATGAATGCCGAGAGCAATTGTATGCATGTGTGTTGATATGCGTGTACATTTGCAAATGAGTGTGCGTGTGTGTGTATGCATGGATGTATGTATATGTGTCCTATAAAATGTGAACCCCAATTGTGTGGCCATGGACCATTTTTAAATGCTGTACATATTAAGGAACTAAATAAAAAAACAGGATCTAAAAACTAGACTGTGTGCTGACTGATTAACCTCAAGGGATTTTCAAATTAAAATACTTTCGAATCCTGTCAAATATCTGCAAATTTTTGTATGCTCCAAAAAATGATTTGTTGTATCCCGTACACTTGTGTGTGTGTGTACGTACAATTTTTCTTACTCGACTCATCTGGAACGAAGATTTTACCTTTAGTATTTGCAATAAACGCAAGCACAGCCAAAAAATACATAATTCACTGTTAAATTGAATATTATTTAACTGCACGTGACGTATTTTATTTTAGCTTGAATATTTTTAAGCCGTTTTTCTCCTTTTTTTTGATATTAACGAACACAACGAGGAATAAAACAACCACCGACAACGACAACGCGAACCAGTTTTTGCGTTCCGCCGCCCAAGCTCATTTCCCTGCGCTATTGTGAATGGGCCTTGCCAGATTGCTGAAATCCTTTTGAACCGTTAAGCCATTTGGCAACGATATCCTTAAAAGTTGATTCCATTTTGCAATTTCAGACTTAATAAAAATAGGTGAAAATATGTTTTGGCTGGCTGGCTGGCAAACCGCAATATTAAATTGAAGACAATTTTTTGTTATATTCTATTATTTATATATTTTTATTGAATGTTTATAAAAGCAGTATTCGACTTTATTGTAGTAGTATTTATTGTTTGCGATCGTCTATTTAACTTAATTTAAACAATCAAAAGCAGTTGTCGTTTCAGATGTTTGTGGTGTTGTTTTGTGTATTAATTTCTAATTTTAAATCCAAGTAAATGATTAAATGTATATAGCATCTGTTTTTGTTTGTTGTATTTCAATGTGGTTGTTAAAGGGGGGTAAAATTGTGTAGGGAAGAGAATTTAGTCGACCTCCTCAATAGTTGGGCCAGCACCGCCAGCACCAGCTCCTGCAGCACCACCAGCTCCAGGCATACCACCTGGTCTACCTGGCATGCCACCTGGAGCACCACCGGGGCTTTGGTATAGCTTGGTGATAATTGAGTTGCACACACCCTCCAGCTCCTTTTGACGATGTTCATATTCTTCCTTATCAGCCAGCTGGTTGGCATCCAACCACTTGATGGTCTCGTTACACTTATCCAGTATGGTAGTGCGCTCGGAGTCTGCAATCTTGGACTTGACATTTTCTTCGTCGAGCGTAGCCTTCATGTTGAAACAATAAGACTCGAGACCATTCTTGGCAGCAATTGTCTCCTTCTGTTTCTCATCTTCGTTACGATACTTCTCTGCCTCGTTAACCATACGCTCAATATCGTCTTTGGAAAGCCGACCCTTGTCATTGGTAATGGTAATCTTATTCTCCTTGTTGGTAGAACGCTCCAAAGCAGTTACATTCAAAATACCGTTGGCATCAATATCGAAGGTGACCTCAATCTGTGGCACTCCACGGGGTGCTGGTGGAATACCCGATAGCTCAAATTTGCCCAACAGATTGTTATCCTTGGTCATAGCACGCTCGCCCTCAAAGACTTGAATCAATACACCAGGCTGGTTATCGGAATATGTAGTGAAGGTTTGAGTTTGCTTTGTTGGAATAGTTGTGTTGCGCTTGATCAACACGCTCATCACGCCACCGGCAGTCTCAATACCCAGCGACAAAGGAGTAACATCTAGCAATAGCAGATCTTGCACTTCCTGCGACTTATCACCATGCAAAATGGCAGCTTGGACAGCAGCGCCATAAGCGACAGCCTCGTCAGGATTAATAGATTTGTTCAACTCCTTGCCGTTAAATAGATCCTGCAAGAGACGCTGTACCTTTGGAATTCTAGTAGAACCACCGACCAAAACAATGTCGTGAATGGCTGACTTGTCCAACTTGGCATCACGCAAAGCCTTCTCAACGGGATCCATTGTGCTACGGAATAAATCAGCATTCAGCTCCTCGAAACGGGCACGGGTTATAGATGTATAGAAATCGATACCCTCGAACAATGAATCAATCTCAATACTGGCTTGAGTTGAAGAGGAAAGAGTACGCTTTGCACGTTCACAAGCGGTGCGTAGACGACGTAGGGCACGCTTGTTGGTTGTCAAATCTTTCTTGTGCTTGCGCTTAAATTCCTGAACAAAGTGAGTTACCAGGCGATTATCGAAATCCTCACCACCCAAGTGAGTATCACCAGCTGTAGATTTGACCTCGAAGATGCCATCATCAATAGACAGAATAGATACATCAAAGGTACCGCCGCCCAAATCGAAAATCAACACGTTACGCTCACCGACAGCCTTCTTGTCTAAGCCATAAGCTATAGCGGCGGCAGTTGGTTCGTTGATAATACGCAAAACATTCAAACCGGCAATTGTACCAGCATCCTTGGTCGCTTGACGCTGCGAATCGTTGAAATAAGCTGGCACAGTGATGACTGCGTTACTGACAGTTTTGCCCAGATAGGCCTCGGCGGTCTCCTTCATTTTAGTCAAAACCATTGAAGAGATCTCTTCGGGGAAGAAAGTTTTCTTCTCATCTTTGTATGTTACTTCTATCTTTGGCTTGCCATCAACGCTGACTACCTCAAAAGGCCAGTGTTTCATGTCAGACTGCACAGCAGAATCATCGAATTTGCGACCAATAAGACGCTTGGCATCGAAAATTGTCTGAGTTGGATTCATTGCCACCTGATTTTTGGCGGCATCACCAATCAAACGTTCGGTCTCAGTGAAGGCCACATAAGATGGGGTAGTACGATTACCCTGATCGTTGGCAATGATTTCAACTTTGCCATGTTGGAATACACCCACACACGAGTAGGTAGTACCCAAATCAATACCAACAGCAGGTGCTTTAGACATCTGTAAAGAAAAAAAAAAAAATACAAATTGAAATTAGAGAATATAATTTTTTTCTTTTTTTATCGAAACTTGTACTTTTGAAATGTGACGAGCTGTGTACTTGAAATGATTTACACTGTAAATTCAAAATCGAAATGCGATTAAAATTTTTTTTTACTTGAGAAATAAAAGAATGAAAAATTTGTCAAGTCGAGAAAGTTCTCGAATGAGCATGGAACTAATACGAACGCGTGCACGCACACACACACACACCTATATACAGTAGGGCAAACTATGGAATGCGCCAAAAAGAGACAACCCTAGTACACACTTTGGTGCAAAAGCCACGCGCTTCGAAAAAAAAAAATGGCAGGAAACGCCGGTTGGCAACGTGCTCTCGCATATTTTATGAAACAATTTTTATGTTTTAAGATATATATTTCGCATTTTATGAAAAATTTGCACCACATTGATCTACGCACAACATGAATATACGCAATTAATATAAAAAATACAGCTGGCCTGACTCATTTTTGGTACCGCACGCGTATCTCTCATGACATACACTCATAAATACATACACTGTATATACACATATATACATGTAAGTATTTGCGTTGTATATAATATGCAATTGCTTAAAGTCAAAGTCGTCATAGAATGTTCCACAATTTTTTTTTAACTTGAACGTGCACAAGCAAAAGTTATGAAATAAATTGCATTTCGAGTCATTCGACATTATACAATTTTTCCATTCCGTTGGTCGAGTGATTCATTTTTCATTCATTTATATGCCGATACAAAGTGTACATGAGAACAAAGATTATCATATCTAATATACATATATGCATGTAGGCAGGCAACTGGATTTGCGAAATGTATATTCATGATGACGCGTAACACAAAAATTTTCCCTCTATATTTTTCTCGAAGCACGTGCTAAAGTTCGACTATGTAGCAGTCATTGCATGCATGCATGCATGCATTTTTAAGTGCAAATTATGAACAGCGCGGTATACACATATATGTCGACGATTAAATAAGCTAATTTCTTACCTTTTTTTCTTTGTATGTAAAATGTACTATTAAACCGAATAATTTTCACTTTATATATATATTCCGTCGAAACGTCGGCACTCGCACGTTCGATCAAATCTACAATAATTAATGATGGCGTCGGAGCACTTGAAACTTGTATTTATAGGTGAACTGATGTGCTGGAAAATTCTACGCAGTGTGACCGTATCTTAATTGAATACTTGTCAAAAATCCATCGGTAAGTTATGTAGCCTACTTAGTATTTACAATTTACAAAAAAAATCGGCAATTCATACGTTATGTTAAATAACATTTTGTAGTAACATTTGTTACTAATTAAATTATTCAGTGCGTTTATAGCTGTAGGAAAATAAAAAAAAATACTTACCATCAGTGTAGTATGTTAGTAACATTTTTAACATAATGTATTAACTATATAATATGGTAAAACTTAACTTTACTAATCCCGTTTAATTTCTCTTTGCTTCAAATTGCCGCCCAAAATTTCAAAAACATAAACCACAACGATTTTTGTTGATGAAGAGTCAATACGCACTTTTGTATTGTGCAATACAATAGCTTGACTTAAGATTATGTATTAAAAAAATTTCTTGCATTTGCAACAATTTACACGCAACGACACTATGTACAGAAACGCAAATAGCAGGAATAAAAGCAGGAATAAAAATTGAGTTTTTAAAATTCATCTTTGTCATCAATGAACAGAATGGCCGTGATATTCGTTACTTTACTCAATCCTACATATGTGTACATAATTTCATAATTTTCAAATATTTAATAAATAAACGACGCTGATATCAGTTTGGCGGGCTGTAACTGTGGCGTATTTAGCATCCTGAAAATGCGAATAAGCATATCAACATGCCACTTTTACGCGATGGAATGTTAAATTATTCATGATTATAGTTGTATGAATTTTAATTTTACCACCTAATCTGCTTCTGCATTGAACATTTGCAATTTTTGCTCCAATTACTTTTCAACCTTTTAATATTGTATGTGTTATTTTAATACAACAAAACAATGCACACTTGAAGGGAATAAATACAAAGTGGAATGATTGATAATAATAAATTATTTTTAAGTTAACCTTAACATATAATATTTGTCGTAACTTTCTTCGAAGAAATATTTAATTTAATAAATAATGTGTACTCAATCAAAGTAATGCATAGAAAAATTTTCGTTTATTTATAATTGTTATTTCTTTAAGCAGAATCGGAATTTGGCTTACAATTTGGTTCCACATTTTCAAATATATCATTTTCACCTGCACCGCCAATTATTTTTATAAGCTCTGTAAGAGAATATTGGCCCAAAAATTTATTGATGCTCTATAAAAAAAATAATATATATATATATTAAAAAAAAAACAATATATATTTGCATATGAGTCACCTTCTCTACAGCAGAGGTTATCGAATCCTTTTTATAAGTCCAGAGATCGTCTAAAAGCTCTATGCCAAGCTCATTTATTACATTATGCACAAAATTGTTAATACGCTGCTCCTCAATTAAATCATTTAAATTAACTAATAGATTTCCAATATGTATTTCAATTTTGGATTTTGTTATGCCCAATTTAGGTATAACCTTCAAATGCCAGGAAAAGGAAAGCGTAAAATTATCAATGGAAGCTCTGTAATCAATAATGTAGTTTAACTTAAAAATTTGCAAATATTGTTTATTTTCTTACTCCGCTTCATCATCTCCCACAAGATTTATTACGTAGCCCAGTGAACCTTGAGCAGTATATAAAGTTGTAAGCCAAGTTTTGGGCAAAGTAATATTAATTATACTTTGTTTCAGTGGACTACCCAACACTAAAGAATTTACCTCGAAATCTGATAAGCCGTTCAAATTAAAGTCTTTAATTGAAGCAGTAAAACTGAAGAAAAAAAAGATAAAATAAAAATATGTTCATACACCTCATATAAAAAATATTTTTTGCACTCACTCGACAAAATACTTCGAATCAAGCGCTATTGCTTTGTCGTTTATTTGCAAAGGATCTAATGCTGGCAAGCCTAATTTTGGTATAGGATGGCACATCCGTTGGCGAAACTCTTCCAAAAATTTCAAGACATCATTCTCGTAAAGGCATTCCACACGGCAAATGACTCCTACGACCAAAATTGCAACCAAATAAGAGGCTCTACGTAACATAATTTTACCAATAAATTGTTTTTACTTGTTTAAGCTGAAACATGCCACTGAACAATGGAGCTAAATAAAAGCAGAGGTTTTCCTATATATATATACAAAAAAAATTTATTTGATTTGGCCAAGATACGGATAAGCCAAGCGATCACACTTAAGTTTTATTGGTCGGCAATATTCCTTATCGTGTGTTAAGCCAAACGGTTGTTATAGGTATTGTTATCAACTGGCGTTCCATGTGTACAAACGTATTATTCTCGGCTATCTTGACCCCATACGCGTCAACTACTTTGCCAATAATTGCAAAATACATATCTAACTACGATTTTACAAATTATTCTGGTGGTAGACGCAAATGCTCCGGTAACTTTTGCAGTTCTATTTTGGAAGCCTGCAATGCAACCCCTTCCGGCAAATTGCGTTCAATGTACTCCAAGAATGTGTCCAATGTTGAGCTAGTCAATTTGTGAAAATTCATATAGCGAAAATGTGTTCGTATCTCATATTGTACACGATGTTTTTTGTAAATGTGTACCGATTTTAAAAGTGTCATCCGTTCATGAGCAGCCTTTCGTTCTGACCAGCTATAATAGAATAAATATTATGTATGTTTCCCGAGAAAAAATAAAAATGAGCTTAAAAGTATTTTACCATTTTCCCCGCTCTATGCCAAGGTGCTCAGCTGCAGTGGTTGCAAAACGTGTGTAACTTTTCAAGACTTCTGCATCTATGCCTCGTAGTTGAACTTGTAGTTTGGTGTACAGCTTATCAGGCTCTTGGATTGCATTTGCATGTTGAATATCTGCAGCAGTCAACGAACTAGTTGCGCTTAGCGCAGATACTGCTCGCCGTGACTGTGATGGTTGTGTGTAACAAACTTTTTGCAAGAGCTGCAATATACAAATTAAATTATCGTTATTACGCTTTAAAATAGAAAGTATGAATTTATAATTTTTATACAATACCTTACCCGAAACATTTGTGATTCTTGTTTTTTTAACGCAGTCAATGGCTTATGCAATATATCGATAGCAGCAGCCGTCGTAAAAAATGAGTCTACCAAATATATCGATATATTGGCTCGCACGTGCGAGTAATAATGGAATAAGTTTCAATTTATATATACTTATCGTGTTTTAGAAATGGAACATACGCATGTTGAAGGTATGCAAATAAAGGCAACTTATAAATATTTTTAAAATAAAAATGCTCTTAACTCCACCCCAGACGAGCTAGCTCATTCGAGTTCAGAGGATGAATATGATGAAGTCTCCGAATGTGATGAATGTGAATCAACAACATGCCTCTTTTGCTTAATGGTTTTTAAAAATATTGAGCTAGCAATCGAACACTTGCTAAAAGAACATGATTTTAGTTTGCAGAAAATGCAGAAAAAATTTCAAATGGATCAGTACTCATTTTTAAAATGCATAAACTATATACGTTCCGAAAAGGTAAGCGCAGAGGTCATATTAGAAGCTAAAAAAGTGCTATGGGACGATGAGAAATATTTAAAACCGGTGGCATATGAACCATGGCTATGCTATGATTACGAAGTATTTATGAGTGACTCCCAACCGACAGTTCAAAATCTGCTAGATCGCATTACAGAACAAAACAGGCTGTTGCAACAGGCAAATGCGGATATGGAAAAAATGCGCCAAAGCTACCAGTCCCTTATGAAGACTGAAGATGACAACAACAAGCAAGAGATATCTACGAATTATGTGCGTAATAGTAAATATTCTGACAACGAATACTTTAATAGTTACGCACATTTTGGCATCCATTATGATATGCTATCGGACAAGGTACGCACAAGCAGCTATCGCAATGCTCTGTTGCAAAATGTCGAGTTCGTACGCGGCAAGACGGTGTTAGATGTGGGATGCGGCACAGGAATCCTTTCAATATTCGCATCCCAAGCTGGCGCCAAAAGTGTCGTTGGGGTTGACAACTCGGATATTGTTTATTCAGCCATTGGTATCGTCAGGTAACTTTAGAAAAATTAATAATACTCTGTCGTAACAAATGCCCGAATCATGCTCCTTGGATCATCCCCGTTTTGATTTTTGTCCGATTTATTATATGTTAACTTGTTCATCTTTAAATTTACACAATATTTTTACGCAGAGTAAACATACTTCGGACAATCGAAGTAAGCTTGTTTAATTGTTTTGATTTGTACCGTGTATAAACTATGCAGGCACAATGGCATTCGAAATGTGAAGCTTTTCAAGGGACGTTTGGAGGACACTGAGCTACCTCATTCAAAATATGATATAATTATATCCGAATGGATGGGATATTTTCTACTTTTCGAAGGCATGCTGGACAGTATTATATACGCACGTGAAAATCACCTTAGTCCAAATGGCATAATATTACCAAATCGCTGTACTTTAAGTATTGTCGGCTATGGTAATGATAGTCTATATACGGATCACATTGACTTTTGGTCAAATGTGTACGGTATCGATATGTGCGAGCTACGTAAGCGGACCATAGAGGAGCCCTTAATAGAAGTTGTAGATCCGCAGTTTATACTAACAGATCCGGAGCAGATAGCAAGCTTCGATATGATGACCGTGGATATGAATTATTCAACTTTTACGCACGAGTTTAAACTCGTTTGCAAAAAATCAGGACAATTGTCTGCCTTCGTTGGATATTTTAGCACATTCTTTGACCTGCCTACGGCAGTTATGTTCGGCACAGCACCCAGCGACACACCCACGCATTGGAAGCAGACAGTTTTCTTTATTGATCAGCCGCAGTTGGTCACAGAAGGGGAGCTTGTTAGCGGCAAGATTACGAGTTGCCGACAAAGAAACGATAACAGAGCCCTGCACATAACCATCGACGTCTTTGGCAAGCGGTATAAGTACAATTTGTAGTATCTTAAGTTTACATTTATAAAGATATTTTTTTTTTTATTAATGATTGGTTTTAAAAATTGTAATTTTAAATAGTTGACATGTTTAAGAACTATAAAAATTGAGTACTCCCAAATCTATGAAAGCTGCAGTAAACATTTTTCACAGTTTCTGCTTTAAGCTGTATTGGTTTCCAAGTCAGATGCCGGTATTTCTGGTTCCTCATCATTGTAAACATTTTCGGCCATTTGCCACACCTGCATGATGTTATCTTCCGAGACGGAGCATATAATCCATGGCTCATTTGGGTTCCAAGAGAAGTCGCTTATTTTAGCAGTGTGCCCGCCATGAATAAATAACAGTTCGGGCGGTCCATCTTCTGCATCTTCTGAGCTTTGCTCTTCTCCAATTTTAGACAAGTCCCAAACATGTAGTCGCCGATCGGTTCCTGAAGAGGCCAAAATAGTTTCGTTATGCGGTGACCATTGCACCTGGAAAATTTCATCCTTGTGTGATTCAAATGAATGCAGCTTGAGCTTTAAATTGCGCAGATCCCACAGCGCTACCGTTTTATCGGCTGAGCCAGTAGCTAATATGAATTCAGAATAGGGATTGAAGCTCAAGCAATTTACTTCTGCTGTGTGAGCATCCACCGTATGCGATGGCTTTGAGGTATTGTTATTTCGAGTGTCCCAAATCATAAGTTTCTGATCGTCCGCAACGGAGCCAAAGAGAGACTCATGCAAGAGATGCCAGGCCACATCTTCTACAACAGCAGTGTGTCCAGTGAAAATATTCTTTGCATCAATAACCCGGTGCTCTTTAGGCGTGGCATTTATATCCCACAAGCAGATGGTGTGGTCGTCGGATGCAGATAGCAAATAACCTGTACATAAAAAACGTTCACACAAAAGTACATGCGTTTCTACGTTACAGCTACAAACCATTCAAATTGGGATTCCATGATAGACCATAGCCCTCTTTCTGATGACCTCGTAAACGCAAATCCGGTTGACATTCACCTGACGGTTCGGGCTTACTTGGATGCTTTGTATAATCAAATACAAGCACATCACTTGATGGCGTTTTTGTTGCAATAACGCATGCATTTTGAGGCATATACCGAGCTCGGTTCACCTCGCCCTCGTGATTGATTTTAATTTCTATTTCTATTTTTCCGCACACTGAACCGAAGCCACCAAATTCGCCCTTTTCATTGTCATAATGGGATCCATCAAACTGCGCATCCTCACTTGGCAACTGTACACTGGCAATTAAAAGATGATTCTGTTCATCTGAGGTGTGGGTACCCAATATTAGACGATGCACAGAATAATCTTTGCCATCCTGTTTTGTTACATCCGGCAGCCATTGGGCGGTTAGAGAGGGCCACTCCAAGGCATGCGTCATAACCAGATCATAGAGGAATGGTGTATTTTTTTTCCAAATCTTGTACTCTTCGTTGATCACGCGTTCTTCAACGGCGTCGTCAAAGGACTCTGCTGCTTATGTATTAGATGGAATGTTACTGTCTCGTATCGGTATCACAAAAAAAAAAACCAAAATTAAAAAAATCAATCTTACCATTGTCGCTTCGATCAACCATTTTAAATGCCTTTTGCAACTTATAATCACGTTCCGGGGCGTCGTTGAATTAGCAGCTAAAAAATCAGGCGCCAAAACAAAGCAGCGGCAAATGCACGAATCGCGTACCTCTATTGCAGCGACTTTTTAAAACATAATAAATACAAATAATTAATTAATCATCAATAATTTAACGCCTGCTGTAGAACTTACATCCTTCGATATACTTAAGGGAAATGTATTTTCAGCGAAATTGAAAGAAATAAGATGTAAATAACTTTTTGCAGAAGCGTCGGCAGCTGCTAGACACAATGGCGATTCTAGTGATGGCTCGATGTATTGCAACCGAAGAGGTGCTACCAACTTGATTTTTGAACGAAATGGCGTGCAGAACGAACGAATTTCATTAATGTGAATTGATCGTATGATTAGACGATTTTACTTTAAGAAATTAGTTAGATTAAAATAAATTTGTTAGATTTCATTAGGAACGAAATAACACTCATTGCTTTCGTAATAATATTTAATATTTCTGAAGTGCGCATAAAAATGCTTACTGCCAAATGTGTCAGTGTTTGCCTCTTTTAATTACATTCTCCTTGAAGTACTGTGTTGGAAAATGTGTGATTTGTTGCAAAAACACTATCGATAATGCCATATACATCGATATATTTTGTATTTTCGATATAACTTAAATATCTCTATTCATGCAAGATGATTTGCTGAATTTGAGTTAATAAGCAACTATACTGCACATTTGCTTGAAATAATTTCTTTATTAAAGTGCCTGTCTGTTATTCATCTGCCGTTTCTTACTACCTTTTACAAAATTTATCAGATATATTTAGGTAACCAATTCGTTTTTCCTATTTTTTTAATATGTAAAATTTCTTCAATATGTAAAATAATGTTTAAATGTTTATGTATTTATTAAGTTATTAATAACTGAAAAAAAATCAATAGAAAAAATCAGAAAGAAAAAATCTCACTAATTAAAACTTTGACTAAATTATTATTATTATTTTTATTAAATTAAATTTAAGATTGATTTGTTCATGAATCATGCAAATATCTGCCTTTTTGTTGAGATGAAGAGTATAAAAATAAAAGGATATTGTTCGAGGAGATTAAACATTGCACTTATTAATTAATTAATGCAAGAGAATTATTGTAAAGAAATTATGTTAATTAGTGCAAGTGTTCATTGGAAGTAGCTTATCGCTCTCTTAGCCGCTCGCTTTGTCGATAGAAATTGAAATCTCACACGCGGCAGACGTCAATTTAATTAAGTTCTTAATTGAACGCCAAACAGTTATATTAAAAATTATTTTTAAACACAAACGCTTTGTCATTACTTTCGCCTATGACATACAGTACAATCTACCCTAACTTCCTATCCATATAATATAGCTGGCCAAAATATTGTTTTAATCATACTGTAATAAACTTGTTTTCAATTGACGATTAATATATAAGCCTCTTATACTTTTATTGACTTTATCTACAGTCCTGCTAATGTAGAAACAAAACAGAATTTCGTTTTTCAAAAAAAAGAAAAAAAATACCAATCATTATCCATTGCATTGATTCGCTTTTTATCTGAAAGCCTGTGTCTGAAAGGTAACAAGGCTTATGGTTACGGGTATGATAAATTACAATTGTTTTATTAACATGGACGCCTGCAGTTAAAAATCTACAACTTGACTTGGCACCATTCATATCTTCCCAAAAATATCATTCTGCTGAAATGCTTTTAATGGTTCCGTAAAGATATGAAGGCGCGCCAATATTTTGAAACTTTTGCACAAGACGATTATGTCAAACAGAATCAAACGCCAATTGTGTATCCAAATTTATCATGCCTACTGAATTTTCGCATTAAAGATCATGCTTTATGTCATCCTTCAGCTTTTTGATGGGATGGATACAGCGGATGTTAGACCTAAGTCTGTATAGTGCAGAAGGCGATACATAGTTATGCTTCATATGAGCGTTGTCATTTTAAAATAAATACGCTTCAACATTTTTGAAAATTTACACGAAACGCTAATTGAACGATAATTTTCCGAAGAGTTGAGTTGCTTAGCTTATGAATTGCGTCAATTTTAGCCAACATTCATTTGCGTGCAAAATAGCCCGAATGTGATTATTAAATGCACTTTTTGGTAAGTGTTATATTACGTATGTAATCGGAAGGCTCGATAATGTTGAATTTATTTTCCAACTTAATAGTGGTTAATTAAGAGTCAAAACTTTAGAGCCAAGTTAGATGACATATTTCGAATTTTATTTCACAGTTTATGTGTACAGCGTGTTTGGCTCTACATATGAAATAAAAGTTTTAAAGTTGTAATATGAACTAATCCAAGCTACAAAAATAAGTAAACAGATCAAAGATGCAGACCAATTATAATTTTTGCCAACGTGCCATATTTGCTTTTAACTCTCATTAAAGCTTCTCTGATATGTTTTAGATTATAAAATTGGTTTTATTTAATTATAACTGGCGATGGTACGCATTATTAATGAGTATTATTTAATTTAGCATTAACGCGTTTATTTTAGTATTTTTCTTAGAACCAAGTATTTTGGTATCATGAAACGGTCACATTTCGTATATTTATATTATTTGTTAAGCATAAAGTTGTAAATTATATATATATTTATAATGTTTTATCACGTATGCATGGTTGTCTTATTTTATTGTTTACGTTAACTAATTCGTAGCTTTTGTTTTTTAACAGATTTCTTTAGAACACGAGATACTTCTGCATCCTCGTTATTTTGGACCGCAGCTACTGGAGACGGTCAAACATAAGCTTTACTCTGAAGTCGAAGGAACTTGCACCGGCAAATACGGATTTGTTATAGCTGTTACAACCATAGACCAAATTGGCTCTGGCGTTATTCAGCCAGGTCAGGGCTTTGTTGTTTACCCTGTTAAATATAAGGCAATTGTGTTTCGCCCTTTCAAGGGAGAAGTCTTGGATGCTGTAGTTAAGCAAATAAACAAGGTGGGAATGTTTGCGGAAATTGGACCCTTGTCGTGTTTTATATCACATCATGTAAGTTGTATGTTGATTACAGTGCAATAACATAATATATTATTATACTTTTTAGTCAATTCCTGCCGATATGCAATTCTGCCCGAACGGAAACCCACCTTGCTACAAATCTAAAGATGAGGATGTTGTTATATCGGGAGAGGACAAAATCCGACTTAAGATTGTAGGCACTCGTGTTGATGCTACCGGCATTGTAAGTTTCAGATAATGAAAGAGATTAGATTTGCTTACTTATTAATTTCTTTTGTAGTTCGCAATCGGCACATTAATGGACGACTATTTAGGCCTTGTTTGTAATTAACTACCAATTATATTTTTGATAAGCTATAAAATTTATGAATAACAGCATTTTTATTCCCTTGATTTATATATTGTATTTAATATTAATTTGTACATTTTATAGAAATGAATATAATTATAACTGACGAATACTATATATAGAGGAGAGTGATTAGAATAAGCATTTGCTACACATATTTTAGAAAATATATACTGTATTAACATAAAAAATATTGATATTTTTTTAAATATTATTCTTAGATGAGCACGTATACTTTATAAAGAAAGGTACTCCATAATTTAATACACCAATCCGTGTCTTAAAATTGGTACCAGATTTTTAATTTTGCTTAAATTTTGAAAAATAATAATAGATGCTTTGGAACAATATATTTATTAACAAACTGGAAGTAATTAAAATTGTTCGGATTTTAATCACATGCCAGCAACTAAGAGGAAGAGCTAAGTATTCTTGCGATGCCACATATTTAAGCTTTGTTCTTTAGCTTCTTACCAAGCTATAAAAACATCGATGTATGTATGTATTCAATTAGCATAAAAAGGCAAAAAAATGGAAGTTTGGTAATGGCAGACTCTCCTCAAACTGTCTTTTTTGATATGACGAAAATTTATTCACCTTTTTCCTCATTTCAATACATCGATGTTTTTCCGGCGCTTGCGGCAAATAAACGCAATTGCTAAGAAAATTAAGTTTCAAACTGATTTTGAAATTATATGCTTTTGAGGAATTTTACAAATCCCAGGAAAAGAGATGATGCTTTACTAACATATCTCGCACGCCATCTTTGAGTGGCTGTGATTCGCTGCCTTGTTTGGAAGGCAGCTCCCAATCAGGATTCAAGTTGAAGGCAAATTGTGAGAGTATGCGTAACTCACATTTAATTTGCACCCAACCGGGCGAATCGATAAAACTCCAATTATGATACCATTTCTGCACGACCTCCTGGCAAGCACATAATACTTCAAGCCACAAATGAAGTACCTGCTCATTTAGACCCTGGCATATAAGAGAACGTAGTTTTACATCCATCTGCGCGTGCGCATCGTCGTGAGATTGATTAATAGCCTGTACACAGCGGTAAAGTAATTCTTCTGGGGTCAAAACTTTGTTGTCCTCATCCAAGCGATAGGTCTTGCAAAGCACAAGGCGGCTATAAACGGACTCGAAATCTTTTTCTACCTCACGTGTTGCTGCTTCCTCAATAAACAGCCATGGATGTATGGGGCCTCCCAGAAATGTAGGTCTCTTCATGCCGTGCTCAAGAAATGCTTTAATTGCTGGTGCTAGAGTTCCTCGTACTAGGTCCGTGACTGTCTCCGAAATGGCATCATCGCCAGCAGAAGTGTACAATTTGCTACGTTCATCTAAAAGTTCTACAAACTTTGCGGGAAACCAGCCCCTTAAGCCGTTTAATTCGCCAACCCAGCAGTGTTCATCCTTTTGACTGATTATTATTATGACATCGTTGCGCCTAAAGCCCAACTCGTCATCTTCATGTCGCTCAAAGTCATGCAAAGCCTTGGCACGCCGCTTTCGTGATCGAGAAACATTTATAAAATTTTCATGATCCTTGGCATGTGATTCGGTGCTGTAGCTTGCCGTTAGTTGTATGTGTGAGGCTAATTTTGGTTCTATAGTTATAAAATGACGAGCCACTTTTAATATGGCTTCACGCAAATCGACCAGTATTTCCGTTTGGCGAATATTCTTGTTTTTAAGACCATCTGCTTCGGCATCGCTCCGAAATAAAAAGGTTTCCAGAATGGATTTGCTCTTTCGTACTTGACGACGAGCCAGCTGTTGTTTCGGCAAGTTAGGGCCATCTTCAGGATTGCCAACTTGATGGCCTTGATCGGCCATAAGATAGGCCAAATGTCGGCGTCGATGCGTATCAATAACTGTTTGACTTAGCGAGCCACCCACTTCTAAAGCCTGCTGGAACAAAATATCTACATCATTTACCTCGCCGGGAATGTCTGAAAGTGAATTAAAAATTTGTGCAGAGTTTTCCAAATGCTTAAGATCTTTTTCCTTAATTTTCAACATGCCGAGCGTTAGCTGGAAAAGCACTATGGATCCTTCATAAAAGAACCAATCCCAAATACGAACAAGTATCTTCATGTGCACAACGCTTGCAAATATTGTTAAAAACCAGTGCAGCGTAATGAGCGACAATTCAATGTCATGTTTTTTTAACGATTCATCCACTGCTGTGAGATAATTTGCAATTAAGGTTTGCATTACACGTTGATCTGCCTGTATCCCCAATAATGTTGAGCTGTAATATGAAGCAGGCAAGAGATCCTCTACAATGGTGGCCATCATCCAAAAAGCGTTTTCCTCCTCCATGAATAGTAACAGACAAGCTGCTATTACACCCGTGCCTTGGCAATAGCCAATATCTGGAAAAAGCCACGCTATGCCTCGTAAAATACGTCGAAGTCTGGGAATGCCGGTGGCATTTTGAGTGCTGAAGCAAACGTTTGTGGGCAGTATACGTAAAAGATCCTTTTCAATTTGCTTGGACGTCATAAGTTGATCGTTGCTAGAAGCTGTTCGTACGGTAAATTACATACACTATATTCGCATTGCAAGCATTTTTGACAAAAAAAAAACCAACCTTTAACAATATCCTGATAGCTTATTTCACTTTTTCGTTTCTTGGTTAGCGCACCTGATAGGCGCATCCACATTTGAGGACGTAAGGATGGCGGTATGCCGGCTCTAACCATGTTGCGAAGCTTTTCGGTGCGTGGTAGAACTTCATCTACATTTTCCCATGTCAATTCCGTTGCCTCTTTGTTATGTGAAAATTCGAGATGTGCTATCCATTGCAAGCGTTGCTGTGGATTCTCTATGTATGGAATACTTAATAATTTATTGGAACATTGTTCTGGTCCGTCTTCAACTTCGACTCGAAAACCGAATTCATCAAAACGATAGTCCGGCTGAAAATTTGGTCCAACACCTACTTCCGCTTCTGGTTGCCCTAGCTTGGCTAATATTTCTTGTGGCCACATTGATGATATAAGTGCTGAAAATGGCCCACCCGGATTTGGACGTTGCCCAAAGTCGTCGGAAACCTGTTCCTGTTCTTCCATAATGGGTGGTAGGTCGCCTGTGTCGTCTTCAGAATTCAGTGATTTCAACTTTCGCTATTGTTTTTAAAATGACATACATACCATAAGTATGTACCCAAATGCATACAAATGTTATCAGCAACATGACAAATTAATTTGTTGACTATAATTAAAAATCACTACCTTATGGTCTTCACGGCCAACGTAACCATCATGGTCGCGGCCAAATATACTCTTTGCCATCTCCATTCTGCCATTAGTTTTGCTTTTATTCGTTTAGCTTAATGATTGACAATGTGCATATGACAGTTTTTCTTTTATTTTTAATAGAAATTAGCTTTTAGCTTGCGTTGTAAGTAGACAACGATTAATGGGCTTATCGATGACACAGAAACGACTAGGACTGTTTATCGAGAACATTATTAAAAATAAATATAGATAGCTTTTTATATGTCATATCTTTTCCTTTTCCTTTGGCTAATTCTCTTATTTACGGTACAATATTAGTAAATAAAGAACTTGTTCTCATCTAATTCATATTTTTATTATGATAAGACAGATGTCGTATCCCTCGCATTTAATCAGCTGTTCCGCTTGTACATAAAAATGAATGTTTAGAGCAAATCAAAAGTGAAACAAACTAAACATGAATATTAAACCAATTATATCATGCAAGTAGTATAATTAATACTTTCGCATATTTTTGTAAAAAGTTTACTTTAAACAGATTCGGGGTCTGTTCCACTATTCCGATCGTTGGAATCACAAATATTGAACGCCATACCGCTGGACACCTGTGAATGGAGACGCACATTTCAGCGTCCGACAAAACAAGTTAGATTAGAGGCTCAAACCCAGCAATTCAATGTAGGTGCTCTGGAAAAGTATAAAAATGGTACCTGGAGCATATTAGAACACCCAATATTGTACATTTTTGTAACTGAATGCAATGTGAGTAAAAAGTGAGAGCGATTTAAATTGAAATAATTTACATACATTCAATACCAAAATCAGGATGTTGATACCTATAAAGCTACAATACGTGATGAAATTAGCACGTGGTTAAAGTTACTCGGAAGTTATGGTATCTCCGATTGGATGATCTTACTTGTTGAGTCTTTGGATATGCGAAAGACAAAGAACATATTGCCACGTACAACAGTTCTGGATAAGATTCGTCTTGATTTCGGTACTAAAAATGATGATCGATGCATTTCTGTTTTAAGCCCAGCAAAATTCGAGCAAAAATCTACGGAGTCGTTTCGTTGCTTAGTGCAGCGCATCAGGTTGGGTTAGCATATTTTTTTTTTTATAACTATCCATACTCAATGTCTATACCATATGCCAGGTTTTTAATGCTCACCAGCTACAATCGAAATATAGCCAAATATGAAGAATTGCTGAGAAGCAAACGGGACAAACGTAACCAAGAGAATTGGGACTTTCGCGAGTATTTCTTTATGCAAGAGGATTTGGCATTAATATTCGAAAAACTTGAATTGCCTACTGATGCGCTAATACAATATGAGGAATTAGATGCATTGTTTTCCCAGTTCATTACACACGTTAATCTGAACAGTACGCAGGAATGGCTATCGCAATTTAAGCAGCCGCTTGTCGAATTTCATGGAATTTATCTTTCACGTGCCGATAAATTCGAATTGCGTCAAAAAATTCGCGAAAAGGGCGTTTCCTTATTGGAGTTTCGAAATTATATATTCGAAAGGCAAGCTGATTTACTGTGTCAATGTGATGACATTCCTCAAATAGCGCAAAGGTTGCCAAAATTTCTTTTTTCTACGCTACGAGAGGTTGACTACATTAAGCTTGAATGCCAGGAAGGTTCTATATGCTCTTGGGAATTTGTTTGCGCTTTAGAGGTGCTACAAATGTGCGATATGGCCATGGAACCAAACGATGTTACGTGCTTTCAGCATTGTGCTGCTATTTGGAACTTGGCAAAAGACAAACTCTATGAGCTCGGAAAACTGTGTGGCCTTTTGCCTGGCTGTACGCCTACTTCTGAGCAGTTGCACATGGTCGTACAACTGTCATCAGGCATAGGTGATGCGCCTACACAAAACCAACAGAAATTTTTATGTGCTACCCCACAACTACGAGAGCGTTCGCCCAACCGCAAACCAAAAAAATGTGCAGCTGAACAGCTAAAAGAGGCCTTGGGATCTAATCAGGCCTTTCAAAAATTATACCTAGAGTTGGCCGAGCTAGCAATCAGTACCTATAAACATGTTACACGTTTACGGTCTGCCCGTTTAGTAGGCTTGGACTTGGGAAAATTTTATTGCGCGCTTAATGAACCACATAAGGCAGTTGGCTTTTTTACGGATTTGCTGCGGGAACTTAAGACCGAAAACTGGCACATGCTATGCTCACAGACACTGCTGGAGCTAGCAAATTGTTATCGCAAAATGGGTGATTCGATAGCGTATACAAAAACGTGCAGCTCAATATCGTGTTGCTTCGAATTGGAAAACTTGGTGCGTACATTTTATTTCGACGAGTTTCTAAAGTCGTTAAAGACTTTAAGAACGACACTTTCGGCGCAACCATCGATTGAGAATGCCAATCATTGTGTACTCGAGGATCATTTTAACATATTGGATATAGATGTCCTAAATCAAAAATCCATAATACAAGACAACTTCGTGCTGGTGCAGTTAAAGCTCGAGAGCTTGTATCCCCGGAAAGTAGTTGTTGATAATATCAAGATGTGCTATGAATTGGTTGAGCCCCAAATGGATTCGCAACTTCAAAATGTTTCCGTGTCAAACACTTCCCGAAAATCAATTGAGTCGATGTCTCGCCTAAACGTGGCTCTACACCTAAGCTATCAACAAGATAGAGCATTAGGTTGTGCATCGGTAGCTTGTGAAACAATCAAAACTAATCAAGTTCGCCGCACAAATAGCACCAAAAGGAAACTTTCGCCTAGTTTGCATGCGGATTTTAACAACTTTGTGCATGCTGAAAATATAGCTTTGCAACCTGGCACAAATTTAATAGAACTAAAAGCAAAGGCTACGCGCGTTGGAACTTGGCAGTTTAAACAGGTAAATGAGTTGATCTGCAAAATTTTGCTTCTTATTAGTGCCTGTCAACAGACAAATTCAACAGCGTTTCAATTCACATTTCTGTCTTTGGTTATTTAATTAAAATTATAATTGTATCGAAGAAAATGGAACGTAAGTCTCATATATTGTTTGATTTTTATTTTTATAAAAATTTCACGTTTAAAGAATTATTATATAGTCATATCTTTCAAGTGACTGTTATTTCAAGCAAGCAGTGTACGAGAATAGGAGAGCCGCAAATAAAGAAAAGCCTTAAACACGTCTGCTATGTGAATAGAGAATAGAATAGAAAAATCTATTAATATTGATTGTGGTTGAATAGAATTTAAAGCAATACACAAGACAGCAAATATATATTTATCTTGTGTTTTGCTTTAAATTGTAAACAATTTTGCAAAAAAACTGGAGTTATAGCGATACATCTTGTTTATTTAGACTTTGAAAAATAATTTCGCATTTTAATACACACATAACTTCCTTTCTATATTATCCATCCGTACAAATTCTATTCTATACGTATAGTATATATTAAACTCTTGTGAAGTTTTCATCCTGCTCGATTTTTCATAATTAAGGAATAGATTTGCTTCAGTTTTGTAAAGACATGTATATGATTTCTCTTAACTATATATTTTCAGCTGTGTATCAGTATGTCAACTTTGCAATTTCTTTCGGAATATTTACCTAACACTACGCCGTCATTTGAAATTACCAACAAGCCCGCCACCGCTACACTTCGCTTCAAGACACTTATAGCTGGTGTCGTTCAAGCAATTGAGCTACATGTGGATGGCGGCAGCTTCATTTTTCCTGTGGATGCAAAAATAACAATCAAATGTTCAAAAAATTTACGCATTCGCTTTTCTCAAAACAAGAATGAAGAGTCTTACGATGATGACTCAACATTTCAATCTGTTTTGGAGGTACCATTACTACAATTTCAATCCTTTGAGGAGCGCATTTTTTCTTTGGAAGTTTTGACAGACATCACATGGCGGAAAGCGATTAAACGTTATGAACACCAAATTTCACTAAGTTGCCCATGGTCACGCAATGATCTGCAGATTCCAATTGAATTCCAGTCGGCTATTGAAGCTACTTGCCGCTTGCACTCATGCGGTACACAAAAGTTCCTCCAGGTGATCATAAAAGGTTTGGAGGCGAATCTACTTCTCCACGATGCTATAGTCAAATGTGACGTTCAAGGCGTGCGGCTGATTGACTTGAACCCAATGCAAAATCATCCAATTGTTTGTATTAATGTTTATAAGTATATTATTCGAAGCTTAATTCTTGGTTTGGTTTTCAGGAAATATACAAAAGTCTGACTGTTTCCTATCTGTATGAAGTACAAGTGGAACCCTTGAAAACTGAAAACGATTTACCCATTGTTAAAGTCCATTTTGTTGTAAAGTACGCACACGTCTCACAGTCAAAAGTTTGGCGTAATTTCGGATGCGCCTTCGATCTGGTTGACTATACCACATTGTTCAAGGTACAGGCACAATTAGAGCCCAATGAACTGTGTCGCTTACGTTCGGTGTGTAATATGAACTTAAAGATTACTAAGGTGCATGAGAATCCCTATACAGATTTAATGTATGAAGTTCTAAATGATCAGAATTTGTGGGCAGTCTGCGGCCGATCGGCAGGTAAGTCTAATATAAATATGAAGAATTCGGGGAATTTGTGTGGTACCTACGCATCGTTTGAAAGAGTTGCCAAAGTAATGGCAGAATTGCGTAAACTCCCTCTTATTAGTTTATGAGCTTCTGTCGTTTATTGAAAATCTTTGCAGGTGTTATTTCCATGAAGGACGTTGACAGTCATTCTATTTCACTTGATATTATGCCATTGAGTACAGGGTTCCTGCCTATGCCCAGCATACGATTATCTAAGTATATTGCTGGCGGTAAAAACAAAAACGATGCACACTCCAAAGTTCACCCATTTCCGCCTGGTCAGGTGTATAACTCGACCAAAAGTATGCAGATGCATGTAATAGCGAGTGTTAATGGTGAACAGTAATAGCTATTATTATCATCATATAAAACATATAATTATGAATTAATATTAAAAACTATTTATGTGAAATATCAAATAAGACGAAATAGAAAATTAAAATATTATTTTTTTATTATTACTCTACTTAACTACCCTGCTGTCGCTACAAAAGCGAATGAATTATGGGTATATCTCTATAAATAGTTGCTCGCAGAGTTAAATCCGAATGATAGTGTCTTTTATTAATAGCGATTTATTGAGCTAAATAAATTTAATAATAAATTTATAGCCATTCTTTTATTTCGAACAGATTTCGTTTATGTCGAATGAAACTGTCACAATTTTGAAGCACTTTCTAGTTTTGTGAACTGAGTAAAGTGCAGTATGTTGAAGTCGGTCACCGACGACGATACCCTTCAGCAGTTTTCTGTAGATGATTTTATAAAATTTGATTTGGAGTCTCAGTTATAATAACTCCAAAAATAAGCTGTGAAAAAATGTTTGTGTGCGTATGATATCTCCAGTTGAAAATATATGATAGACGATTTTGATAACAATTCAAATTAAATGAAATTTTTTTTTTTTTTGCTCAATGTAAGGCAGTTGGTTTTTTACCTCAAGAAATCCTAATCAACTAAGCTCAAATTAAAAAACTTGGAAACACAAATATTTGATATTTTATATGTCTATTTGCTCATGGGTACATTATTCAATAAATTGCATATACATATTTCATAAAATGCCTTTTTTTCTTCTCTGTTATAATAAGCAATAAATTTGATTTTAATGCATGAAAGTGGTTCAGGATATCCATTTATTTTTTTGTTTTTGTTTAAACCAATTAAGGGTATTATGCTGCCGTCTATAACCTTGTAGATATCATACATTTTATTCTGCAACGATTCTGGTATACAAATTGCAATTTTTATGAAACACAATAAACGCTACGCAGCGATACCCAATTTCTGATAAACGAAACGCACTGGTAGGGGTCAAAAATGAACCAACGCGTGGAGTATTTTTTCAAGAAAGTAACCTTTATACTTAGTCTTGAAATAATCTCTTACCCATGCCATAGGCAAGATCAGCAATAACAATATGACTGGTACCGGCTTTATATGGTGGTAGATAAGAAGTTGCAGGCTGGCAACTGTGAATCTGGCTTTAGTATTTGTATATGATTTGAGCCCGCCGCCATCAGACACACCCACGGCATGCGCGCACACTATCATAATCATATGTTTTCATGCTATTATCACGTTTCTTTTCGGCTTATCTTATGGTTTTGTTTAGTGTATTTTATTTTTTCTTTTAGATTTTTTTATTTTTTTTATCAGTCGCAAAGTCTATAGCTATGTTCATACACATTCACAAGTCTATTGTATTATTATCGCCTGTGACGTCAGAGCGCCCGGCGTTTATATTTTGACAGTAATACTTATTCTCTTGGTTGCTGTTGGTGAGAGTATGTTTATTTTGTATCACATAAGTCTTTGACGTGCTCTGCAAAGTGATATAAAGGGTATATTGAATTTAGGGAAGGAAAAATGTTTGGATATATGATATAATATTTTGACAACTCAACAAAATAAAAAAGCTGTTTAGTTGAATTATTCGTTTATTTATAAAGATATCGTAACCAGATTTGTTTTTCAAATACATTGAACGATATTGGAATATTCTTAAGCAATGTGTCAATTTTGGCCAAAATCCAAATAGTCATTTATATATTATTTGTTTCCTTTTTTTTAATATCGTAACGCACTTTCCACCAAGTTTTTATAAAAACAGCTTGATTTTATCAAATAGCTCCGACCGATTCGATTATAAAACTCGTTTTACACTAAATTTCTGCATGTTTGTCACGTCTTTGGCAACTTTAATTGCTTTAATCGCAATCAAGTGGTACAGGGTATTCCAAAGTCGTTCAATTTTTATGTACGCCATATTTTTATTTATTTTTTTTTTTTTATATTTAACGTATGTCTTGTACAGGCCAGACATATCGACGCTCCATCTTCGAACATTACGTTTATTGTGCAATCAAGTTGCTTTAAAGTAAATGCAAGGTATTTTGTTAAGATGGGAACGAGAAAATTATTAAGGTTACGTTAAAAAACAGCTCAATGAGGCTTATCATCGGTTATTAAAAACAAGGAAATATTGTATATGAATTGCTAAATAATCAAGGAAGTTGCATTTTTCTGCGTTTGCTCAGAGCTTCTCAAAAGAAGAATTGCTCTTTTCTCTGCAGGCTTCATAAATTATTTATAGAAGCATTCGTTTTGGTCGCATATACACATATATGGATTGTTGTCCACTGCCCTGTAATAGATCTGCCAAATGCCAATCATTGTAAAAGGTCATACTCACAAATATATATATATATATATATATATATATATGAATAAGAGTCGTGGTGATACAATGCTTGGGAAATATAAATTTCTCAAAATGTCAATGTAGCAATTTATGTACCCAACTAGGATGCGTTTTCAACCACAATTACTTGCTAACAAAATGATTTCTTAAATAAAAATGGTGCACGATACAGTCATTGGCGGATGTTTTTGGAATGTCCTGTACCACTTCTATACAAATAAATCAGCAATATTGCTTACGTAATGCATATGTTTAAACGATTGACTCCATTAATAATAATCCAATCTTTAACTTACAAATTCAATTCCATCATTGTCATCATTATTTCCTTAAACTTTTTAAGGAGCATTGGACAAATTGCTTTATATTATTCCAGTATTCCAGTACACTAATATAGGGTAGGGTGGTACCCTACAAAGAGCATTAATTTGGTAAATACTCAACAATTTCTACGGGTGCGATTGGCTGCGGTTAAACTGCTACGATCTGAGACTATAAAAGAAATTAACTTATATGGTATGGTTACTAAAATGCCTTTTTTCAACTATTCTCTGGAAAATTTATCAAATCATATCAAGTATTGCTTTGCCGTAGTTCAAGTTGTTTGCATGAAGAATTCTGATAATTATTTATATATTTTTAATTTAGGGGTCCAGTCGATCTTATAACAAGACAATATTAAAATTAAGAAATATTAAATTAGAACAAGGCAAATTTAATATAAAACTAATCTGTATCCCTAGCGTGATGGGTTAATTTGATGATAGATTTGTAACTTCTCACATCTGAGGCTGACTACGAACTTGGATGTACAACGTAAAAGATGAAAAAATGAAGTCAAATAAAAATTTTAACATTTCGTAATAAAAGGAGCCAAAAGGTCAGTGTTGACGGATATAGGGTTTCATAGTTCGCGATTGGTCAAAAGAAATTTTGTTAAGAAATGTATGAAATGTTCCACAATCTTTTTTTATTTTATAAGTCGATTTCTACAAGAATAGGACAGCAGTCTAATATTAGAATCCTAATTCTAGTCCCGAACAGTAATAAAATTGATTAAGATATAGGTGGTTTCCAATACACCATAGCTGCAGATGTTTAAACAATAATCAAAAGAACAGAAAACATTAAAAACAAAGGTGGACTGGCTCTCAATTTACATAGCCTGTGAGCTGTGGGAAGAATATTCTACTGGAATGCAGTCAACACACACACACACACACACATATATATATATATAAATCATAGTGCAAATGTGTCAACTTTTTCTCACACATTTGTTAGATTGTCGCTCACGCACTCTTTGGCGCTCTTGCTGACTATAAGGAAAAACTTTATCCAGCACTTATCCGTCGAAACAACGATGAAAACTCGCTTTGCAAGAAATAGCTGATTTAAACCATTATATATTACAAGGGGTAACAAAAGCTATTTTTTTTGTAAATTATGATTCCTATGCTAAATTAATTTTTAAATTGTTATACATTAACTGGATGCGTAGAATCATTGAAATCACAGATAAATTTTGCACCTTCATTCTCAAAAGTAAGCAAAATTATGGTAAATTATTTAATGCTTTATTTCCCCAAATACTTAATCGAAATCTATTCGGTCAATAAAATAAACTTAGTGTCCTGAACAGTTTTCTTAACAAACAAATTTGTAAATTTATTAAACTTCTACTGCAAAATCCATATTGTATAAAAGTGATTTTTAATTAAACTCTAGCTATATTTTTTGTTAGTTACCAACCCAATCGCTTAATAGCGGAATTCAGTGGTGTTCCCCAAGTCTACGTTGTCATCACAATCATTAAACTTCTAATAAGTTAAACTGATGATGATAAACAGCCACACGAGGGTCGTCTCAGATTTAGTAAGACTGAAATAAATGAATAAGCGAAGTTCACTCATCTTAGGTTCACAATTTTTCATCTTCACATATTAAATTTTTACATTCACAAGTACAACAACAGCTCTGTTCAAGCGCCTCAATTAACTTTTTTAACTTGTTAACTTACTTCTGCTCGGTCTGCTAGAATATAGGGAGCTTAATGTTTCTAATAAATTCTAAGAAAAGCTACATATGTATAACACAACATAAAAATAAATCGTTTAAGATTCTTAAATTAAAAATAAGTCGTTGATAACTCCTCCATCCGTTGGCTATTCGGCAAAGTATGAGTCGACCCTCGTAAATACATTCTGATAAGGATGTCGCGAGAGCAATTTAAAATGCACTTTAATCAAATTGGGTTTAGCTTACCAAATGAGAGCTTGGTCTGATTGGAAGATACTAAACAGTTTTCTAGCAATTGTTCAAAAGTATTTCAAACGGAACGTTTGTTGGTACGGGTGATAATCAGCCTAATTCTAGTAGGCGTATAGGCAAATAATTTGTACCGTGCAAGATGTTGCGCCGGCGCGTGGGAATTCCTGTAATCAGGATATACCACATATACCACAAACTGTGCGTAGTTTAGTCAACAGGCAATTGCTGTATACCATGGGGGGCGTTTAGGAAAGCCCAAAAGAGTTAAGAGTTTGAGTTGAGGGCGATCTTAGGCTATGCGACATTCATATTTGGTTGCATTCACATAAACAAAGTTGACGCCTACGAAAAATTGGGCGTCTCCTCAGACACGCAAACAAATTACAAATTTTATGCTTGCTTAGCAACCGAATGCGTTCTTGTTAAAAATTGTTTCCTACTTGTGCCAGATGCCAGGTCGTCATCATTGCTGTAAACCGTAAGTCAAACGCCCCCTTATAGCGAATCGATCAAAGGCCTAGCTGCATAACAGTTCCACAATGTTTTTGGGGATTTGTAGAAGGACGGTTAAGACTATAGTCTCAGGGTCTTTAACATTTTTCAGTTAAAAAACATAGTACAACTCCAGTATATGTCTACTATTAATGGATGAAAACAAAACCGTATTTGAGCGTACGTATAATATCTTTCATTTACGTAGTACACATGTAAATGGAAAAGAATTATGGCAATTGTATGAAACCAGCATGACGAACATCGAACCGAAACCCAGTCTAGCATTCGATGAGTACAGGCGGGGTCGGTCCATCCACAGCCCAAGTCCCAATGTGTATGTGTTCTAATAATATATGTATGTATGTATGGTATGTACTTACTAATGTACATAGTACTCTGTACATGACAGAGCTCAAACGAGCTCCGTCCGCGTCTAGTGACTATGAGCACAAGTTGAACGTGGCAAAGGAAAAGCGAACCGTATGGGCATGGGTACGGTTCGAACAGTTCGCTGCGGTCGTTGCGTTAACGACGATGGCGACTCTGTACATTTCTTATCAATGTGACCACAATAAAAAAAAATGAAATGTAAAAAAAATATAAAAAAATGTACATTATAGTATAAAAAACATATTGAAAATATATATATGGTTGCCGCGTCGCGTAAAAAGAATTTCAAAACAAAAGAAATACATACATATATAAATATTGTACATTATTTTTATATATGGTAAATGATGTATTTAAGTAAATGGCTCTGTATAAGAAATAAGTTAATATGTAGAAAATTGGTCGACATAAAGTTTTTTTAAGCGACTTCCTGTCAAAGTTCATGTAAAGCAGTAAGTAGTGTTGTAGTGCAGTGAGAGCATTGTAAAAAACGAGCAATAGCTTTAAAGATTATAATATACACATAAGGTTCTTCTACTATTCTTAAGATTTACTTCATTTTCTCTAAATCTTTCGTTGGCATATTAATTCTTTGAACTATGGGGTTCTTGCCTCGTATATCGTTCGAACTGTATCTGAGTGCTCTATCAATTCTTCCTCATAAGCCTCGTTAGTGCAAATTCTACAAAAGTCAATGCGCATGGCGTTAAATCTGAACTGTGAGTGGAATGCCACTGCCAGCAACGAATTCTACAGAAATCATTTAAGCAATTTTGACTCTGCATTGGATGCAGCCAAATAAAAACCTGGTTTTGGATTGGGGGAATCCAATAAACTACAAATGTTTTTTTTTTTATACGGATTCCATTAAAAATGTTTTGACGAAATATAATTAGCTTATGCGTGGGTCGTGGGCCCTTCGTTTACGCCTAATAGTACAAATTAGATTCAATGAAAATTAGTCAGCTTCACAAATCGAACTTGGCTTGTGTTTGAAGTTATTCGAAAATTCCTGTCTCAGGTGTTTTGCTCATCTGTGTCATTCTATGTGTGTACTTTGATATTGGTAGTGGATATTAATGTGTTTCCCGGTTTTTATTCAGTTTGAATAATTTAAGGGTCATGCCGTCAACTTATAGATATTGCACTAAGGTCTAACAAATTGTAAGTTCTTTGTTTTAAAATGTTCATCATATCCTTGAGCCATAGCAGCCTATGCAGAGTTTGCAATCCATAGGAGACTATAGCTGTATGGCCAGACCCATGTGATTGTCCCGATATGTAAGTCTTTGATATCGTTGTTTTTGGCTTATTCGCTGCCATTATGGTAAATTTTCTTGCAACATCAGTAGTTTCAAGACAATGGATTAAAAAAAAAAACAACAACAAAAGAGGGGTACATTTTTTTTGTCTTGTCCTTTCGAAATATTTGGTGACTGTTATCAGATATTAAAAAAATAAATCCAAATTCTTGCTAAAACAAGTAGTGTACTTTCAAAATACTCAGTTACATTATTGTTATCAAAATGGACAAACGTTACTTTATTTTTGTTTTTATTTTTTTCCATAAATATCAATCTGTTTAGATTAACAATAAGTTATTAGCATAGAGGGCTTGAAATTACAATGGTCTTTTCCTTTGCAAGGGGACATTACTGTTTTAATTTATATGTATATTTAGTATTTTATGATTAAAATTAATTAAACTTAAAAATAATTTTATATAGCTGAAGCTGTAGCAAAGTGGTATAGATATGATGATACTTTAATGTAATAATCTGCAGTAATTTGAACTCTCTGAATGTTTTATTTTTTCGAAAGCCCTACGATGCTCCTGTGATAAATTGAAGGGGTTTTCTGAAATTTAACTATGCTGCCTTTGCGCTACAACTGTTGTCAGTAAGTCCACATCGGTGATTTAAAATAAAGCCATAATTTAGTGTTATTGGAGAGGACCTTACCTAATTGTTTTTGTAAGTGGCGTATTAAGTATTAAAATACGAGATTAATCTTTCATATGGTAGGTTAATTTTTTTCTTAATTTTTATTTCTTTTTATTTTTTATCTGCAAAAAAAGCAATCGTATATTGTCGAAAAAAGTGTCGCTCAGTTGCGATTACTCTAAGTTGAGATTGGGAAACCTAAATCTCTCAAAAGTGGCTTCAGCATCACAGAGAGAGATCAATGCTAATCGAAAACTTAAGTCGCAGATCACGTTGGGTGCTATTCACTTATTCAATAATAAGGAAATTGGTGCTTGTTGCAAAGGTAAAGCAAAGGAACATGTACGATTAACGTTCTGCATAGGTTGGGTACATGCAGTTGTAGTCTATAATGAGCTGACTAAACCAATTAAAACCATAAATGGGCAATGTTTTCTGACTAAAACTTATGATTTTTCAACATCACAACATTCGGCCCGTGCGGTGGTAGGTTTCAGAAATTATTTGAAAAGACTACTGGGGAAGTTTCTTCTTCTTGGGGTTCATTGTTTTGGGTGTTTTAAAGAAATCGGACGCACAATGAAGTGTTTCGTACTTTTTGTTTGATATATATTTGTTTAATATATAAATTTTTGCATAAAAAAAGCGAACCAATTAAATTTAGGCTGTCCCTAAAATAATGTGCTTAAGTACCTTTGTTTCGTCTTAAAAACTGAGGCTGAATATATTGGCATGCAAACAGAGAATCGTGCTTTTAGTCCTTTTGAAGGTAAATCTTAAAAACCACCATTAGAGAATTGTTGACCACAGAATAAAAATATCCATAAAATTGTAATTCAAAATAAATAAACCGCAATATTACAATTCAAATGGAAAGCATAACGAAGACAAACAATGATTTTTCTGAAATATATGTGCATATACATGTGCAGTGTAAGCATTACATTATTATTATAAACAAAATCAGAGCCATGTATAAAATGTCCAAATATACACTCTACATACATACATACTACATACAAACTGTGTGCACTGTGTACATACAGCGTTGTATATCCAAAAAAAAAAATAAAACGTGTGCCCGCTACAGTTGGGACATCCCGAACGGAACTATGCAAACAAAATATTTCACTTACATATATATCTGTATCTCTTTGGCCATTTGGCTTAATTGCCAGGCTTGCACTTAATTGCCGCAGCTATGTTATTGTTGTTTTTCATAAAAACCACTCCAGACTAGGTGAAAACTGTGCCAGACAATTCGACCGCACCTTAGACTTCATTCCATCCCAATGAGGTCTTTGCCATAAGCGTGGCAAGTTGGTGCTGTGTGTACTTGTTTGTACTGTTCAGTCACAGGTTCTACCTGTACGACCAACCTATAATTTGTTTGACAGGATACGGCTAGACAGACACATGCACATCGAATGCAATGTTACGAATAACTTCCTTTGTCCATTTATTACTGCACTGAGACAACGTAAGCACACAAAAATTGAACATTTTTTTTTAACTTCAGGTAAACAATGCGGTATTGTGTTTGTTAACTTGTCAATATCTATGCTAATTGTTGCATTTGTATATATTACTATTGATTATTATTATAGAAAAATAAAAATAGCGAATTTTAGGAATAAGAACGTCCATACAGAATGCGTCGTAGTCGTCATGGTCGTCGTCGTTTGCAGACACATGCTCAAACAAGAAGCAAAATTTTTGATCCTGTCGGCACGTGTCTACAATCCCTCAACACCTTTTACCAATGCTGTTTCAGGTACTGCAAGGTTGTTCTTTCAAATTCGAACTACCTGAAACGTTGTTCATTAATAAAGTCAATTGTGGACGGAACGATTAGCGTTTATCAGTTGGGTTGTTTTTAGACATTTTAGCGGTTTTTTGTAATTTGAACAAAGAAACTGATTTGGGAAACTCAACTGTGAGCAATTGACCCTTAAATATGCAGCAAATATGTTTCAGCTGCAATATTACATAGTACCCATGTTTCTGTGTATTTAGAATTTTTATTTGTTATTAAAGGATAAGGCGCCTAAACATAGTCTTTTGTGCAAACGAAACATAAAAACATTTTTATGTGGTTAGGACATTTGAAGTCAACAAAATTAAAATAAATAAATAAAAAAAAGGAATAACGACACGCTCTCATTTTCCCAACATTTAATTATTAATAGATTTAATTATTAATTTAGCTCTAGCTTTTTTTTGTACTTTTACTGAGCTATGAGTATGGAATCGGCAGGATTTTCAGTTCTGGATCATGCAATCGTTGAAAACGATTAAGTAGATTTTTGCGTATAGATTTGATTAATTATGGATCTTCCTTTTATACAGTGCTTTGATATGCCGGAAAAGCCGCACTTATTATGATTCTTATCGTTTCTCGTAATTTGATTTGTGAAATTTTTCCAAAAAATTTTTTAACTTCAGAGCAGAACTGATCTTGTTAACTTCCTTCAAATGACAACTGCACGTAAGCATACGAAGGACTAAGATAGACCTGCCCACATACATATATTAATTCACAATTATTACATTACAAAAATTCATGACAATGCTAACATCAACGAAATTCTCCAACTTCAAAATGGCTTATGATTCTTAACAGCACCTTTGTTAAAAATCATAAAGCAACTGATAATTCGTGGTTGAGTCTTTAAACTAAAACTCGCATATTGGACGCGTTCTCAAGTGTCAAATAAATTAAAGTTTAGAATTACACTTCAGACTAAAAGAACACTGAGCACAAACTAAACCATTTCTTGTTTCGGGTGATCATTGTAACTGTTGCGTTTGAAGTATAAAGATTAAAAAGGCATAAATATATACATCGGCAGCGATGATATGTGATATACTTTTTTAGTGCTATTCTGTACTTTTTAATGCGTATAGGATAGATTGTACTTGTTGTTAAATTTTCGAACATCATAAATCCGTCAAAACACATAATCCCATGTTTCAAGTGGAATTGAAGTCAAATTTAATGTTAAGTAATGTGTGGTTTTAATCCCATGGGTTTTACTCATTGTCTAACAAGTTTACCTCATTTTAATACCATAGATTGCATACAATTCTGCCTCGATTAACTAATTTATACGGCTCAATGGTATTTGGCATTCAACTGTGAATTCCCACACCTACAAGTAAAATAATTTAAACTTCTCTGAACCTTATACATAAATCTTTCTGAGCGACTAATATTATTTACGGCTCATTTAAGATTCAAATGTAAAAGATGAAAACACATTTAAACTGCCATTGCATTAATATTACTTGGGATAATTGTGAAATTCTATACTGAAAGGATAAGCTAAAGAACCCTGTTCCGTGGCTTTCTTAACTTTGCCATACTCACCGAAATTGAAAGGGGTTGTAGAAATTGCCGCAATCTGACAATTTAATAATAAAATTTCTACAAAACGTCGGAAAAAGCAAAATATAGAGAACGGTGGGTGGAATAAGACTTCGCATTTTTGAAATTTTACGCCTCCCGACATATTTCGACTTGAACAACAAACCTACGATTCTGCGTGCTCTATTTGTGTTTAGCACGGATCTTGATTAAGTAAAGCCGCCAGATCCTCATTTTCAAACTGTTTTAGTTGTTCTTCTGAACGCTCTGCATGACTTGTCGGTCGAAATACATTTACCATAAACTTTTAGAATCTTTTGACGGGCTTTTGTTTTGTAGTTCCCTTCCCATTAAAGGAAAAAATAAAATCTTCCCGCAAAAGCTGCTTATTTTACAGAAAAACGGACATTTTTAAGGAAAAAAAAAAAACAATTTTGTTGTCAAACGCCAATGCATACTAATTATTAATCACTTACAATAAATCATTGTTTACTAAATTTTCTTTTATTTTTTTTTACAGGTCACGACTCGTTTTTGTCATCTTACCTATCTATAAGGTGTGTGTTTTGACTGTAAAAAATGCGGGAAATTAAAGTTGATGCTAACTATTTTAAGATACCCTCTACCAGATTTCTGCAAAAGAATCAATTGCTCATAATCCGATTTTTATTGATTTCCATTTATTAAAATAATAAATTAATTCGATACGAATTTATTAGGATAGTTTTGAAAACAAAAACTCCTGCACACCGCAAACAATTCGGTTATTATTACGTTGGGGATCTCCGAATTTTCCCTCTGCGTTTCACATACATTACATATGGTATCGGGTATAATTAAATGCTTTTATCCGTTGTTTGACGACATTTCATTTTTTTATTTGAATATTTATAATCATAACTACATTTAAAATTAAAAACATCTTCTTTTCGTGAGGATTTTATTATTTTGTGTAATTATATATAAAAGATTGGGTGTATTCAAATGGATTTCAATGAGAGTCACTATTTTTAGCATTGGTAAATTTAATTGTCTTTGAGCTCAATACATTTTTTTAATTCAAAACATAGAACTGAGCTACTGAGCTACTATTTTAGAATACTTATCAAGTTTATCAAAGCGTAACATTTGTTACGCTAATCGGTTGGGGGCTTCATATCCCAAGTGTGAGAACTTTGGTTACAGTACGTGGGTACGTGAGTTGTATAGTACGCTGGAGCTAAACCACTAAAAAGTCTAAGCGGCTTTGAATTGCAAGAAATTGAGTTGAGTTTGTATTAAGAAACTTCGCTTAATCGTTTGTTAGTACTACGCTCTTACCGGAATTACTGATCCCCGGCAATGTTCTATCGCATAAATTGTATAGACAAATATGAAGAAAAGGGAAAACAATAACGAATTTAGGAACACACCGTATAAAGTAAACAAAACGTTTAGCTCCTTCACAATTTAAGTCTGTGTTAAGAACCCTTACATATATAGTATAGTTGCTGTCATGTCTTATGTACTAAGTCAGAAATAATAAGCCGGCCTTACACACATGCCGCTTTTTTTGATTTAGCTTAGCTAACGAACTAGAAGCGTTTCGGAGCGTTATCACTTTATGTCGGATTTTTAATTTTTAACAACAAATGCACAATGTCTACAAAGGTTATATGTATACGGCATAAGTATATAGCCATTTTCCGTGGGCCGACCCACTTGAGAGTTGTCTAGCATTTGCTTCGGTTTCTTGAAATGGATTTTAAAGTGTCCAAACAGATCGTTAGACACCCTATCCAAATGACGATAAAACACTATTTAATTTCAATCAATTTCTTGGTGTACTTAAAATCTTTACGACTTTACAACCCTTCGTATGGTTTTTCATCAACTATTAGAATTTTATGGCTTCGTTTTGTTGACTCCTGAATTTGCATATAGGGAAAAGTATACTTTGTGAAAGACTTTTACCCAATTTCTAGCTTCTTAAGGTTTTCTCACGATGACCTATTCGATTGTGGGTATTTCGTAATACGACACAATACTGCTTTGCGTGTCCTTCATCTTTCTTAATACACCATAAAAAAAATACATTCATATTTTTCATGTACTTAGAAGAATTTTAGAAATTTGTTGAAATATATCCCATTCATGCACTATAAACCAACTATGTAATACTCGCTCTTAAATGACTTACTTCTTTACATAATTGTGTTGACAACATTATAGTCTTTTTTTGTTTAATGTAGATAGTTATTAAAAATATCATTTGTTAGTTTGATACCTAATATCATATTCCCGAAATAAATTTTTTTCTAGAGTTTGGAATATTAGGGTGATGGTTTATTTAAAATATGTTTGATCTTATCCATTTATAGATGTTTCTTTTTGAGAACATTTTGATAGAAAATTACATTTGTGAAACAACAGTTGAACATAACTTAAAAAATAAATTCATTACTTCTATATCACTATAAATGTAATTTCAATGTTTCAAGGATAAAAGATCTAAATTTGTCGAGTAATGTTAGACTATGGATTTAAAAACTACCAAACTCCTTTTTTTTGGCAAAAATTAAGTATTTGGTTTTATAAGTTTGTTGTCCAGTAATGTCTATATTATTTACAATTTATTTATTTATTCAATTTCTTAAATATATTAAATTATTATTGTATTTGATGTATAAAAAATAATAGAGATTAGCTCTTTTGCAACTTTACAAAGTATATACAGTATATATTATATGTATATAATATATTTTGAATTAACAAAGTACAAAAAAAGTAAAAAGTTGAAGCAATATTAATATTTAAATCATATTTTAAAATGATTTATAATAATATATTATGTACACATATATATCTCAAATAAAAGGCAATATCTTAGCTTATTTCATATAAAACTATATTACGTATAAATAAAGATAAAGTTCAATAACAATATCTCAATATATGGAGTCGACATAAACTATACTTGAAAATTGTTCCTAAGAGGTTAGAGGAAAAGCGTATTCCTTAAATTTTAGAGATGTAATTTCGAGTTTTCGTATGTGGTAATTAGTGCTTTGTTGGAAAACAATAGATATAAAAAATACAAGGAGCGTTCTTTCCGGCTGATTTCAAAGAACGCTTGTTTCCAAGCAAATCCACAGGAGAAAAATATACATAGATTCTTTTTAAAAATATGTGAAAATTCTATTTCGAATGGTTGTGACATTTCGACGATAGGAAAGTTATTGACAATGGATATTTGTATCATTATAAAAACAAAGAATTGTGTAGGGAATATCAAATTCTGGATAGCTTCATATAAAAATACAGAAATTTTGTTAAATTATAAAATTAAGTTAAATATAATTTTGGTTGTCGATAGCTAGTTCCAGATCTTAATCCTAATTTCACAGATGTAACTTTAAGTTTTCGTACAAAAATGCAAAGAAAAGTTATTAAATATTTTGCACGCTCATTTTTCATATATAAATATATATGTATGTATATAATATATGCATGTATTTATAAACATATGCATATGTAAATGCCTGCAGAGAGAGAACAACAAGTGGTTCCAAAAACAAAGCAAAAACGGCAAATAAAAACAAAAACAAAAATAAATGTCTGATCGGATCGCCTGGCAAAGTTTAAGAGGCGTAGCTAAAAATTACGCATTAAATTGCATTCGCCAGAGCGAGAGCAATGTTTACGATGCACGAGAGTTGCCTTTGTGCGACAAGGATAGCAGGCAAAACACTAAGAGCGGCACAGAGCGTAGTTCGTTAGTATTGAGCGTTGCCGTTGGTTGTTGCTGTGACGTGCGCAGGCGTTAGAAGCTGTGCAAACATGCATAATAATAGTTCATATATATATACATATGTATATATATATACGTGTGTGTGTGTGTGTGTGTGTTTATATTTATTGTATATATATATTGTATATTGAATATATGCATGCGTATGTGTGTATTATGTATATATGTACTTGCAGTAGTATATTTAGTGATTACTTGTATACACTGTAAAATATAAAGCAGAAATTGTAAATGATAGATGGAGACGAGGAGTAGTGATTGCGGGGTGGGTAAACAACAACAGCAAGTCGAGGAAGATACTGGGGTTGCTGCTGCTGTTGCCGCTGACCCTTGCGGCTCTTATTGGTTTTATGATGGAATTTGTGGTGTGTGTGTGTGTGTGTGTGTGTGTGTGTGTGTATGTATGTATGTAATCATATTATTTGATTTTTGTAGTGGCTTTCAAAAACAATTAAAATGTATATAAACATTCATAAATATGTATATTGTATATTGTATTTAAATATATAAAATTTTATTTTTCTTCTTCTTATTTTTCGAAATACATTTTACGCTGCGACAGTATAGGGCAGTTTGGCTGAAAAACGCATAAGGCACAGTACGTATGTCGCCTCGAGCGGTAAAGCAAACGCGCGGCTTAACCGAAAAGTGAACAAAATATTCTTATTAATAATTAGTTTATCTGTTATAAAAAGTTAATAATATTTGCTAAAACAGTGCCACAAATATGACCAAAACCAGTAAAGTGAATGATAAAGATAAAAACACTAGTTTACCCCGATCAGCTCCAAATTTACTGGCCAATGCTGTAAAAATGAAAATAACAAAAGCCTTATCGAATAACAAATCACAACATCTTAAGCCCGAAGGCCAACGGAATACAATGGCCAGATTGGATTTTGGCTTCATTGGAAACAACGAGACTGCAAAAACGTCATCTTTAATTGAACAAACCTCAGGATCAAGCGAATGCAACCAACCGCAACAAGTAGTTGTACAGGCAATGAAAGAGACGGCAACAAACACCATACACCGTAATTGTGGTGACAACGTCAACGAGAACGACGACGACAACGACAATGACGACAACGACAACCACAACAACGGCGACGACGACGACGACGACCACGACGACGACAACGACGACAGAATATTAAAGGCACATTCATCAGTTCTCAGCGAGACAGCAAACCAAAAGGTTATATCAGTTGTCAGCGCAGGCGCATTAAGAGTGTCGGACAGTACAGCAACAGTAGCAACAGCTTCGTTGTCATTATCGTCGTCAAATGATAGCTTAAGAGAATCTTCTCAAGCAACAGCAGCAAGAGTTGCGCCGGTACTTGTGATAAACAATAATAATAAACAGCAAATCCACTCGCCAAATAATAATAATAACAATAATAACAGTGAGTGTGTTGATAAAATTAAAAGTGAATCGAACGCCCCTCAAGCAGATCAAGAGACGATTACAGCTCATGAGTTGCCGTTGCATTACCGCGGTCTAAACAATTCGGTTATTATAGCAAACTATGCACATCAGCAACACCAACAACAACAAAACCAGCAGCAGCAGCCGCAGCAGCATCCTCATCAAGATCAAAATCCACATCATCATCATCAACAGCAGCAGCAAGAACAACAACAACAACAGCAACAACAGCAAGCACCCGAACAATTTCAACTCTACGATCAGCTATATTTACAACCACAACAACATTTACAACAGGATCTCCAAACGCTACAACAGCAACAACAGCAGCAGCAGCAGCAGCAACAGCAACAACAGCAATCACAACAACAGCATGCTAACTGGCTAATCTATAATAGTCCTTACGATCTAACTTTGACACATTTAACATATCCTCACGGCATTTACGACAGCACAACGGATACCATAATGCGAAACAATTTTACATTGTACAGCGCATATGGAGGAGGTGGCGGAGGCGCTGGCGCCACGCCCACATCTCTGTCACACGATCAAATGCAACATCATATTGTGGCCATCAATGGTGCGGTGAATTCTGTTATGACAGATCCTCATAATACCCAAACGCCGCCAAATATTGATGAGGTTATACAGGATACCCTGAAAGATGAATGTTATGAGGACAGTCATCCGTCTAGCTACCACATGCTTACTTCGGTTGCTGATTTGCATGCCCTCAAAGATACCAATGTCACCATCTATCCCATCTCCCACGACCATCTGGTACATCAACAACAACACCATAATTCAACAAACTCAGTTGTCGATGAATCGCCATCGCCGCAAGATGGTAATGTAACCAGAATGCAAATCACCCAATTGAACAGTGCACCGACTTGCAGTTCCCTGCATCGCGGAGATAGCTTTGCCAATTTGACACCAGAGCATGCCACCTATTTCCCATCACCATTGAGTCCAGTGCTACAAAGCAGGTAAGGTTGCAAAAAACAAAAAAAAATGGAGATCATCGATAGGTATAGTTGAGATCATACCTTTCGATCGTTCCAAATCCCCCAAAACCAGGGTGTACTTTTCGTTTGTTATTTTTATGATTGTTATTATAATTTTTACAAAAAGTCGGTATGAATAACTATTATAATAATAGCCAACTTCACCTGACGCCGCGTATGGTGCACGTGCCTTTTAATGAAAATCTACTGTTTGTCATTTTGTCGCTTAAAGCACTTGTTGTTTCTTTGCAAAAATATTGTACAAAAAAGTACAGACCCACATATGCATATGTATGTATGTATGTATGTATGTATATAGTATATAAAAATAAAATGCGATGCAGCACACTTTGAAGTCATGATCGTTCTCTGGTCGTTTGGTTTCTGGTCATTGGGGCGTTTAGTTATGTGATTCATGTTTTTTTAGTTCGACTGTTGGAAACATGGTACTTCCATTCTTCCCGATTCTACGCCTCACTTAGAGAATTTTGTTTTATTTCAATATGAGTAATTTTTTTGGGAAATACCTACCCATATCATTAGTTTTCAAGTTGTACTCTATGGATAGAGCGCTGCGAATATTTTAGAAAATTTTATTTTTCATATATTTGCATTATATTAGGGAACTTTAGACAAATGATTTTCATAAATAATACGCCATTATTTACTAGCCATAGCCCCTTATTTTATTACTATATACTGTATCGGATCGATAGAATTTTGATAGGGCCTTGAGCTTGCTAAGCGTCATAATAAAAACTAATCTTTTAAAACGCTTTATTACAATCCAAAAATGTATTCAAACCAAATTATTACGGCTTACATTTATGCGAGTTACTCTGTATGTAAATTAATGTGTTTTTTGCAAAAAAAAATTCTTTACATTTTCAAGTGTTTTTTTTTTCAAGCTTGGCAAAAAATCTGTTCTATTTGTTTAATTTTTACGGAATTCTTTAGCTAAACACAGCTGCTTTAGAATGACCATATTATAACTGGGCTTTCCAACGTTAGAGTTAAACATAAGTCAATTTGCTTTATTAAAAATTTCAGTCTCACTTTGATGTGAATATTCTGTAGCTAAGGTTTTTACATATTTTATGTAGTTACTACATATAAGTCTTGTCTCTGGAAATCTTAAGATTCGAAGAAGAAATGTCGAGTAAAAAAAACTGTCACAAATCATATCAATCTACAGGGTATCTTTTAGTCGATCTGTTTGGAGATACGCCGCCGATCTACTTATTTAGTTTGCCTTTTCTCAGCTGTTGAGTTTTCTCGCCGAAATCAAAATATACAATATTCTCCAATTTCATAAACAAACTCACTCCTACATTCAGTTTAGTTGTATCACTTTATTTATTCATTCATATTTTTGATGTATTGTATTATATAGATTTGTATATAATACTTAATAAAGAGGATCCCTCTTTACCAGCAAAACACAACTGACTCATCGGACTGTACGTAGTCGATGGTAACCACAAGTGATCATATTGATCGCTATGAGGTTTGCTCGGTTCTTTCTGAATCATTGGTAAAATGTAAAAATGTTAACAATGCTCTACAAACGGTTACAAGCAAAACACACATGTTGGACTTCAAACTAGTTACTTATGGCCTGGTGCGTCAGTGCAATATGACCAAAATGTTTCGTTGTCATTATGCTGGTAAGTAGGTTTAGTACAGGTAGCACGTGCTAGCACTATTCAGAGTCGAAAAATGTGGCTACACGCTTAGGGTTACCCGCATAGACTTGAGAGTTCAGACCTTATGTAGCGTGAATGTTTAGCAACTCAAATATGTCGCATGCAAATTACTGCACTTATAACATAATAATAATAATAATAATAGTGTTCTAAAAACAAAGTAAAAAATGGTAAAAAAACCAGACGTGTCGACGACGTTAGCAACAGCAATTATCGGTTTTCAAGTAGGATTTTTTTTTATTTAAAATAATCTTTTAATTTTCTAAATCATTAAAATAATTCTATTTTATTTAGAATTTATGCTGTATACAATTTATAATAGTTAATTGATCATAATTCATAAAGGGTATTACTTTGTCGTCAGCTAGCGCTTCAAATGTAATAATAAAAAAAAAAAACGAAAACCATAATTTGTTTTAGTGTTTTAGGTTTCAAAATGTGTAAGGAGTTTTTTTTTATTTATTTATGTACAACGCCAAGTTGTAGGTAACCTAAAGCCTCCAAATGACATAGAAAACTTTTTATTTACCCTAAATAACTTTTTAACTTCGCCAGAGTATGCCTGGGCTTTTGACTTAATGTCTGACTGTTTGTCCGTCAGCCAACTTTAGGGTAACTAACCATTGCTGAGTAAGCTCAATATATGGAAGGAGACTTGCGGTTACTTACGATTGCATGGTAGGTACCCTGATGCACCCGCACAAATATTGTGGGATTGAAAACATTTGAATGTTTTTCAGCTTTTCCTCACATTTGAGGGCCCAAATGTTACCTGATGCATGTTACTTAGTTAAATTGAAAACGCGCTTCGCATGTGTGCATACTACTATTGTAGTTTAAATTATATACTTTTTTATTTTTATTTTATTTTTTGTTTGTGTGATGTACCTAATACGCAAAGGTTTCACTTTTGATAGAAACTCGTCAATGGCAAATATTTGCAGCTCTCATTGAACATTATAAAGCAGGAGTTTAGACGTATTAAGACGGGTTGGCGCATTTTTACCGATTTATTATAGTTGCAAGAAGTATGTAAAATAAATCTTAGCATAAAATCTCTATTGGTCCCTAAGTACAACACAAGTATTCCAAATTTGTTGCAAATCAGTCAAACTCTCCTTGAGATATGAAAATATCCTTTTTTTTTGAGTATTTTGCAATATCATTATAAATTTTTTGAACTTCAGAAATTTACTTCAGTAAAGTATTTATAGTGTAGAAATCCACTAATCAACCTTTACAGTTATCAAGATAAGATACTTTTACATTTCGCTTTCAATAACGTTCTACTTTATTTAATCCATTATAGATCTAATCCCTAATATGATAAACTTATCCTTATAAGCATAGTTCTTTGTGAAACGCTTTGGCTTACTGGAATTGTTAAGGAAATTGACAATTTTGTTAAGAAGTGTATTCGAGTCAATGAAACCGTGTAAGAGCTTATGCAAATATAAAATGCCGTGGCATGTTCTACAATCATTTAAAGAAGTTACCTTTAAAAGGCGTAGCTTACAAGAATAGGACAGCAATCGAATGTTGTTATCCCAATTGTTGTAAAAAGTAAAACGTACAGGAGTTTGGTTTTATAAGGTTCATTAAATTCTTTCGACCACCGCTTAATAAATACAAGAACCCCTCTAGCTTTAATTACAATGTTGTAGAGCGTTTTATTAAACTTTAGTTTGTGATCGAACAGAACAACAAGGTCGGACACGCTATGGATGCGTTTCAATGTGAAAGGGCTTAAAGAGTAGGTAGCAAATGTCATAACGTTGCCTTTTGAGACGTTAAGAGACACACTTGTGTATGGATATATTTTGTTATGTACTTCTCTTTTACACCGTCGGGGTCTTATGACATGAATGGCATTGATATTTATCCATCTTAAATGCGTTTGGTTTGTTTTCTGATTTGTTCTATTTTAAGGGATTCCGAGATTCCCGTGGTACTGGATTTTATCCCGAATAGTTAGCAAGCCACATATCTACGGAAAAAAGTAAAATAGTTCATTGCACGATTCGAACCATCAAAAGTTCATCGTTTCATACTTTCTGGGCTGCCATTACTATTTATTGTATCTCATCAGCTCTTTCAAATTACCTTCCCTATGGAATATATTGGTAGGCCAAAGTAGTAAAGTATCAAGTATGCAAGTTTGAGCTCATACTAGAGTGATTATGGGTTAGTTCTCATAACTGCTGTCATCGCATCAGATAACTTGAGTCATGTATGTGACATTTGGTCGAAATCACGCCCAGTCAACTACCAAACCAGAAAAAGATATAACACAGTATGGAGCTCACATATGTACGTAAATATGCTAAAAATACGAAATCTGCGCGAAATGCTCACCTGCAACAAACAACAACAATCGAATGATAAAATAATACATGTGCATATTGTTTTGTTCAATTTAAAATTATAGTTACTTCCTATATACTATAGATGGTGGTTGAGCATGTATCGAAATACTGTGATTGCCGATGTTTCGAAGTCTTCTCGTTGTTAAATGCCCCACAAAGATTTCTGTTTCTGAAAATTGTATTCTTAGTATCTTTAATTTTATATTTTGGATGTTATATGGGTACCTGGTGTCTGAAAAATCGAACAACGCCTTCGGTTCCCTTGTCGTGGTGTTCTTCTTTTTTTTACAATGTTTGTATGTGTGTGTTTTTTTTTATCAGGGTAATCGAACTAGTCGATATATACGCCAGAGAAAAGGAGAACAAAAGGTTCAAAAATAAAAAGCTAAAAGTTTAATCATCGATTTAATATATCGGTATTAGTTACCATTTGGAAGAAGGCCCAGATATGTCTACTGATATACACCTACGTATATATATATATATATATATATATATATATATATATATATATATATATATATATATATATATTTCGATAGATAAAGAGAATATATTTATATATATATATACTCTACAACACATATATATTTACTAGGTATACTATCTGGGTAGTAGTAGTAGAAGTCTGTGCAATTCAATGCAGCTTTTGTTTAGATTTTTTTGCACATAGCTCTGCTGGAGCAGCTGTTGTCGCGACTTCACTGGCATTAAACTTGGTTTGGCGCGAGCTAAAGTCATTATGCAAGCGCGCGTGCCCCGTTACGGTTATTGTTTCGTCTTCCAAGTTTGGGATACAAATTTTGTGCGTTTTTCAGTGTTCGATGTTTTATTTTTTTGTGAGATAACCGTGTGTCGATAATTAAGTTTATGTCTTTTTTTTGCGAATGTTTAGCCTTGCTTGAAACACGCTCGGCTCAGAATAATAATTGTATAATATTTTTGTAGAAATTTTATTGTGCTTCGATTTCAAAACTTTGTGTATTTCGAGAGATATTTTTTATGTTGACGCAGTTTCCTGGACTTTTTCAATGTACTCAAAAATTCAAAGTGCTTTTATAAATATTTCGAAATTAAAGGCATAGCATATTTAAAAGAGTGTAAAATATAAAGAGTATTATAAAATTATATTAACAAGCAGACAAGTTTTTAATTGAAAAAAAATAAAACTCATAATTAAAACTGAACGATCATGTTTTTCTCTAATTTAAATAACATGTATCTAAAAAACTATTGCTATAGGTAATGCAATATAAAAAAATAATTATTATTATTTATGTGTTTCGATATAAGGAATACTAGACAGAAGAAAATGCTCATCATAAATAAGGGTATTGTCTACGTTCATCTGGTGGCTCTTCCAAACGTTTGTCCGCTCGTTTGTCTGAACATCTATATTTTGACACGAAAGTCAGTACGTCGGTTTGCTTTAGAAAAAGGAGTCAGACATACGCACAAGGAGATCGCCAGAAATTTTGTAAAAACAATAAATAAGCATTGGGCGCACTTGGCCTAACTCGAGGATTATTCGTGCGTTCATAACAAGACTGTTATCTTGATGTTTTTGTAGGGCTTCTTCTTTTTCACCTCCTCTATTCTATCTGCAAGAATATTAGACGAAGTGTAATTTTTTTTTTTAATAAAAGAGCATAAAATTCAACAAAGAAATTTAAAAATTAATTTAAAATTTTGCTCAAAATATTCAAAAATTTAATTGAAGGCTGGCATATTTTGGGAAAATAGTTTTAGGGAGTTGAAGACGTGCAAGAAACCTTGCCAAGGATATGCTACTAATTCGATTACTATTACATAGTTTCGTTTTTTTTTTATCAAAATCGGTTATAAATGACGAAATTTCAACAAAAAAGCTAAGACAATATGGAAGAATTGTTTAAGAATATATAGTATAAATAATTTTATTTTCTAAAATCCTTGAGATTGCATGCATTAAAAGTCGTCTTATTTTACGTTTGATAATTTTTGAAATTACAGCTCCGTTTATGCAGGGCCGCTTCTTTCATCGGCGGCGAACGGCTTGCAATATGGAATGCAATCTCCAGCATCACCACTTCACTCACATGCACAGCTGCAGCATCATCAGGACCATCAACATCACCGGCAACACCACCAACAAAATTCCTGCTCAAATAGTCCCGGTCCTAGTAATGGACAAAGCGCACTAGCCAGCTTGGACAATGATTACGGCTCCCCAAAGAGTGGTCATAGCAGTGGCGGAACCTTGCCAGCTTTTCAGCGTATCGCCTCAGTTGGTGTGGCCCCTGGCTATGGTAGCTCTGGAAACGGCGTTGCAAATGGTATTGGCAGCGGTGCTGAACGATCTCCGTATGCATCAATGACAAATTATCGTGCACATGTAAGCAAGAAGAAGGGCTACCCAAAGAGAATTTTAGAAAACGAAGCCAATTGGGCTTCTAGTATTTCACGTATTTCTCTTGGACCACGTAACATTTCCCTCTTTCTTCTTTACCTTTTTTTTAATACAGGGTGACGCTTGGTCCACCAATTATGAGCCAATTAGCTACGCAACTAATGCATCAGCCCAGAGCCACTTAGGTGGTGTTGGAGGTATAGGCACCAGTTCTGCTACGAATGCAATCCGCAAGAGCCAAGGGGTGTCCGCAGGAGCAACAGGTTGTGGGGATAGTAGTGGTGCAACTACAAGTTCAGCCGAACCTTCTAGATTCTTGTCCGCGTCCGCTTCGCTAACAGCAAGTAAGTTTTGGATATAAGAAAATGTGGGTTCTTAAAAATATTGTATATAAAGTATTGCAGATAGTCGTTGATGTTTACTCTCATTACATTGGGGAATCAGTTAAAATTAATTTTTTTTTTTGCTAATTCCGCAGAATGCTCCAGCACAGGAGCAGATTGCATAGTAATTAGGGTGGCAGGATGTTTAATAATGAACTCAACTTTTTGTTTTATATTTATTCATTTATTAGAATTTCTTAAAGTGAGCAGACTTTTAACTTATTTAGAACTCGTGCTTATATGTCATTTTTCTCACACACGTTTGCTTGGTAGTCGCTCTCAAGCTCACTTGCGCTGTTGCTGACTGCAACTCTTGCTCAAAGAAAGAAATGTTTGTTTGTATGAGTTTTGCCCATTTGTGCCTTAAACTATTGAAATAATTTGATCAAAGTCATGAATTAATTTTTCGAATGTTTTTTATTAGTTCGAAAGGTGTTTTATTCTTGTAACCATTGATGCTAAAAAATATGCTTTAAAATTTCTGAAAATATAAAGAGTATATATATCCCCTTCCCCCATTGAAGTAGCCGGAAGACGGACGGGTTAGACCATAACACCGCAATGTTCAACTGCATATAGGATAATAAAACCAATAGTTTAGGTTTAAAATTGTTACTTGTTCGATAGCATGGAAATTCCATTACGACAATTTACTTACGCTAGGAAGTATGATGAAATTTTAATGGTAATAAATTCAATTAATTATAATAATCAGCTCGTAAAGCAATGTTTAAAAGAAAAAAATTAAAATCGATAAAAATGTGCCCAATATTATAAAATTGAATTTAAAAATGTATTGAAATATTTATTGAAAATTATTTTAAGCCAACAAAAATAATTTCAACTTTTTTTTGCACACACATACACATAAATATTGAATTTAAAACAATTACAAAAAATTTCGATTCTATAAATTTTGAAGCATTATTTGATGCCGATTTTTTCACTGAGGGGCGAGAATGTGTCAATTGTGGTGCGATTTCAACCCCATTATGGCGACGTGACAATACTGGACACTATTTATGCAACGCGTGCGGCTTATATCATAAAATGAACGGCATGAATCGACCCTTAATAAAACAGCCTAGAAGATTGGTAAATGTTAAATACAACACACAAACCATCAAATATCAACTCTTACTAACAAAAAAAAAAAAAAAAAAAAACAATCAAAAACATAAACAAAATAGTGTTTGCAAATTGTGGAACAAAATTTTTTAAATCTTTGAATACAGAAAATAAAAAATAAAATAAAAAAAATTGAAATGGGCATTTAACCTTATAGAAATCCGCCAGCCAGCCTGCAGTTGAGTCCAACCTTCTCGCTACGTTCACTGAATAAAATCCCCATTAAAAAGGCCTCAAGAAATCAAAAACAAACAAAACATATAGATTATGTATATTAATTGAATTTATTATATTAAACACACAAATTTTATGTCGTACTTAATAAAATAATAAAAAAAAACGAAAAAAAGGTCAAAATCTGCACAAACATGATGCCTGGAAATTGAATCTGAAAAATCTTTTAAGTTGCAAATGAAAAAAAATTTCTTCTTTACAACAAATCTTAATTGCTAATTCCAGTGGCCGCTGAATCAGGCGGGGATTTCTATAAGAACCACCCATATAATGTGACCGGCGGTAGCCGTATTAAAGGCTCAGCAAATGCAAGCAGTGCCGCAGGCGCGGCAGCAACAGCTGCAGGTTCAACTTCGTCGACGCCAGCCACAACGCTCGACGAGCATGTTAGTCGCGCCAATTCGAGACGCTTGGTAGGTCGCCTATTAATTTACAAAAAACAAAAAAAAAAAAAAACAAAATCCAGTCATTCATCTAACCTACTAACTTACATAATAATTTTTTTTTTTTTTAATTGCGATTTAAATCCAATAAATATATTACTTTAGAGTAGAAATAGTTTGATCAGTAACTCCTCCAGTGCTTACTAACTATAAATTTAAAAATGACTATGAGATGATGTAGCTTTAGTTGATTTGCCGAGTGAATGCTGCAAAGGTAAGCAATATATTAACAAAGTCGAAATAAATCCCATTTGACATACCCAAAGTAGTTACTACGAATTATAGTCACTTCCTTAAATTCAAAGATATAAATAAGTAACAAAGTTTTGTTCCACATATGCAATGCAAACCAACAAACCAACTAACCAACAAAGCTTATATTAAAATATTTTCTTTTCATCATTAACTGATAAATATTCTTTGTTTTTAATGGAATATAGAGTGCCTCAAGACGCGCCGGTTTGTCGTGCTCAAACTGTTTGACTAACTACACTTCGCTGTGGCGCCGCAATCCCAGCGGTGAGCCTGTTTGCAATGCCTGCGGTCTTTACTTCAAGTTGCATAATGTGGCACGGCCATTGACCATGAAAAAGGACACCATACAGGTAGGATTTCGAAACAAATTTTATGGTCTGTAGTAAATTGTATTAACTTGTATTTACTGAACATTTAGAAACGCAAACGCAAACCAAGGGGAACAAAAAGTGAAAAGTCCAAAAAAGGACAATCAAGCCAATCTATCAGTTCGTGTCAAGCTATTGCCATGGTTAATATGGACATCAATATGAACGATGCCAATGATGGTAAGTTACATTTTTTTAGCTTATATATTGTTTATACAAAATCATTATGCAGCAAAATGAATGAAAAACTATTCAATAGACATCGAAATTCTTTACATTTTATCATTCCGTGCTATCAATGCTTAAGCAAAGAATATATATATGTAGAATGTGCTGAACATTACATTGCATTTTATCGAATTGTTATCGGTCCGTCTAACGTTTCTATACAACAACGCCGCATTTCGAGCGATATACAAGCTGCTCGATAAACAGCACTTTTTATCGGTTTTGCTTTGTTTTTGAATTCAGCATGCATTGTGTTGCATTGTGATTCAATATGTAGTTACAAATTTATCGCATGCTTAATTTGTTTTCACTTTGTTTCTCCTTCTCGATTCTACTTTGTGCGTTATCGGAATTGTCTGGAACTCACCATCAGAAACGAAACCAATTGCATACATGACATTTCCACAACAAGAACAACAACATCACCACGAACGTTCACCAGCCGGAGTCAGCTCCAGCTCCCCACTTACACCAAATAGCATGGCATCTTCATTGTCGCCACAAATCCAACATTCACAACAACCACAGCCGCATCAACATCAACAAGAGCCACAACAACAATCGCAAACGAGTGGCGTCCATTGCTTAGATATGTCGTCGTCACCTTCATTGTTACTTCATCACCAGCAACAGAACAACTATCAATTATCACCCATAAATATGCAACAGCAATGCAATAATAGCATGCAACATACTTCACCATCAAGCAAGCAAGTAACAACAGCCACAACAACAGAAACAACCACAACAACTGCAACTACAACTGCGACAGAGACAGAAGCGACACCAATGATACAAACAATATATTCCACTTCAACACCATCGCCAAGCCAAATAAATAACTCCATTATGTTTGAAAGCAACTCTCATAATCATACAATTACCACCAGTAACAACAGCAATCGACATCAGCATCACGTTAACAACAATCACCACCACCACAACAACAACAACAACAATGAGGTCAATGAAAATAATAATAAGTTTATACAGAAATATCTACAAGTTCAACAATTGAACCACTCGAACGAGTTGCAGCACCAACAACACCAGCTGCAGCAGCAACAACAACAACAGCAGCAAGCCCAACAACAGCAGCAAGCACATCTTCAGTTATTGGCACAACAGCAAATTATAAACCTACTCCCGAATTCGGGAATTTCGGGAGCAACGGCAGCAACAGTAGCCTCCACCTTGTCCACAACAAGGACCAGTTCGAGCAGCAGCAGCACCAAATCGGAATCTATAACATCAACGACAGCAGGACAAACACTGACCACCACACCATTGAGCACCAGCTTATCACCACTGATCATCACCAAAAGTCAACAGCATCATCAGCAGCACCATCAGCAGCAGCACCACCACCACAACAACAACAACAACAATATTAGTCAACAAACATCGTATACGCCAGAGCAGGAGCAAATATTAAATGGAGGAACGCCCTTGTCAAAAAATTTGCTTGGAATGAATATGAGATCAAACTATTTTTTATGCCAAAAGTCTAATGACGTTTCCGAGTCGTCGACAATAGTTAAATTGGAACGTCCCGATCATCATGATCTCCAACATCAGCAGCAACAGCATATTCAGCTCGATCAAATTATGCTTAGCCGTTCAGGATCCCTTGATGAGCATTTCGGGCATTACGGGCACGAACAGCTCAATACGGAAAAATTTACCATGCACGCCGTAGCTCAACAGCATTTGCAGGAGTTCGAGCGAAGATTTGGAGTTGATCGTGAGACGGTTGTTAAAATGGAATGACAAAAGCAAAACAAAAATTGTATTACGACCAAAGATTATGCTTATAATATTGTTCAGCTCCAAAGAAAGATGGTATCATCATCGTCTCCATCATGACCTAATCATTAAGTTGTTATTCATTTGGCACTTTTTTATTGTGTATACCAAAAGTTCTTTAAGAACTTGTTCATCACGCCTAATGTTTAAGGTTGCACTAGTGAATAGTTTCAAATTTAATGCTAAGACTATTAACCTAACCATGATCAGTTTTTTTAACTCTTCGAGGTTATATGTATATGTACATCTATATATATATGCATATATTCGAATTAGATTAGTTGTAGCAAATGCCAAATAATAATAATACCGATAAAAATACATGTGCTTTTTAACTTGTCTAGTTTTTGTTATACATTTTCCAAAACCTATGAGATTTTCATACATTCGAATTCTACTTAGGCTAAGTTATTGATATAAATATATACAAAATCAGCAATCTCATGCCATTAGGTGTTATAAAGAATTGACAGTAAGATTATTAAAAGAATTGTTTAATTTTTGTAATTTCGATTAAATAAATAATGATGTCTCAATGTATGTGTAACCTGCGCTTTTAAATATCGATTTGGATAGATCTTGCCCACCAAAGAATTACTACCAGAATTTTTCCGCATTAATTTATTTGTACAGAGAGCTTATGTCGTTACTTTTTATTGAATTTATAGAAAAGCCGAAAAAAAACAACTCTAACCAGTGGGGAACGCGGATAATTAAAGATATCTGCCTACGTTTTCGGCTATAAAATGTAGGCGAATTATTAATGCAGATATGCATTGCCACGAAGACATGCATTATTTGTATTTATTTTATTTTTTTTTTAATATACTTTAAGTCCAACATAATAAACACTCAAATAGTAATATCGCGCCTTAAAGATATCATCGAACAATATTTTGTGGATAGATTTCACCATTAGACAGACATGCTCTCTAAACACGTTGGATATATAAGGAGTGGTTGACTGACAGCACAGCAGAATAAAAACCTATGAAATGTGAAAGAATAAGAAACGTATATTTTTTCAATAAAAAATGTGTTGCATACTTTGCCGCAGTTTAAAAAGGGGAAGCCCAAAATAAGTGTGGTGAGATTGAAATTAAGGGAAATTAAAAATGTAACCTCTTTTCGTTTGCAGCTAAAAGTATGTAATACCAAATTCAAATTATTATTTCTGTGTAATAATGTTTTGGCAGAAAAGGTAGGAAAACTGAAGATTTCTTCAAAATCATAAAACTTGTATTTTATTTTTTATACATTTCGCTTGTGGCAGTGGCACTTTACAACAACGCAACGAATCGATTGAGAAAAATTTGTATCGGCATTTTGTATGCCTTCATTTCTAACCGCTAGGTGGCGCATCACATCAAGTTGGCGCAACGTTAATGCGTTTGTCGCTAGATGGTGTTTTATGAGCATACAAATTTGTTTCCGTTTTCCATCATTCCCCGTTCCGCTGAGAAAATAAAGTGCTTTTAAGTCCTGTCCCACTTACAGAAATCAATGCTTTTTCGTCTTTTGGTTTTTATTTCTTTTTTTATTGTTTCAAATTTGTTAGTTTACAGCAAAATGTATCTTAAATATTTACTATAATAATGGCATGCATGCTTGGACGAATAAATATCTCTGATTGTACGTAATAGATTTTAAAGGCATTTGTTTTACAATTACTTAACTTTTTGTTTGTTGCCCTTTTAAATTGGCCAATTCTTATGCGTGTAGAAGAGCTGTTTGGAGCACAAATAATAAATACAATACAAATGGCTTGTAACGTTACATTATTTAATTTACGTTACAGTAATTATTTAGCATCAATTAATATCATCCAGCTATGACTTTTAAGGATGTCATGACATAATTGAATATAAAAAGAAAAGTGAATATTTATACAGATATGACTCGTACTTTTACGATAGTTTACTAATACAAAAACTAACTACTTAAAAGTAAGAAAGTATTAAATTTAATATTTGCGGCTGATTTATTCATTAATCAAGCAGATATATCTGCCTTTTCGTCGAGATGAAGTGTTAAAAGAACAAAGTATACTTTATCTGCTTGTGTGAAAATTAAACATTTTGTTTCCCAGATACTTGATATCCACAGCTCCACTGAATTGATTCGTGGTTTATCTGAAAGTTTGCCTTTGGAATGTTACAAACAAGGCCTACATTTACGGGAAAAATAAATTGCACTTGTAATATTAATTTTCCACTTGTAAAAATAGCAAAAAAGGGATTCAGTGGCTTCTGTAAGGATCTCATTTACAGAGCAGCATAAGGCAGTGTCATCTGCAAAGATGTGAGTTTTACACGAACTAAGCAATATCGGTAAATGTATTATAAGGAATATGTCCTTAAACGGATTCCTGGGGTACGTCTTTACGACTTGACTTGTACCATTCATATCTACCCAAAAATCAATCAGTTAAAAAGTTTTTAGTGCGTCGTTAATGATTACCAATGTTTTCTAATCTAGACACTAGACATATATGTAAAGTTCTCATACCTACTGAATTTTCGCAAAGAAAATTATGCTTGATAAATGAATTAGGTTCGACCTAAATCTATATTGTTCATAAGGAATATAATGATTATATTCAATACGGGAACGTGTAAAGTTTTAATTTGAAAATCCGTTCCAAAATTTTTGAAAATCCACACGAAAGATTAACTGGACGATATTTTTCCGGAGTGTTGCGAGGCTTGTCGAGGTTTAGAAATTGCGGCAATTTTTGCCAACATCAATTTTCGTGAAAAATAACCAGTTTAAATGTTAATTACTAATACAGTTTTTGCTGCATCAGTTAACTTATGTTTTGTAGATCCAATTATGCATTGCACGATCCTTTTCGCGTCGTATGCGCAAACTACAATAATCCTTACGATTTCCTCTCTTTCTCTATCTTAGCTCATCTTGATCCTTGATCTTGATTGTTGGCTTCTTTATTAAGAATTGCTTAAGCTTTTATGTTTCTTTCTGTTTTCATCTTTCGCCCCAGATGTGAGACGGTGCATATCTATAAAAACGTCACCCATCGGATAAGTTTTATATTATATTTTTCTCGTTATTATTCAATATTTCTTTATTTTTTAAATGTCTCGAGACGTGATTATTATAGGAAAGAGCAAAACAAAAAAATGTATTGAATTTTACAATTTTTCTCTTAACTAAATGACTTCTTTTTAAACAATTTTAACTTTAACGCGTTTGGCTTTCAGCAGTATTTTCTTCATTTAGAATCTACTCTAACTAGCGGGGAGGCGGAAAAATTTTTTTGCCGTAAAAAAGATATAAGCATTTGAGCTCGAGTCTTTTCAAAGAGCTTTGCTATTTTGTATGTGGTGAAAATAGTTAAGAATATTGTAAATCTGTCTAAGCAAAATCTGCGTTATTTTGTGACAAACCTGAAAAATAGAATATTTTGAAGTCGAGCTTTTCTTTAGGCATTTAAAAACTTATACTTTACAACACAAAACACTTTCCTTTGTTTTTTTTGTAAAATTCTCAAGTGCTTTGAATCAAATTATCCCATGTGGGAACGTGTATTACATGTCGATGTTCTCAAGTATAAAAACTAATTGCGGTTACAACCAAAAAAAATTGAATAAAATATTGCAAGGAAAAGGTTTTATGTTAAGGAGTAATTTTTTGCATATGTATCAATGGATTAATGTCTACGACTGAGCTGAATTTTTCAGTCTAATCTATCTTAACCAAATTTACTTAAAATCGGGTAACTATAAAACAGATAAACTCGTAAACAGTTTCGTGCATTTGGAGATATAATATTCTAATTTAAAATACTATTTATTTTTAATTGTTGAAAATTCGTTTAACTATGTTTATGTTTGCACTATATCATTTTGGAAATAAATAAAAACAAACATTATTTTTTCAGCATTACTATTTTATGCAATTCCAATTCCAATATCGATATCTTGAATTTTGTCTAAATTCAGTTCAAATCATAACAAGTTCGTAAAGCCTATAAAAAGTAATATGCATATGAATATATTTTTCTTGGCTCGAATGTTTATGAACTTATTCTTTGAACTTTTCCAAAGGTCAAGCTTGAAAAAATGTTACTTAAGCGTAACCAAATTTCTAAAAACAAAAAATTCGAAGCATATCGATAACTCGACTAATAATGTTAATTTTGTATAAAATCTCAACACCAAAACTTTCAACTTGAAGTATTTCTGAACATAATATGTTTGAAATGTGTAATACTTTAAAAATATCTATTGATTGGCAAACTATCCTAACGAGGAATGATAATTTTTGACAAGATGGAACGGAGAAAAATAGAGAGGCACAAGGCAACGATAAAATTGAAAGCAAATTAATCAAAAAGTTGGATATGAAATGCGTAAATCACAATTTCTTTTGGTTAAATTTAAGTTACCAAAATTAAAGAGCTTGTAATAAGAGATCGTAAAATGTTGAAAAATGGGGCATTGAAATAAATAAGGACAAATCCCAACAAGTTATGTACACTAAGAAAGATTCCGAGAGACATTCAATCCATTTTAATGAAGAAGATGATAATAGACTCCAAACGAACAAGGAGACATGGAATATGGATGAATGAATTTGGAATAAAAGAAAAGTTACTAGGATAACAATCTTACCCAAGCTTGCATATCCACCAAAATCTTGACGTAGAAGCGGTCTCGCAATTGTTAATGAAAAACAGTTGTGAGGACACACTGCGACATCTACGGCTGCCTGGAATGGAACTCCAGTCAAGAAGCCTTTAGTGCAAAACACAATCAGAATAAGAATTAATTAATAATAAGTTTTATTCTCGATTTAAGAAATAATCTCATTGTAACGATAAAAATTTTAAAAATAACATACGTTTGCGAAGAGAAGGGCCATTGCAGTTATTGTTAACTTAAACAGATTGCAAATACTAAAAATAATTGGGAATGGGAAAGATATGGATCGATTCCGTGTTAACACATAAATTCTTCATATAAATCGTGAATTTACATTTATATGAAAAAATGCAATGATAGAAATAGATGTTTCATATTACTAGAAGTACGAACTTTGACATCTTGAATCAATTAGTCTTGGTCGAAAGTCAAGAAGTGTATGCAATGATAGTATCTCATTATAAAGAACCTAATTAGGGGCGTATAATAGCATCTAACAAAGCCTTCTAAGGACATCTTAATGTAAAATGAAAAATAAAGTAAAAACAGAAAAGTAATAAAGACGCCTCTGCGGTTATATATAATAATTATATTTATGGACCTAAAAGCAATAAAGATGGTCTTAGGAAATTGCAACTAAGGTAAAAATGCTCCATTGAAAAGGAGTTTATCCATTTTTAAAACGGATATGATGTAGAAGAGAGCGACAATTCGACTTCAAGAGTAGCGTAGGAGGAGTCAATTGGCAAATAAAAGAGCTTATCTGGCATTGAAAAGAAATTATGAAAGACGATCGTGGTGAAAGCTAAATTTCCCCGGAGCTGTAAAGCTTTTGAACAAGATTTCATTTCTTAAAAATATACACCGTACAATGGGGAACTTTTAGTTTTTATTATGTAGAAAATTATGACGAAAAACATAACATTAATTCAATTGTTTTATTGTGATTGTTTATCTCAAATAATTGTGTCTTTAAAATAGATGAACACCTAGAACTAGCAGACAATAGGCATTATCATTATCATCATTTGATGTACAGCTTTCCTAAGAAGATGCAGCTTATTACAGTAAACTTATGTCTATTTCTTTTAAGTTAAACCATTGGATATATTTTAAACGTAACGGAGCTATTACCAAACTCTTAACCAACTCTGATAAATACAATTAAAGTTATAGTTAATTCATATTGTCTAGTGTCAAAGCATTTCCCAATTGGCAAGCTTATGATTCCTTAAGGAATAATCTTAAGGAGTAAAGTTAATATTTGCCTTGCTTAAAATATGAAGATTACGTGTTACATTGTTTTCCACCAAAAGAATAAAAAAATCAATTTCAATGATTCTTATGAAAAATAGACATTAACTAAGTTTATTCACATTGCAACAAGACAAGTTGTTGCAAGTACATGTGGCATTCCACTGGATAAGTCAAGTCATTCGACCGTTTTTCAGAAAACAATCATGCGCAACATGATACACTTGATTTCGATGAAACAAACTAAGTACAACACTTTGTTATTAGATTCTTAGGGATAGAAGTAAGGTACAAGATGTAACTATAAAATTTCTGTGACAAATCCCATTTGGAATTGTAACACTTGTTGTGAAAAATGTTGGATAGTATGTACAGATATGCACAAAAAGTTTCTACCTTCATATACTAATAAAATATTTTTGTATATGTATTTGTTCCATGGGTATTCCTGTCCCTTATCGCAGCAATATTTTAAGCTGATAAGATAGCATTGCATGTCTAAGTCCTACTCTCTTTTGTTACAAAATATATATAAATATATATACACACACATATATACATATATATATAGCTTTGTGCGTTATTTTGTGGAATATTCTGAAGGGGGTTTTACGAACCAACCAAGTTTTATTGGTGAGCTACCATCATAAAAGAACATTGTATTCTCTCGACGAGTATGTACCTATGTATGTATATACTATGCACATATTTATAAATTTATATTTGAATAAATATGTGGTGTGTATGAGTGTACGCTTGACTACGTGACTGTACAAAAGTGGCTCACACACACATTTTGTACACAAAAGTGTACCCACAAATTTGTCTAATCAATTGATTGATAATTGATAAGAACTTTTGGCAGCTACAATGGCACCTGGCTCACAGAGCAAGAGCGATTTCTATTTTTTACAAATATAACAAATTTTCAACGAATATACAATTTTGCTATAGATTCTCGAATAGAAGTAGAATTTAAAGACAGTGTGTAATATTAAATTAAATAAAAGCAATTGTACATCAATAAATCTTTCGTTGCTATACATTTTTTATTGTTTATTACACTTATAACGATGATAAATTATTCTCGCCGCCATCTTGATATTAAAATGGCGCCAATACGAGCCACATACACTCACAGACACGCACATAGAAATACAGATAACAAATAAAATGGAAAAAAAGCAAACTGTACTTATAAAAGCAGTAGAGTATAAGAAAATGTTTAAAACAACATAATTAAACAATATGTGCTCACAATTGATTTGGAAAAGTTTAAGATTAATGTGGGACACATCCTTTCAAATAAAAGCGCGTCTTTGAAGGTTTTAGGTAAAACCACACTCTCGCACACACACACACACACACACACACACATTCACACCCACATATACACCCACACACCTATTCTAAGGGGAGTGCGAATTTATTATTTTACATAATAAATGTATTTAGGTTCACGCAGCGGGTGATTCATTTCGCTTCATGTTATATTTTTATGACACCGTTTTTTTTTTTAATTTTATTTTTTGTTGCTTGCTTATGCACAAACTCCATCATTTTTTTGAAATTTTGTCACCGATCCTCTGGTTGTACTTTAACAATAATTAATTTTGTTTTTATTTATGCTTTTTTTTTGACGCGCAATAAGCAATAATTAAAGTTGCGTGCGGATGCCAACTGTGGCAGGTTTAAATGAAAAGTGCAAAACTTTCTGAGCGCCACCGTCCTATACGAAATACAGTAAGATATTTTTTACATGCCCGGGCCCATACCATAGATAGGCAATCTGTGGTACGATAATGCTTATAAATAAGATAATATGATTTGATAATGGTATTTACCATATACAGAAAGTAAAAGAAATACCGAATCAAACAAAGTTATATAATATGAAATTTATCTATAGGTGTACTATGGGTGGAAGGAGGTTTCACATGGAACAGTAAAAATGTCTGAAAAAGGATAAAGTCGGCAAGACTTAAGTACTAATACTGTTAGTCAGTTAAAATTTAAGTTTTAAAACGTATTTTCTTTAAAACCTTCATTGAAATGTATGCTTCTTAGATGTTCGAAAATATTCATAACGCTTACATTCTACATACATCCAATTTTATGTGCTTGTATATATTGTATGAATATATATATATATATATACTTATGTACGTATGTGTATGTATGTATGTAAACATTGGCATAACATTGCATTGCTCTTGATTTGAATGACGTCGGTTTGTCGGTTTCTTGGTTTGTTGAGTCTTGGTGGCACGGAATCGTAGGTATGTTGACGTCTTCTTTGGTTTACGTTTACGGTTTTATCACTAACTGGAATTGTTTATTTAAGATAATAAACGAAGCAGCAGAAAAAAGAAAAGTTGCACAAACCACATACAAACATAGAAACCAACATTTGAAAAAGTGACACAACGTGTGTTGTTCGTCATACTTATGCAGGCACTTTGCAGGCTATAAGGAAATCTATGCCTAAACATTGATCCCAAGAGCAATATGCTATTTCACTGTCGGTGTGTTTTTTTTTCTTTACGCATATTTTAAATATATTAAATATTTCATAATTTAAAAAGTATATTCAGATAGTCTCAACCCACTTGATTATTATAAGTAAATACTGTAGAAAAGTAATGTAAGATGCGGTAACATTTTGAATTGAAGTATGCCCAAAAATAGAGTATACTTATATTATAAGTACTATAAAAGTCACGAGGTATACGATAGGGCATAAAACACATACATTTTAACACTTAAGCAATTCAAACATTTAAAACTTCTTGATAGTTAGCTGCTTTTTTTGGTTGAGTCTAGGCAAGCTTTAAATCAAAATTAACAATCTTATCGATAAGGCACTCTTTATTTTCGTTATTTTTTTTTTATACATTGTATTTTGTTTAATATTGTAACTTTTATGAGTAAGCAAATCCTTCAAGCGTTTGCGAAATAAAATGAATTGATTTTGTAACTATTATTTTCATTGAAAGTCCTTAAATATTCATTTATTTGAAATAAAATTGTCTTTGTACTCTTTTGTTTTATTTGTGTAACACTTTTATTTTATTATTTTTGTTTTTATGCTTTTAAATCTTAGCAAAATAACAATATTGGCGTGGTGGTAGCAAGCGTTTCATTAAGTAATGCTTCCATATTGAAAATCCCAGTTACACTCACATATTGTGATTAGATTCCGCACTGTTTTGCCTCCAAACTCAAGGAATTACTGAAAAATTCAAATTATTATCGCTTATTATCTTGGGACATTATCAGTTCAAACACTGATATACTGATACTGCAAGCTCTAGAGTCTCATGCGAGACAACCAATCAGTTGTTGGTGGAACCCTGTAGATACCCCAAACTAATACCGATATCCTATTGTGGACTACCACAAATTGATAACAAATCATCACTACAAAAGAATTGTGGTTTGTTTATATTGCAAAAAGAAGAGTGCCCTCAGTGTCGTACGCGCCCACACGAAGATTTTAATCTTACCCAGTTAAGAGCGAGCCGCAGATTAGTTGATTATCGTTTAGTTGAGTCTAGTTGCAAATTGTCAAAAGACACAGCCTAGCAAAAAAATTAGATGCTTTGTAGTGGGACATGCAACGCTGTTATGGCATTGGATCTACCGAAAGTGGCCCAGTCACCAAGTCCGGAGCGATTCTTATATTGCAACTTCTTTCATAAGTCCGTTGTGTGGCAATGTCTTTCGATCGGTTTTAATTCGGCATAGCCACAATCGATTAAATGTTCTATGACTTCGAATGGACCGCAATAAGCGAGTTTAGCCATAATAGACGTGAGAGAAGAAAAGAACAAAAATTTTTTTATGTGATGCCTACCCCTCTACTAAGGAGGCTGTCAGTAGCGTCGTTCTAATACTTTGTAATAATTGAACCATGTTTTAGTTTGTTTCATCAGGAATTTCTGCCAAATTTGTGAGCTAACCATAACAAGTGATAAAAAATTTAAATGTGATAAGCACAGAATTTATAATTAAATGAATAGACAGACTGGCAATAAATGAGTTGGCATGTTTAACATATCTGCATTTCCAATGCCCAATATTCCTAGGAGTGATCTGAGTTGGATTGTGTCCAGTCGGCAGTGAGGTTTTTTCTCTTAGCATCTTAAAAATATTGAAAGAAAATATTATATTATTTTGTCCAAATATATAAAGAAGCCTTAAAAAAATATTATGTACCGAATCACAAACGTATAAGTACAAAACACTTTACACAAATAATTATTTAACCGACTTTCACTGTAGTAGCTTTATGATATAGTCCACGGATTTTGGTGCAATTCGACGCAGTGATTGTAAATAATAACTTGTCCTTTTCCAAACTTGGTTAGGATAAATTGAAAAACAAACTAAATACATTGAATTTACTGCAAAACTGAAACTTTTTAAAAGAGTTGTAGCTGTAAGATATATACACTTGATTGTGACACAATGGTTTATATTTATTACCAATAATATCAAATTTGCTGTCTACAACCTGTACGTGACAGCTTGGTCAAATTACAACCGAACCAATTGTTACATTGTTAGCATACAATTTCAACTGGAATTATTTGATACCCTTCAGTTAATAAGTTAACAATTAAATTAAATATTAAACTAAAACAATAAAACAGAAAAACAATTAATCATAAATATTTGCAACACACAAATGACGAATAATATATTATAACCTAAGTGTTATATGCTTATTAAGGATCTTACTTGTGGTTGTTCAAATTCGCGATCGTGGTCGTTTTGGATGTAGAAAACGTGCTAACACATTTGGATGCGACGCAGGTAGCTCGATATACTTTTTCACCTTTAGCCCACAAGTTTTCAAAAATGGAATCGTTTTTTATACAATATTCGCGAGATGGCCATCCACCTCGAACAACGCTGAGCAATTGGAGCGAAATTACGTTACGTATTGCAGAGCCTAGCAATGTTGCATCTAAAAATTACTCTTTGTGAAAGCTTATAATAAAACACCAAAGACGTGTAGTTTCGAAAAGCCTAAACTAGAGATCACACCACCAACACCAGATTTAGACTCTGCCATAGAAGAGAACGACGATATAGCGCTGCTAATTAGAAGCAACTGTCTGCCTGGTGTTATGGGAACCCTGGAAGAATATGTCGACAGTTCCGAGAAGTAAGGAATATTGGTATAACTTTAACTAACTGACGTAAAATAGAGTAAACAATTATTAATTTCTGGTACATTTTTCTGAAACGTGGTTTCCTCTACTTCTTATCATTTCTGAGGCGTTCTTCAAGTCAAGTCTCTACATGTCAACCTCTAGTTATCCTGATCATACTTAAGGTTAACTAGGGTCTAATGACCCTTCATAACATACGGTACCGGTATTGTGTATAAAATAATGGGTCTTCGCCCCTGGTTACAGTGAGTGGTTGCTATTGTCATTTGGCTAAGGTGGGTTATAGAATTATTTTCCGTAAACTTCAAGACTTGATTCTTAAAAATAAAAGTGACATCATGAAAAAATTAATGGTATAAACAATAAGGGAAAAACAAATGTAATACAAAAGCGTGAAAGCAATAATCAATAAAAAGTTGGCGCCAAATAGAACCTGCGCGAGCGAGTAATCGGGAAGAGGAATATGCTTTCCTTCCCTTAGTTCTTTTGTTTTATTCCTCAAGCGCCACTAACCATTCTACAATATGTAGAATAAATGTACCATATTTTATATAAAGTCCTTTTTGGCTTTAAGTCATTAAATCTTGCCAAACTGTAATGCCAATTTCATGTTGCGCCATTTGTAATGATGTCAAATGATGTTGTCTTTCAAGACAGCCACAAATTAAGAATACGAGGGTTGGCCGACCGGCTTTTGAGTTCAATTAAGCGTTTTTTATTAATGACTTGAATGAATTTTAACCACTTCCAGAGCACGATAACCTTTAAGTGTGCTAGTTTCTATATATATACGTATGAGTGTTGCTTTGGTTCATACAAACAACTGAGGGTTTTCTGTGTTTAGGGAATCGTATGTGTATGATCGTGGAGCTGTCAGGTGAGATCTCCCATGATCGGTCGCTATTGCCGCGTATGCTATAATCAAGTTCCAACATTTGTCGGCGATTGTATAGCTGCTCGTAAATATATGTTTTAGGATATTTTTAACCGAATTTTGCAGCATATAAATATGGAATTCGCTAAATGCATTTTGAATTGGTTCGCAGTTTGACGTATATGAAATTAGTTTTGAAAATTCGTAAAGTAGTATTTTGAGTATATGATACTTATGGCAGTAGATAAGTGTTGCGCCGTAGGCACGTGTGTTTGTTTTGGCATACCTTCTACTTGATTTGCTAACTCGTACTAGACGGGTCTTGAAAACATTACATTGTGTAATTGCCAAGGTATTTTGTTATAAAATCAAAAAGAAATCTTAAAATAAGTAAATCTTAAGAAAATAAATAAAAAACCAATTGAATGCTAAAGTTAAGAAAGTGAGAGACAAACGAAAGTTTGATTGCTTATTTGACAGGACTTTGGTTTAAAGTTATACTATAATAGTCGTTATATTAGTTAGCATGGTATATTCTCATTTCCAAAAGGTACTTCATATAAATACAAACGTCAAACGACACATAAACACATTTTATATGGCCTAAACCACCATATAGACATGCGCAATTTGTATCTCACAGACACTTATCGCTAACTACCCGTCGCTCTCATCGCGGTTATTTGCTGTTCACGCACACCGCCGCACTGTACCTACCATCAACTTTTATCGTATTTCGTTGCAAAAGATAAGATAAGAAACATATACTATCGCAATGCAGTCCTCATCCAATACACTTGGAAATAAATCATAACTCACACGTACGCGTCACAGAGTACGGTTCTCGGAGCACGGTTAACCGCAAAGGTGCTATGTACTACAAGTACAGCCAGAGGAGTACTTTGACAATTGTTTGCGTAGAGCGTTATGTGCGTCTGTATGATTTTTAATTGGGCGCTCTTTGGGTTGGAAAAAAGATTCCGCAGCGCTGTAATTTTGAACGTTGTTGGTATTGGTACCGTGGTAGGGTGTTGGTGTCTGAGCAGCTGAAGGTATTGGTGTCGGTGTCGATGTTGGCGTCGGTGCCGCCGTTGTTGCCCTCAGTCCAACTTGGTTTTGAAAAAAAATAGCACTTTTTATTATTACTAAATGCCGCGCGGGAAACAACTAAGGCGCGGTACGGATGCCAAAAGTGCACTACGTATTTAAGTTAGTAACGTTCAAAAAATTAAATTTGTGCGTTCAAGCAAGCCAAGTATTTCCTTTCGCATGTTCCTATTACTATAATTCAATTTGTTCGGGCTTTGAATGTAGAACAGATTCTGTTTCCGATTCCGATTCCGAATTCGATTTTTTGTATGCTCGCGCCGTTCTGATAAAACAGGTCTTTTCAGCTTACTCGCAGTATATCGCGTACTTGTGTTGTGATAATTATAAAAATAAAAATATAAAAGAAAACAAAAAATTAAAGTGATAAAAAAAGAAAGATAAAAAGAGATATTTGATGGTTTGCAGAAGTCTAGAGCTGGAAGTGAACATGCAGGTGCAGATGAAGGTTAGTATGAATTTAAGAACTTGAGTAAATATTGTTAACCATAAATGTGTATGTATATTGAAATTATGGATTAATACATTTTTAACTCATTTAAATATCTATTGTTGTAGTATAATTAAGAGTAATAGTTAAAAATTATTCAGTACATATTCATCTTTAACATTTTTTTTTTAATTGGAAAATTAGGATTGCTGAATTATTAGTAGTAAAAAAACTTAAAAACGCCAACAAAAAGAACGTACTGCTGGGACAGTAAGAGAGATAAGGAAAATTGATTTATAATGAGTGACTCAGCGTCGAAGTGGGACGAACGAACGGACATTCAACCAAAACACTGCGCCTTTTTTGTCTCTTTTTGTGTCTTTAAAAAAATAATGCTCAAATCCCATTAAAAAGTCAAATGCGGAAAGATGTTTTATCTATACGAGAGACAAACACTTACTTAATGCGACGTTGGCGACACAATTCCTGAAAATAAAAATAATGATAAAAATACGGATGAAAAACATGGCACTCGCTAGGGTCGTCCCATTCATAAAATAGTCTTCATTATCAAATGTAAAAAAAGGATAACTTTGAAAGACCGGAAAAGGAAAATGGCAAGCGTTACAGTTTTTTTTTGTTTAGTTATTTGTGAATGAAGGCATACATACATATATACATATATATTTTCCACCCCTGCGCCCCTGTGCTATTACACTATCTAAGGGTAGTTTGGTGTTCTTTTAATCTTAAGTAAAGGGCCCTAATATTGGCCAATCGAAATACAGGTATTTAACAGTTGGTCAATGGTTACGGCTGACACTCTCATGTTCCTTCATCCATCCGTCAGTCAGGCCAAGATAGTTTTAGATAATAGTTTTATTAGACATTAAACACATTGCCGGGAATTACCCGGGATAACTGCTTGATAGCTGTTATAAAGTTGTAAAGGCTGCTGTTTGACAGACGTTATGCTCGTTCTGCCCCAAATGAGCAAATGCATGCTTAATTTATAAACATTAAAAGTATGACTAATTGTCTACCTTATATATTATTTACTTGATGGTTGAAAGTCAATACAGATTGGAACAATTTAAATAGACGACGATAATCACAATGACACCAAAACTGCATTTTGAGTTTGTTAGAAAGTTTAAACGTTTGTGGTGAACACTGTACATGTTGTTTTTACATAATTCTCTATCTGTTTATTTCGATTTTTAATATTAATTATATTTTCTTGCTTATAACAATAGTTTAACACAAAATGCTCTTGCAAAAATACTCTTAGGAAATAGTTTGGTGCAAGAGCCGAGTTTTTCTATATTAGTTCTCTTCTCTTTTCTCCCATCTTTTCCATTCTTCTTTTCTTACATCAAAAATCAATTTATCAATCCTGAAGCATAAAATGCATGGACTCTATGGGCAACTGGAACCTTCCGGGTTTCAATCAAACTCCATTGTGGCACAGTTTGTAAAATCTTTCTTACTCTAGTAAGTCAATATAAATATCTGCAATAAATAAGAGTTTATTTTTACTCAAGTAAGCATAAATATTGTTTCAAAATAAATTTTTTTAAATCGGACCAAAGTGAAATTGTGTATTTGTATGCATATAAAAAGTGTTATATCATTTATATTGTATCATTTATTTCATTAATTGCTTTGTATGATTGCGTTAAATTTAATTAAAGGGACTTACCTTGTTTTTGAATGATTTATTTCGTTGAAATTATATTGATTTTTTTTTTAATTTCTAAAAGAATGAATACGACAAAAGACAGTACCGAGAGTCACGTACGTACTACAATTTGGGTTTTCATACATTTTTTTTTTGCGAAGAATTCCAAATGTCCAAGAATGTATAAAAAACGAGAAGATAGAGCTTGCAATAATTTCTTTACCTGTTAATTTTGCCACCTTAAAATTAAAAATAAAATATTTAATTTTGTATTCCTTACATTTAATATATTTACATACATGAAGAGAAAAATACCCCTCTATATTCAAAAGTAGTTTTAGTCGCAAAAAAACTTTCTTATAACAAATTAAATTGTTAACTTCACATGTAATTTTAAAAAATCCTGATAAGTAAAAAAATGATTTTAGAAAAAAGTACTTAAGGCTTTTGGTCTAGCACCCAAATTAAATTCGTATATCACAGTTTTCCATACAAATTGATTAAAATTTTCTGTCAGTGTAGAAAAAACCCAATAATAGTGTTAGTAGTGGAACACTTCATTATTCATGTAATTCATGTAATTATTCATGAAAAATTGAAAACCATCATCATATAGAACACTAATATTTCTGAGTTGAAAATCACAAAAAATAATTTAGAAACAATGTAACACAATCTGTTGCATCTTAATAGCTCAAGTTGCGATGAGTAAGCTGCAATCGCGAATCTTCGGAACACATAATATTATTCCATTAACTGAAAATACTTGAAATTGTATTGGGAAAATTAGTATCTTAAGGTGCAAATAGTTTGTGTGCCTCAAAATACGGCCCGCTACTCATTAAACACACTCCTTTAATACTAAAACTAAAGGAGTGTGTTTAATGAGTAGCGGGCAAAGATTTAGACATGAACTAACCAAATTTATCTAGGTAAGTCTGGCTTCAACATATGCTAAGACGTAAAGACTACAATAATGGTATCAGGAGAATCTCTTTTCTTATTTTTAATAATAGATATCATTTAACTATAATATGCTATGATTTAAGAGTGATTAAACACAATATATAATAATCCTTATATATCGCCAACTCTCTCCTCATCTATGTATATGACGATGCTAAACATTTTGTCTTATAAACCAGAGAATTTTATTATTAAATTTGTTTTTTTTTGTCGGTAAAATTTTAGTAAGTTTTTGTTAAATGTGGCACAATATGTGATCAAGAACATAAAAGAAAAGAAAAAGTGAATACTTTGCCTCAAAATACGGCCCTTTGTCAGAGCACGAAGAGACGAACAGGAAAGCACAGTCCCCGAAAACAAACAGAACCTTCTCTGGTTTATTATTGTAGGTGACAAATTGAGTTGTTAGCCATGCGATCTTTGTAGTTTGCCGCCTCAGACGCAAACACAGTCTTTGACTATGACTCGGGGCTCTGACGATGTTGACGCATGTTGTCTTTGTGGCGGAAATAGAGGCACACTTGCAAACTGTGGTCAAGTTCGCAAGGGGTATTCAACCGGAACTTAAGCCACACTTTTGACAACAAGCTGTCAAGGTATTGAACTCATTTATCATTACACATTCGAACCTTGGTCATTGCAGATGGAACCGCAGACATCGCAGCAACAGCAGCAACAACAGCAACAACAACAACTGCAACAACTACAACAACAGGTGCTTAGTAAGCATCAATTACAATTGGTTGAAAAGATTAAGACCGAAACTAAGAGCAACAATGCTGAGCAACTGACCCAACAAACGCCCACTGGAGGAACTGCGAACACCGCATTGGAGGAACAACAGGCACTGGAGCAACAACAACAGCAATCAGCCACTTCGGTAGGAGTAGTAATCCAAACAAGTCAAGCAAGCATTGGTGAAACCGAAGAGCAACATCAGCACCAGCAACCCCATTATGTCGTAATCCAACAGCGCCCCCAACAGCGACGCATTTTGACGACAGCGGGCACACTGTAAGTTCAATTGATGGTTAAAATACTTAAGTTATTTTATTTTCTTCAACTTGCAATATTTCCAAAGTACAAATATAGAAACTGGGACTTCTTGGGCTATGACCTTATAGCGTATCCACTAAATATATTCCGGAAAGTGAATTAGGGAGAGTCTGGTGAAAATATTAAATTATTTTTTCTTTTTCTTGCCCATGCTATTTACGAGACCAAATGTAGAAGTTGATGTTAGAAGAGCACAATTTCGATCGAATCCAAAATAACGAAAAAATGTCTTCAATAGCTACTTGAAGTTGTCTTCTTATTTCATGTTTTTTAATATTTGTTAATTATCACAAACTAAGTACATTATATCCTATATTTATGAAGTGTAATGGGTATACAGGACTTGTGAAATACAATATATATGTCGAAATTGTCTCGGCGGATTCTTTTCTTTTATATATGCCATGATGCTGAAAGACCTTTACACATCAATCGTTTGCCAACTGATGTTAGTTTTTCCGAAGAAGTATTTCCTAGTTCGCCCGCAGAAGAGTTTCTAGAATCTCACAATCGCAACACGAGCGGTCAAAGTTTTTTTATTTTATAGGAATATTTTTTTAGTGAGACCAAACCAATAAAAAATATTACATTATATTATTATAAGAAAAATCCAGAAATTTACTTTTTCAAGTAAGACTCGATTGTATTACTTTATTTCAATCGCTTTTGATGTACGTCATCAAATCAGAGCCACTAGAAATTTAACTTGGGGGGCTTCCTAATCCGCCTTACATTCCGCCTTACCAACAAGTTAAATGAAAATTAACCTTTCTAAGGAAAAGACATGCACGTGCTTTTTCAATATGTATTACTCAAGTGTTTTTTCCAAGATTAAGCGAAAGAAAGACCGGGCTTAGTGGTGAAATTTTTTCAAATTTTCTCAAATGCATTTAGTATTTAAGAATATGTTTTAATCGATTTTATAATGAATTTAAATGGGTATTCCAGCGAGATTAATGAAACTCGTGATGTCGATCCTGGTGCTACTGTTTCAAGCAGCACATCAGCTGAAGTTGATGGACAAGGCGACTTTCAAAGCACGCATCATTCGTCTCCTGCGCATTATGTTCAATTGGCTCCACGGAGCTCTGAAGAATCACCCGGCACACTTTACTATCCATCGGGTCCGATTATTTGCACGGCCGACGATGGGGCAGCTATCAAAATTGAGTCTATTGACAAGAGTGAAATTTCGGGCGACGCTCATCAGCTTCCACATCAACAACAGCAGCAGCAACAACAACAACAACAACAATGCCCCACACCCAACAGCAATTACGCCGAATCAATAGTCGTCACAGGAGATCCTCAGTTGCAGACTAACTCTCATGCGCACGGCCATCCAATGGCTCACAATGCTCATGCTACCGTGCGCTTTGTAAGCGAAGATGCTGCTCGGTTTCCCAATTCGAGCGCTGATTCTGAGGCCGCCGGCTCCAATATGTATTACGAAGCGAATGTAGTCGATGCAACCGTGCATGCCAATGAGTCCAAGACCTACGCAGATTTAGGAAACGCCTATGCATTCCCACCCAATGCGACATTTGCCTCAAGCAATGCTTATTCAGCCTCTGGCAATACCATCTATAGCATGCCTGCGCCAAATTTAAATACGTTGCGACAAACAGCAGCTTCTTATCAGACGATTTCATTTTTGGATAGTAGCACAACCAACGATCCGGTGCTATGGCCAAATGGAACGGAGTATCCAAACGTTTCTTATGTAAGTTGCCATTTTATGGTTGCAGTTAGAGTTCATAAATATTGCTCTATCTACAGTCCAACTATCACTCGCAGGTGATCGATGAGTATCAGCCTAGCAATATGACGACGGCGCACTGGTCCACGGCGCCAAATATTGGCAACTATGAAGCCACATTGGCTGCCACAACAGGTACCCCAACGTCCTCACATGCCGGCATACCGGAACTTAAGTGTGAATCATGCAATTCGCCCTACCTACGTAAGGGTTCGGACTGGTTTTGTGCCAGCTGCTCAGGATTTGTACGCGTTCCTACGCATGCTCGTATGCAGCCACGGCAAGCTAAGCCGAAAGCCGCCGCTGCGCCAAATAATAGACGCAATGGCGTATCCTGCGCCAATTGCCAAACTAATACTACGACGCTGTGGCGCCGTAATAACGAGGGCAATCCTGTATGCAACGCTTGTGGACTTTACTTTAAGCTGCACAATACAAATCGACCGGCATCTATGAAGAAGGATGGTATCCAGAAACGAAAGCGCAAACCAAAGAATAATGGCGGAGCCCCTATGCATCGAGCACCTTTGCCAAGTGAGTAGTTCCTGCCATTTGCAAGCGAATACATAAGAAACATCTTGTTTTAGGCATGCAAGGGACAAATTTAATGGTAAACAGTGGCTCTATATATCCATCACAAATGACGGTTGGACTGTTGAGCAATAGTCAGCATAATGCCAGTCCCGAGTTACATGACATGTCACATGTCAGCGCAAACGCCACTTCAGTGGTTACAGCGCCCGGCTCTCGTGTGGTGGCAATTGCAGTGAATCCTTCAGCACCTCCTAATCCAGAAGCTACGACAGGCAGCTTAAATATTTCTCGTCACCATGGCGCTGGGGATAGTCATTCGCCCTTTAGTCAACAGGCTCCAGTGCAGAGCCAATCGCCGCATTTACCTAATTCGAGTACGCTGAACCGACAAGTTGCGCAATCGTAAGTACATGTTTGCGGATTCAGTCGCACATCTTTTCTATACTAACCGTGTCATTCTGCAGGGTTACACCCATTGAAAATACCAACGGACGCAGTTCAAATGGGGAACTTGCAACGAGCGTTATAACTCGCACTGGACTGCCGGAGCGTTCCTCGAATAATTAAATTAACTGAACCAAACAAAATTTCACTTAAATTGCCAATTTGCCAAATAATTTATATTCTTAAGATTAAAAACGTATCCCAGTAAAAGAAATGAACCCATCTGATCAGTCTATTTACTATGGTGAAGGAAATGCGTATATCTTGCAGGATTCCCTAATAAGTTACTTCTTCAATATTGAAGAAGTTGCTAGGTGACGGTCAGCCTAAAAAAGAAACAGATCGTATGCGCTGAAAATGTTATTATGTTAATAATCATAAAAAATACACCAAAATAAATTGTGAAGATGTCATTATATTTCAATTTTTAAAAAAACAATTACCAACAAAAATATTTTTCAATAATTATTTTAATTCGGCAATTCTTATGGTAGAAAGTAAAATTAAAATTTGAATATTCAGACAGTAATAGTCATAATTTTTTGAAAATTTCTTTGAACTTTCTGTTATTCTGTGTTTTATTAAGAAGTATTATTTTTAATTAATATTAATATTTTCCATATTTCATAAAGAATTTAATTAAATAACTGCTATGTTTGTGATTCCAAAGTTTTATGTCCACTTGCGTACCACAGATTTTCTTGAAATTATTTCCTTCAGAAAATGTAAGGCACCAATAGGTAGCTCTCTGTTTGTGCATTAAAAAAAACAATTCATTTTTTAAAACGTTATTTGTTCCAATATCACGTTAGAGCAGAGTAGGATACCTCATCCTTTAATAGGTGGCTCACCGTCTAGCCAGTACACTTGAGTTTTGTACTATTTATATAGTTCTTGTCCCGCAATAATTTTGCCATGTCTTCCGCGATATTTTGCAAGTGCTCGTTAGTCTATGCCACTTTTGATTCGTTGTAAATGAGACGATATATACATATATTATATTTCCTAGTCTAGTCTCTGTATATAAATGAGGTGAATTGCACAATGAACTTTCATCTTCTAAAGAGCAAGCAACATTTATTTACCAATTTCATTGATACAGTCTAAGAGTCGAGGGCTTCATTGTAATAGTTATACATTTTTTGAAATATTAGAGTTATCTGAACCTGGCGCCTTGGTGTTCCACGCTCGACTGGTGAAAATGAGGGAAATACAGTAATCCCGAGTTGCTCCGAAAAATATTGGTCCCTGCATTTATTCGGCTTTCTTATGCGTAGGGGTAATTAAATTATTATTTCCTTTAGAATGGCATGAAGACATTGGCATGCGTTGACATTGAATGGTGAAGATTAATTTTGAGAATTCTTATCGGCTTCCTCAATTCACCTCTACTAATGTGTTTTTGACCTTTGATTTGACCGAGAATGTAGCTGAAATGTCGACAAAACTTTTCCTGCCCTCTGGGGATATTACGGAACTATCGATATTTTTTTGAATAAATACTCCAGCTCGTCTCTTGACCTAATAAGACGTATTGATTGGTGGTGGACTCTGAAATGCCAACAGCCAGCGCAGTCTAAGATGTGGAAGTCTACCATTTCTGCGCAGATCTTCCACTTTTTTAAAATGTATTCCTTTTAACTATTCTGTCATTGCTTTAAAGGCGTAACATGGTACTGGTACACTTTATAGTCTAATTATTAAGGATTTACTAAAGCAGGAGGATTTACCAATGCTGGGCATAACAAATACGCCTTTAATTTATTGATTTCTGTTTTGCATATTGTTGGCGGCATAGCTAGGACACCTCCGGAGCGGAGCCACTTGATAAAACTAAAGTTCAGCAAGTAGGGTGCGCTGAGATACATAGTATAGAATTGGATTAATCAACTAATCATTAATACAATTTACAGAAAGTTGAATTCCACAATCCAATTCGCACAGAGCACACATACACATTGGAAGAACACTCGAAGAGAGCGAACCAAATCTCAATACAGCCAAAGGGTACCACCGCCGCTGCTGTCGCTGCCTTTGATGAGATGTTGCCATTGGCATTGCAAAAATGTGCCTCCAACAATGTGCACGCGGCAAAGAGTTGGCTTATAATATTAACGCTTTAAGGGTTCCGGCCGTTTCTCGATACATCTCCGTCGCCCGACCCTCTTAGCCATCCATATCTGCATCTGCTTTAGTTTTTATTCTTTTTACTTGGCTCGTTTTAGGCGTACGCTCATTCAATTAGGCAAACTTGTTTTAGTACCGCTTTTATTAACACCGCCGAAGCTAAAACGTTTCATTTACTAGACGGGGGTCCCATCTGTTGCTCCTTTTATCCATGCCTTGAGAAATTATAGCTTTGCGAATGAGAAATGAGATATTAGCTACGAAGTGTGTTTTGGGAAATGTGTAGTGCGTACAAGTCTGTGGTTCCTCCTGCTGCTAAATAATTGTGATTCCAAAATAAATTTTATCCTAGCAAATAAAAATATTTATAGCAATTAAAAAGCATCAGCATCAAAACCGGTTCCTTGTTTTGGACACTTTTAAACAAGACAGAAACGAGGTTTCTTCGATTACTTCAAAATGTTGCGATTTTGCGTTATCTGGTAAGTTTGTGGCATTTTATTGTACACTTCTTCCAATATGAATGTTTGCTTACTTGTGAAGTATAATACTTATAAATGTAGATGGTTCTATTAGAGGTCCCAAGATGTAAGCACAACACCTTTCTTTTCTGTATTGCATATGACAATAAATGTATGAATGCATATATGTATACATACATGGGTTGGTTCTCTCCAAACCATGTATCACAGATTTTAAATATGCGTTCATCGATGCCTTCAATTTGTGACCGACCAGTGAATAAGGAAACGACAAAGTCAACCAATATATTTGTAGGTAGGTAGCATTGCCTTTTGAACCCACAAAGACGGGGCGCCACTTTTCAACTTCAATAAGATTATACCGCTCCACTCAGGGAGCTTAGTGGCGGTGCACCTTGTGCTTACGCTGGTTCGTCAGTTAACTGCATCCACGTCCCAGAATGGTATCATCATCGTTCATACTACAAATCGACAAACACGAAAATGCGCTTTAACAGCACGCAGTTAAAATAGATAAAAGCAAAGATACCCAGACGCCGCCATCGGCTATTCTTCGGCATTGCCTGCTCAATAAGAGGCCGAAAACGGAGAGAGAGAGAGAGAGAGACAGATACACTGTGGAAAACCAAATCAAAATCTATGTAGATGAAATGGAACCTGCAATTAATTATTTGCTTTCGGAATATACAATGCATATTCTCTTCATGCATTCGAAAAATGGTAAAATGGGGGCTCTGTACCCTACGCTAATCTGCATGCGGGACATTTATATACAGTTATATACAGCATAATCCAATTATATGGAGAGAAGTAAACAAAGCACATAAAGCTTCAACTATGTCTCAGCGATGACATTCTGCAGGATGGTACTCCTCAGCGATTCGGAATACAGGTACGCATTAATTATATCAATGTGTAATGGAACCAATCTTAGGCAGCTTTATTCTTCCAGCGACTAGAAACTGAATTTTATGCATACGACTCGTTAAAAATCATTATTGTTTGCTTTCTTCTCGTTAGCCGCTACGTGAATCCAAAAGGTTTTGAGTCTTGAGCTAAAAAAGTCTGACTTCGTTACCTCTTTTTTGCACGTACAATAATTAAATAAATTCTATACTTTCTCTACTAAATTTCGTACTCCCAAGACTGTTAATTCTGGAAATCTATATTACATATTTTTAAATTCGCCATGGACGCTTTTGTTTCATTTTTTTCTTCAATGCAGTTAATTTATCTGCAAAATTTGAAATTAAAAATTTTTTGAAAAATGATAAGGTGTCTCTTCCCATATATGATATATGTTTTAAATTGCTTGTCACTCTCTTTTTAGATATTACAACTCTTGAATTAAATTCGGCTTAATTTCTTTCATATCTTTAACCAGTTGGGTCCGAATTGAATATTTTTACAGATATATAAATATTAATTGGATACAAATATAAATCGTTTTATACGGCGCCAAGATCTATTATCTATTTTGTAGATAATCAATTTCAAAGCTTCGTATTCTGTCGTTTATAGATTTTTGAACCACAAACAGATTGCGACCACTGACGTCACAGCAACCGTCTGAAAACTGGCACGGTTGCCAGTATCGAGTTCTGGAAAAAAGTAATCAAATTCCGAGAATTCACAGGTAAGCAAAGTGTAACTGCCACAATTGAAAGGCTCACTCACACGACAAGGTATTTCCTTGTCTCCTCTTTGGCTTATCAAGACTGACGCACGCCTGCGCCTCATACCATTTAGTTCTTGTTTTAATGTTTCGCTTTGAACCCAAAATCGCATTATCTGTATTGCCCAATGCGGGAACGAAGACCACAACGACTACAGCGATGACGCCAACGATGCTGCTAATGGACGCTGCATACCGTAAAGCATATCACTGATGATGATGGCCTAGCTGGGCTGACAACGATATTCAGACGGGGCCGATGCCTCTCTGTCGTCTCAAGCGGAAGATTGAATATGCGGCGCTTATCGTAATATAAAAAAAAACGAAAGAAACCAAGAAAAGAACGCAAATGAGTTCTTAGTTGAGTTCTGACCAGAATGAAACTGGGACTTAATCTGGTGTACTCTGCTCCGACTTGGCACCACTCTGCATTCATTTTGTGTGTTTTCTTATCATTGTGCTACAGGCCTTTTGTTTTTTTTCTATCTTTTCGCTTCAACTTTAGCTCCAGCTTCAGCTGGTTGGTTGCATTTCGAAGTGAGCATGGGCAAAATATATGTGCTGTTATGCCTCAAGAGAAGGGTTCGAACTCAGGAATGCGGCGCCAAAGGAAGCGTAGAAAATGGTACTTGTATTTGATTTAAAGTGTTTGCGTAAGAGAGTATGAGTGAGTGCGTGAGAGAGTATGCAATTTAGATGGCGCCTCGATCCTTGTTTCACACTAATGCGTTTTGGAGCTTTTTAATGTCACTGGCGTCCAGCGATGGTTCCTAATTTGTATTACACATAAATTCATTAATTATACGTTCTCGTATATCACAATTACAGATTCCTATGCAAAAGTGCGTATAAATGACGACTATAAAGGATGCTAGAATGTATAGTATTATCGGGTTTGAAACTTGTGCTCGTACAGTATGCTCGTACAGTATTAAAGATTCGCAACAGAAATAATTTAATGATCATTTTTATTTTGGACGTTATGTAACATGACAAGTTTAAGTTGTGCTTATTTTAACATATTATATTTGCTGATATGTGAAGTATGCTATTAAAAATAAAGATTTAAAGATATTTTGATAGAAGATATTGATATTAATTATAAATAGGACATCAGTATTTCAACATTTTTTTTCAGACGTTGTTGGCTAAGCCTGGGTATGGAAATAGCCTAAGAAATCGACTAAACTCTATCCATTCCAGTTAAATTTGTGATTTGTAAGAATAATACTGTATAGTATCTGGCTGGAGGTCGTCATTGAAATAAAATAAGATCCTTACATAAGATATTGTATGTCGTTAGGTGTACAACTTTGCTATTGACACGGTCTGATTGACAACGTCAGTGTTTAAGCCGAATTCGCGTCGTGTTGTTGTGTGAAAAATTACGCTTCCAGTGATTATACTAAATATCTTGACCAGTTAGCTACTTTTGTGCATTGTCAACTATCACGTATTGCAAACTGCAAAGGCTGTCACATCTACCAACAGAGTAAGACGGCATTGGATAAGAATTATATTTGAGGCAAATATAAAAACAATTTATACGAAGAAAAAAAAGTTTTAAGTGTACAAAATGTACAGCTTTTGAATGTGAAACGAAAAATTGTAATATAAAAGTTTAAATAACAAATCAAAATCACTAAAATATTAAAAAAAGTAAATCCTACACAACTCGGCTTTTTAGGACAATAATAAATTCAAATTCCTTCAATAAAAAAGTTGATATGTTTTGAACCATTTTCTACCCAGAATATTGGAAAGTTAATTTTTTTCGCAAAACTTTTTTTTTCTCAAGTTGTTATTTCTGATTTTATGCCCATACACAGCTATTATACAACTATTGATATTCAATTCAAATGGTTTCACAATCACTATTTTTGTAAGTTTTTCATAAAACAGTATATACAATATTAAAAAATCTATATTGCATATATGACATATATCCCACCAAATAATCGAAATATCGCAGTTCTATTCGCGTGAAGACAGTTTTTAGGGACTGGCTTTTAACGTTAGTTATGGAGTAATATTTAGACAAGCTTCGCATCTGGCCAATCACCAGTTAGATCGAAAAACTCAACAGATTACAGAAACCAACACAAGAGATTTAAACATAAACGGCTCCCAAAATTCGATGACGTCCAAAGGCATTTAAAAACGGACACGAATAGGACAATGGAACGTTAAAACCATTAAGATTAGCACAGTTCGAGGAAGAAATGGAGAAACTTCAGATAGCGATAGCTGGCATCCATCCACAAGGCAGTAGACGGATCGGCAGACCCAAGGCGACCTGGAGATGATCCATCCTCCAAGAACTGACCCAGGTGAATACAACATGGGACAGAGCTAAACAGTCGGCGCAAATTAGGGTTCGATGGAAGGCTCTTGTAGAGGCCCTAAGTTCCCAAGCGGAATAATAAGGAAAAAAAAAATTAGACAAGCTAGTAACATATGTTGAAGTGTGTCTATCATTGGCAACATAAACAGATTTTGATGACTATCCCATTAAATCGATCACATTTTTCATATCATATGAGTTTGGAACCTGCAGCACTTAATAGGATCAGTGTTTACTTTACTTTAATTGGCCATCACAACTAGTATTCGGGTTACAGCCAAACGAATTAGCTGTCGCCAGTCACTCCTGCTTTGCGCGCGCCTTCTCCAGCTAGTCACTTCAAGTGATGATAAGTCCTCCTCCCCTTGGTCATTCCAATTGACCTGGACGACATCTAAGTATTTGTAGATCTCATACAGTTCACGGTTCGTTCGGATGGGGTAGTCGTCCCAATCCAAAAGTGACCGAAGATTTTGCGAAAAATTTTTCTCTCAAATATTCCAAGTTCGCGACACAACCCACGCTTCAGCGCTATATAACAGCACGGGCAGGATGAACGTCTTGTAGAGCGTTATTTTTGTCGATGAGAGGTCCCTGATACACATTTGCTTACTAAGCCAATAGTAACACCTATTGGCAAATAGCTGGTATTGTATTCTTAACGGGCAGCTTAGTCCCTGCTTGATCGTCGGTAATTTCCGCATATCGTCCGGCCACCCTTTTTCAGTACAGGACAAAAGACGCTGAGATTCCAATCGCCTGCTTTGTTATTTTTAAGTCGTATTATTGCAAATCTGACTTCATTTTAGAATTAGAAGATTTATTACGTAGTCGCCTGCTAGCAGCTTGGAAAAATGATCGCTCCACAATCCCAGTGTACACTATGTATCTGTAAGCAGATTTCCATTTCCACCTTGGCAATAAAATGCTCCGGGCTTAAAACCTTGAGTCAGACAGTCAGACTCGTTGATAAAATTTTCGAGCACAATTTTTTTCCCCGTTATTTCCGTCTGAAAAGGCGCCACTTCTTCGTGTTATTTTCCAAGATGGCACTCTTCACTACAGTTGTCTAGCTACACTCTTTATCATACCATTGGATACGTGGTAGTCGGCGCTTAAAAATAATAGTATCATCCACGGCAGGTCGGTTGAACAGGTCCGAGAGATGAGCGGAGTAGGCTTCGACCGTCCGTTGTGATTGTTGCTTAGCAACATCTAGCCTTCGTGGCGTACTGGGGTGCACGTTTTTCTCATTGCTCAGCCGTATGCATATCTTGGCTGCAACAAGACAATGTTTGAGTCGATAACGACTCCACGAATAGAACGCACGTCTAACTCGCTCGATGCATGCCTTCCGTCGGTCGCAACATGATCAATTTGGTTACGTTTCGAGGCGTTTGAATCTGGTTATCATGTATTGCTCCACTGCCAAATCGATCATAGAGTTGGGCAGGTTTTAGGAGTCCTCGAGTCTCGCACTGAACGCACCTTTAAGAGCATCGTCGTCAACAATGGCGGAACTTTCCTTCATCTTCGAAGAAAAACTGACTGATAATGCTCATACCATATGTCAAGAACAGTATCAAATAATTACTAGGGTTCGGCGCATTCGGGTTCCATCGATAAATTACGGATTTACGGTAGAAATGAGCTACCCCATTTTTCTATTTCGTAAACGCCAAATATTCAAAGTACTAGAGAATTTTTTAAAAAAGACCTAATGCAAATTAATAAATGCTTATTAAAAATTTGGTCTGAAGCTTACTGACCCGTTGTTTTCGATTTCCAAAATATTTCAGATATAATTAATTAGTTTTCATAGTTTTCTCCCTTATTGTATTACGAACCACCCTTCAAAAACACGGTGGTATGCGCCCAGTGTCTCCGCCTTAAAAATACGCATATTTTTTTTGTAATGTGGATCTTTCAAAGACTTCTAAGGTCTTCATTTTACGCAGCAAGTTGGAATTGAATATTAATTATGTAATATATTTTAGAAATTACCTCATCTGCTATCGTCTGAACATCTTAGTGATCCTAAATAATTGTTCTATTGCTTTAATAATAATAATGAGGAATATCGTGATATTGCCAAGCCCTTTTTGTTTCTTTAGAAGACTTTGACAAGATTATTACCTCACACAATTGTAGTTCCTTAATATCGGCCGGCTTCCTAAAGTGCGTTTGCGAAATGTCGTTCCGCTAATACTAACGTCTTAGAGCTTTATCCTCTTATTTATAAGGGTTTTAGGAATAAAGAATAAAATTATTTAATATATACTATCTATAGGGGAGGTCAGTAGAAGTTAGCCATTTTAATACCCTTCTCCAGATATATTAAACTTAAACTTTATATAAGAACTTATTTCTTAAGCACAATTTCAACAGCATGTACCGCATGTATCTAAAGTTTGTCCCATCTTACTGATTTATTAGAAAATAGACTTTAATTTTAAAATCAGAATTTCATCATTCACTTAAATAAATATTTAGTTACCTTAGAGCTTTATCTCTATCAAATCCGATTATTGGCATATTTTAAAAATATGGCCAAAATAAATCCCACATTTATAGAAATATGTGCAGAGAAACACAACAAATGTCGAGTCCTACCTTGTCATCAAAGATGTATGTACCTTGATGTCATTATCGAAATTGTATTCCATATTCGCAGATCCAATAAAAATGTTGAAATATATTGTTTAATTATGGAGGAGTTACGTCCAGAAACAAATATTAAGGACCTATAAAACAAGACGAGCAACGCAAGCATGTAAATTTGGGATTATATAATAATTTTTTCGAAAGCAAATAGAAAAAATAGTCGAATTAGTAGACGCTTTGGACTTTTTGCACCTATGGTAAACTGTAAAAAAATTTGCATTAGATGTGCGGACTTAGATGTGTTAAAGCCCTATTGGGCATACAACACGTTTACTGGCAAAAACACATAATTTTTTTTTAGTTTTAACATATTGAAATGGTTTAGGAATCGCTTTGAATAAAGCTTTATAGAATTTAAATTATTCGCTTTTAAGGTTTCTGTTGCTAGTAATATACTTTTTCTGCCGGAAAATTTTGATCTGATTTTGTTATGTTCCGAGTTGTGAGCAATCAATAGCTTACAATTTCCAAAGTATATTTATGCAGGAACTCGTTTTTGGATGATTTGCATCGAATTTTAGTGAAAATATGGACCAACAGTTAGAAGTTTTAAAAAACTTGAGCTTAAACATTTGAATTATTCATCAAAAACTTTTTGATTTGATTGAGGTGGTGTCTAACACCTATAAGCGAGCTATATCATATATATCCGATTTAAAAAAAAAAAACAAAATAAGCTTACATTCCCTAGTATAATATGGAGGCTTTCCTAAAAAGTTGGTTGCTATAGCTTTTGGCATTTCTAAAAATTAAGCTTTTGTATAGATGGACAGACCATTTTATTCTATATATCTATTGTATATAGTTGATATTTTCACATACGTTGACTACTTACAAACGAGAAGCGCTTACAAATTATTGACTCTTAGTATCAATGTTATTTATTATATAGGCAAGTGATATGTGTCGCTTCTAGCGTAAAATTATATTTTAAAATTTCATTGGGCCGTACTTTGCCAAAAATGGGGAATTTTTGGAAAATGCGAGCTCTACCATACGATGCTATATTATGCTTTTGCTTGAAGTCGAAGAGGCTAAAATGTGGTTTCAATAAGATTGCGTTAGATGCAACCGGACAGTCCAATTTAGGTGCAAGTTTGTTGAGCAGTTTATTTTAATAAAGGCCGGTCAATTGGTCGATCAAACGCCTCTATTGCCAAATTTTTGTGTTATTTTCTATAATCAAATTAGAAACGTCTTAAAAATTTCCGTTTACCTTAGCTTTTTTCAAAATATGCAGATAAAGTCACCGAAGTTTATTTTTACTTATAAACCGACCGACTGACAAATATGGCTCAACCGTTCAATAAAAAAATTTCATAGCGTGATTCTTCAAAACAAATACAGTTGACGTCTTCTATCAGAATTCCTAAAAACAAGTTCGTCAAATATCTGAACAAAATTTATCAACCGACTTCCAATTGCACATTTAATTAGAAAATAAAAATTAGATTAAGCTTTAAGAGTAAGTTTAATTTAGGATATACTGCATATATTAAAAAGCTTGGCTTTTATTTGGAAAGAGTAAAGCTTCTGATTGCTGTCAACCATGCAGCGGCTAGAGAAAACTCTGTCTCATATGACTGCAAGTTAAACCACAGCCTCCACGCGGCGCCTCTTGCAAGTTAATGTGTGCAGCGTGTCGTAAGACATGTGGTTGTGTGCAGGGATTGGTTCTCGCCTCGTGCACAAACAACTACCGAATTCCAAAACTAAAGCCACGGATAAGATCACAGCCATTGTTTACGACCACCCTATACGAAAAAAGGATTACGATTTGAGGGTATGCACCTGGAATGTCCGGACCCTTAATAGGTATGGTGCCTCTATCCAACTGGCGGATGCCCCTGAAAAGGTATAGGTTGATATAACCGCCATCCAGGAAATTAGATGAACAGGTCAAGGTTGTTCTAAGCAAGCAAACTGTTATATAAACGAATTTGGATGCGGATTCGTAGTAAGCCAGAAACTTCGCCATTGCGTCTCCAGATTTGCTGCTGTGAGTGAACCGCTGGCTAAAATCCGAATCAAAGAGAGATTTTATAATCTTAGCCATAATTTGTATACACGCCCCGATGAAGAAAAAGATGATTCTGTTAAAGATGCGTTCTATGCGAGACTCGAGGAAACCTATGACCGCTGCCTTACCTTTGACGCGAGGATCATTCTCGGTAACTTTAATGCGAAGGTTGCATGAGAATGAATTTTTAGGCCCATCATTGGTCAGTTCAGCCTCCATGATCGCCATGATATCGCCGCAGTGAAAATCATGGTAGTTAGTAACACCACTTATCTCTCGGTTCTGCTCAACCGACCCAACTCCCTAATGTTTCAAGGGCCCAGGGTCTTTTACTGCCGAGTTGGAAATAGAAATCTGGTTACAGATACATAGTGTACACTGGGATTATGGAGTGATCATTTCTCCAAGCTGCTAGCAGGCAACGACTTGACAAATCTCGCACTCGTTCCCTGTATCGTGCAACTTCTTTTATTTTCATAATGGAAGGGGTGTTGCGGAGGCTGGTGTACATTGTACTGGCACTATTTTCTACAAAAATGTCCAGCTCCTAGCATACTGCGTTGATATTGGAATCATTGGAAGCGGGGTGTTACCGCCGCGTTTTCCGCAATCGAAAGTGGGCAAGAGAAAGTGCAGTTTGTCAAGAAAGTGTTTACACATTGAAAAAAATTTGTATTTTTCGACTTTCAATGTTTAAATTTGTGCAACTTTTTTGTATATGCTGTTTATAAACAGGTATGTACGCCGCCTAGACTTTCATCTTACATCGGACGGCTATACTTTTGAAGTTGTCAAGGAACTTACGTACCTTGGCACTCCCGTTAACACGGAAATCATTACCAGCTTGGAGACTAAGTGAAGAATCACACTTGCCAATAGGTGTTACTATGGGCTTAGTAGGCAAATGTGAAACAGAGACCTTTGTCGATTGACAAAATGAACACTCTACAAGACGCTCATTCTGTCAGTGCTGTTATATGGCGCAGAAGCATGGGTTGTGTATTGAACGGATGCAGCTGCGATTGGGGTGTTCGAGAGAAAAATTCGGATTGGGGACAACTGTCGCATCCGAACGAGCCATAAACTATATGAGCTCTAAACGACATAGATGGCGTCCACCCTATTACGTCACAATGTGTTGGCTCAGCATGTCGTTCGTATGGATGATGACACTACAGCGAAGAAGCTTTACGATGCGAAAGTCGACGAAGAAAGATGGAGGAATCATCTAAGCTACGATGGAAAGACCAAATATAGAAGATCTATCCTTACTTCGAGTGACCAATTGGAGCAGGAGCGCGCAAAACAGGGCCGCTTGGTGAGAGTTATTTAGGTCGGCTGTAGCCCTATAACGGGTTGTCATGGCCAAATAAAGTAAAAGTAAAGTATATTGAATATAATTAATTTTATATATACATAACAATTTTTGAATACGAAAGGTGGAAATACAAATGCAGACAAATTGTTATAATGTATCAACTTTTGCATTTTAAATTCCATCTTCATCTTCTTAACTGACTTCATAACCCTTTTTATTTTCAATTATCGTCAGTAGTCCAAAGCCTATTGGTAACAGTGTACAAATTCCATCAATGATATGAGCTAGGATGTTAAAGACCATTTATCAGGCTCCTACAACAGTGCAACATCTTCTTGGGACTACTACCAAAAAGCATATCAACAAAAAAAAAAAAAAAACATTACGTTAACGGATCGATAGAGCTATCAATCCCTCTGTCTTTCCGTGCTAGATCTCGAAGATCATAAGTTCTTTGATATACATCCAAATTGTTTTCGAATGTGTCAGTTTCGAAGTCATGCAAGTGCAACGAAATTTAGTCAAATATGTAAAATTTGTTGGTTGAAAATTTGATTTTATGTAATTATGTATAATTTCATGGAATTATGTATAGTTAAATTATTTGGTTAGATGATTCATAAAAATGATTTCAATTAAAAAACCTACATTTTAAATTTTAGCGAAGCGCTCGCTACACCTCCATGAATATACTAATATTGACTGTATCACAATTTGTTGCCTACAAATAATTTTCATTAAAGCCAACCTGCCAACTAATGGGGACTTTGCATTTCCACATCAAATACAAGAGAATAAACAATTAACTGAATATATGGTCTTTCTATTTGTAATTTGTAGGATAATGTTTCTGCTGAATTCCCACTATCTGCAAAATCAGTATATGTTACATATAATAATTAAAATATACGACGGAATGGTAACTTTACATAATCAGAAATTATTATATATCGGTACGCGCTTAATAGAATCATATTTTTGGCTCAGATATGAATCGTACCAAGTCACATCGTTAACTTGTACCTGCAGGCGTCCCCCAGGGGTCCGTTTTAAGACTTATTCTTTATAATATGTTTACTCATGATATTTCACTGCATAGTTTATGTAAAACTACAATCTTTGCTGATTTCACTGCTCTGAAAATAAATCCAGCATTATGCAAAAGAACGTTAAAGAAGCTAGAGAATCCTTTCTCAGATATTTTTACAGGTGGAAAATTAAATTAAATTTTAATAAAACAAGCACCATATATTTGACACGGAAATGTTATGATTGTTATCTTTCAAACACAGATTTCCTAAATCAAATCGATGGGCAAGAAATATTAAATATTTGGGTATTCGTATGGATATACCATTTCATTTCACATTAGTAGGACTGACGATAAAATTAATAAGTAGGTATACGAATCTTTTATTAACCGTAAATCTTATTTGCCCATTGAAAATAAAACATAAAATTCAAAACAATAATTTGACCATTTATGTTATATGGGTCGGAAGTTTAGGTTGATTGTGCTTCAATGCCTCTGCAACAGTTACAAAGAGCGCAGAACAAAATATCTCAAAAATGATTTTAAATCTATCCTTTTATTTTTCTACCTTTAATTTCCATGAAAAGGCAGATATTTGCATGATTTATAGAAAAGAAAACCATCCGGCTAACACTAAATTTAATACTTAAAACATAAATAATACACTATCTTAACTTTGAGTAGTATATTTTTTGTTTTGGGGTTTTTTTTTCATTAATTACTTACACTTACATGACATAAATGTAATATCTTAGTTGTACATCTGCATAAGAGCTAATCTCTATAATATTTTGCACACCAAATAGCATTAAATAAATTGAGTAAATATTTTTTAGTTTTATTTGTTTCCAAATCTATCATCTAACTACGCTAAAATAAATTGGTTCGTGCATCAAGTGGTCACTTAATCGATATCGATCAACTCAAAATATAGAGCACAAAGTATCGGAATGAAAAAGGTTATAAAGAAAAAAATAATTTTGATTTTGCTTAACTATTGAATACTAAGTTTCGCAACTTTTACATTCGATGGATTCTGATTTGCTGTCACTAAGCAAGATTGAAAGATTTCCGAAAAAATGTCAAGACATGAGAACAAGCAACAAGGAATTCGGGTTGATTTTATTCATTTACATTAGGTTTGGAAAGTTTCTTGGGAAGAAAAATTGACTGCTGCGAATAAACTTCTCGAAGACTGATGATGTTTTTGAGATTTTAGATTTCTTGAAGCTTTCTTTAACGCTTGAAGCTTTGTCGTAACGATGATTTATAAATAACGATAAGGTATTTTTTGAAATTAATTATGCAACATAAAATATATTCTATTTCTTTATGTGGAAAACAATTTCGATCCTCGACTTTAATGCTACACTATTATTTAATTTACCCCTAAATAAATTCAACCAAAATAAAATATGCAATGGCGAGACTCATTTTACTGGGCAACAAAGCTAAAGAATGGCCACGCTTCCAATTTATACCACTACAGCTCCAAAGCCTGCTGCCTGCTGCTTTTACATGCCGCACCCTTGCTTGTTCCTGAGTCGAAACAAACGCGGCATTTATAGCACCTTATAATCAAGAGAATTCCGTCTAGGCACATCGTGTTGGCTAATCAACTTGCCACAAACGAGTTTTGCGTGCCACCAATTTTCAACATTTTAAGGTGGAGTCCTCCAATGCAACGCTTTGATTGGCCAGTCCTTTTTTCTGACCAGCGATGTGCTGCACGCACATAACGTCTCCCTCCTCAGATATCCATTGAAGTTGCACATAAATTTTGTTGCATGTTTATAACATTGTACGGGCGACCATTTGCGGCTTGCGTATGCAATAACGTATCTCAATTAATGTATAGACCAGTAATTTAATTTTGGCTTTGTATGATTCGGAATACCGCGTTTTTGGTCAGAGGTGTGTATGCCACGACAGTGCCTATTACTGGCTGATTTTGTGACTTTTATTGTATTTAGTTTTATTGTAATTTATTGATATGGGACTGTTTAATGAGATCGTATTTCGTAGTATATTTGTAGTACGCGTAAACGCACATTTATCGCTTATAATTTGGCTTTGTAGGCTTATTTAACTGAAAACTTAAGCCAAATAAAAAGAAGACGCTCAATTCTCTACTTGTCATTCGTTGACTTCTCCTTTTTTTTGATATAGTGATTATATTTGAATGATGGCAGTCTTAACATTTACATTTAATTTGTAACGCTAAGATTTATCAGAAAAATTTCACAATTTTAATGCAAAACAAATTATGTTAAATACTACACGTTGAGATTATTTTTTTAAACATTGCCGATTTGCAAAGGTAATTAATAATAAGTAGCTATTACTTGAAGGCAACATCGTAGTATAATGAAAACTGAAAAATACGAGACGACAAAGTTGGCGCCAACTTGTATATCACGTATACGACTGCTAACAAAACGCCTTAGAGTGCGCCGAGCTCAATTGGGCGGGTCCTCGGTTCATACAACTCATACAACCGTGCAACCACCAGATAAGCAAACATTAATATGGCTACAATATGAGTGTCTGCCGTCTCCGGGGGAAACGAGTTGTTCATACGAACAAATAAGCAGAGCGAACACAAAAACGGCAACACCCACTTCCAATCCGATAGGCGGCACGCCGGATTGCGTACATATGTATGTGCAAGTGTGCGTTTCTGCGACGAGTGTGTGTGTGTGTGTGGATATTAATACTTACTGGCTGCTTGCTACGTGTGGAATGATTATAGAGCAGCACAAATTGGAAACCCAAACCCGTTTGTTTGTCCACAGCATAAGGCGTAAGCGCAAACGGCAGTCGATAGTCGCTCTTACAAGCTACGTCCAACCGGAAGCCAAAAACTCGTTCGCTCGTTCGCCCGTTCACTGGTTCGCTCGTTTGCCTTATTCGCTTGTTATTTGGGCGAAATAGTGCTCCCAGTTCCAATTAGAAAAGGAAACATAACACAAGGGCGCTTTTCTTGAAAAACAACCTTTGACTTCTTCTCTCGGTTGATACGCTTCCTTAAACTAAGTTTGTTACTCGGTGCGCGTAATTTAATATACGGAAAGTTGATAATTCAAAGCAAACCAAGTCCGTGCGAGAAACTATTCCAAAATTGTTATGATGCAAATAAAAGAATATATTAATAATAACAAAATATACAGCAGTGGATAATTTGCTCCACAACAAATGTGTTTTAAATGTTGTCTTACCGGCGGCTTGTCAGTGTTGTTGAAAGTGTTGAATAACACTTCAATTATGTATCAAAATTTCACTTTGTCTAAATACAGTTTTCATAATTATAAAAAAGTTTTAATTTAATCGAAGTTATTTGGTTTCGTACTTTTTAAAAACAAACATCTTTGACGTTAGCACTTGCGGTTTGGATTAATACAAAAAGTGTTTTGTATACTTTAGTAATTTTTGATTGTTTACTATAGTATTTGAATGATTCAATATTATATATATTTGAATTGTTATTAAAAGATCTAAATTGTCGATATTACAATATACACAAATTAATTAAGTTATTCAAATGTTCAATATGTAACAATTTGAGCTTGTACATGGTTCTTAATTTGCGAATTAATTGGCAAATGTATCTTAATTGGTGAGTATAGTGAAGCAATAAAAGTTTTCTGAGTTTCGAGATCGGGAATACGAAAAACTATATAACCATTTTATTGTTTGTTGATTTTTTTCTTTTGTGTACTTATACAATACACAACTATTAGGAGCTTACCGAAATGTATAATTCATATCCTAATCTTTTGAATTATTTGGTAGAGCAATACTTCGAAAATTTTTACTAAATTTGCAATCGGGAAGTCATATCATATCATTAATAAATTTAACCCTTCGGCGTTCAGATATTTTTATACTTTCGATGTTACTGATCCAGGTATTTTTAATTTCTCACCTTTAATAAAATGGAAGAAGAGTAAAAGTAAAAAAAATTAGGTAATTACTCTACGAGATCATTTTATGCTGACCATGTGTTTCATGAGATTAAATTCCGAATATCATGGAAGAGCGATTCCTTATGACTTCACTGGCCGAATTCGCTGTATGCGTATGTATAATCCGAGTACTTCACCATACAGAAGATACCATAAGATAACCTTACCGGAATAAAAATGTAGGCAAAATAATGCCAGTAAATGTATACACTTCATCTTCTATTCAAAATATTGCATACTATTAGACGTGATTTTGGAAATTCTTATTTCATTTGTGAACCACATTGTGCGCATAGCGATTGAGTGATGATAATAAACAAAATATTCGATATACATTTTCTTAATTTTTTATTTGAATGCCCTTCAGAAATTGTATAATGAGAAAATTATTGACTATGACAATAATTGCTTTAATTAAGAAAGTAGATTTTACCCAACTTACCTAAATTGGAGTACCTATGGATTAAATCTTAAAATTCACCTTTTTATAAATAGTTTTACTTTTATGTCACTATAATTTATGTTTCAGTAGATCAATTGAGCCCATTTATCTTGGGTCGAAACCACGTCATTGAGCCTAATGCGGTAAATGTAATTTCTTCTTTCGGCAAAATTTATTTTTATCTGGATATCTTTTTTTTCTTAATTTTACAGTATAATATCGAAAACTACATTATGCTAAAATATCAAATATCATCAAACTAAAATCTAATATATTTTTCAATCTATTATCAATGCTGGAAGTAGTCACTGGTTTTGCATATGCAAAACATGCGCGAGCTAACCTGACATCTTGGACCCAAGCGCCACCAAATTCTTCTGTTGTCTGCCAGCAGTAGTTTTTCTTTTGCTTTTGTTTACATCTTTTATATATTATGATTACAATGATTGAATGAATATATTTTGAGAATTCACAGTTACTGTTAAACTTAGAAATTGATTGACTGATTGATCTTAGTGATATCAACTTTTTCTAAACCCCGAATTCCTTGATTATAATATATCAAATTATATATTTTAATGCACAAAGCTATAAATATATAATATTCATAATTGCTTAAATATAATTTTGATAGTTTTTTTTTTACCAAACTATACATAATTTTTCTTGAGATGATATTATTATGACATCTCCACTATATCGTGAAATTCAAGATTTAAGTGAACCCTGAATAAATATTTTTACAGAAGTTTAGAAACTTTTTTTATTGCTTATAAAGTTATACTGATTGAATAAAAAATGAATAATTTTGATTGTCTAAATTCGAAAAATAAGGATTGTTTTTCGAAAGTTTGAATATTTCACGATTAGTACCAACATTTTTAAAACTCGATGGATTGTTCTAGATGGATTCTAGATGGATTCTTTCAGACTAAGCCCTAAAAAATGGAGGCATGTTAATTTTTATTGACTCTAACACACTCCATTTTGTGGATCTTTTGATTTGCATACTATCAAAAATAACTACAATCTGTTAAGATTAACAATAAAACAATGATCCTTCCCTTTGCAAGGGGACATTATTGTTTTAAATTAGTTTCATATTTACAGTGTTTCATCATTCAGCTTATACTTAAAAATAATTTTATATTACTATTTGAGCTAATTGCGTTGGGATTTTGTGCTTAAGTCGTCTTGGTTTGAGTTCCATTCCAGATATTTGTTTCATTTGTACATTTTCGTGCTGAAGTAACCGAAATCTGTGCTTAGAACTTCTTCCGATTAGCATTTCCTCAATCGTTTCTACGTCGAGATCGTGATGAATTTCATCATTTTCTATGTACCAGTCTGCCTTTCTTATTCTCCTTAGCATTTGGATTGAGTTTCTTGAATAAGTTGTAAGTTGGTTTTCTAGGCCTTACCTCCATATTGGTATTATTATTTATATGTTATAGAAAATAGTTTGATAACTTTTATATTTTGATTGGTGTCTTTCAGAAATTCGTTTAGTGTTGAGTTTTGTCCTTATTTTTTTCTAGGCCCCATTTTTCAAATCGGTGAGTTGTAGCATAGTCTTTTGTATGGTTTTAGTTGCTACTCTTTCACTGCTGTCAGCTGATATTAACACAGTGTCCCCCATAAATGTAGCAATCATCGATCCAGAAATAGTTGGTATATCTGCTGTAACTACTAGGTATAATATGGGGCCCAGTACGCTGCAGAAGTATCTGTCAGAATATCAAATATGATTAGTGACAAGACGTTTTTCAGCTTATATAACCGTTCTTTGTGCCATACTCTGTCGAATGCTTTCGCAATGTCCAAGTGAACTGCATGCCAATATTTCTTCATATCGAAGTCATCTGTGATTTTGTTGACTACTCTATGAATCTGCTGCACCGTTGAATGTTTCTTGCGGATCCCAAACTGGTGAGTGGGAATGGCGATCTTTTGTTTTGTAATTGATCGATTCTGTTAATTAAAATATTCTCAATTAATTTTGAAAGGATAGGCGGCTGTATGTGCTTGCAGTAGTGGCGCGTTTGTTTGGTTTGGGAACTGCTGTAATTTGTGCAACTTTCTTATGATCCCATTAAAGAGATCATGTACTTAGTTAAGTATATGCAGGTGTTTTATGTCTTTGTTGGCTTATATGGTGCTTTATTTCTTCATTTGAATGTATATCGTATTGCATAGTCTGGATTACTATTTGGATAGGGCAGCTGAAATTTTTTAGATCTAAATATGTATTGCACGATTCTTTTCGCGTCTTATGCGCAAATTATAATAGCCGTTGCGAATTCCTATCCTATGTCTTTCCAATTTATTTCTATCTTAACTCGTGTTGATTCGCCAAATCGAGTATCTTTGGCCAAACATTTGATAAACGCTAATCTTTTGTTTCTTTGTTCCAAATTGTTTAAATTTACTTCCTATTTTCATCTTTTACATTGTAAATCCAAGTGCCTAGCCTGCCCCCGATGTACATATCTAAAAAAAATTCACCCATCAAATAGGGATTAGTCTCATATTAGCTTTCCTCGTTATTGTTAAATATTTCTTAATTATAATAATTTCAAATTGTTTAGCCTTATGCTCAACTAGAGTTAGTTGTACCAGCTAAATTAATTATTATTGTTATTTTATTCAAACATTCAAATATCCACTTGCAGATTTCATAAAGATGTTTTTTATAAATTGCATTCAATACACACACTATAAATAGTAATCGCTTAAATGAATAATTTTTTTTGAAAATTTTATTCGCTACAGTTTGGTTTAAATACTAAGGTGGTCGAACCATAGAAATTTGCTTTAAGATACAAGCAGTTTAAACAGTTGACTCAATATATATATAAATGTCTTTCATTTATATATATATATATATATATATATATTTTTTTTTTGTTGATATATATATATATTTTATTTTTGTTTTCTAGGTTAAAAACTGGTTGCGTATATACATAAACAGAAATGTAGCCCCTAATTTACAAACTGCCAATACGCCATAGACTTGCCTTTCCTATTTTATTCTTAATATTAAACAGAGATTACTTAATCTCACTAATGATATAGTCTAGAATTTAATGCATAACCGATTTGCGATAAAAAATAATATTACAGCAGTAGAGTGTACAAAAAATTTGTTCCTAATACCTAAGGGCATACGAGAATAATGCGACAATACTTTTGTTGTCTGAATCTACACTTCAGATATTTTACTTTTTCTCTAGTATTATTTCTTTACTTCAGATACATTTGTTGTATCGCATAACAGTGTTTTTTTTTATATTTTATATATCTTGGTTGGTATTATTTTTTGTATTTTCATCGAAAATAACATTTTTTAACAATTTCTATCAAAAAACCAAATTTTGAAATGCACAGATAATACTTGGTATAGTAAAACTATACAAAAAATGGGTATATGTGTAAGGCAATTTTTTGTTGCTCAAGCACTCAAAAATGTAAAAGGTTATTATTCAGGTGTCAGGGCATTTACATATATATAATAAAATGGTTAGTCAAAGAAATGTTTTAAATTACATTTTAAGTTAATTTTTTTAAATGATTTTTTTTTGCCGTAAGAAGGCGCCCAGCTGTAATATGTTTATTTATGTAAAATAGTTTTCTAGTCGTTTCCAGGTTAGGGTGATTTATGTCCTATTTTCCTCGATTGAATAAAAAATTCATGCACTACATTTTAAACAGTTTAAGCACATGATTAGAAAGCACTGACTTTATATATTGTTGCACAAACATTTTTTTAAAAAGTTATTGAGTTGTAAAAAATGTCTTTTTTTGAACATAAAATTTATAAAACAGCCTATTTCAGAATCAAAACCAAGACTTGCGCTCCCGGCGGATAAGTATGACCTATCAAATAAGGTAATTAAACGCTGGCGCCAGCAGTCTAGCACACACGGCAAGACACTTCTTATCCAACCATGAGCTACCCCGCTGATGGCTCTAAATCATGGAATAACAGGTACTCTCAACCTTAAACGTAAGGTTGGCGATCCATGAAAATTGCAAAAGTACAATAAAGTCATTAGAGTAAACTGTTTGCCTACTGCTCTGGTCATAAAAAAGACAACCGAAAATATTACCTACTGAAATCGTGAGTGAAATACTCTTCGTGCGAGTGGGCATTCGCATGGGTTTGACATTAGTCAAGCGAACTTAAATTTATTACATTTTTAAGAGACTAAAAACAGAAACAAAATAAATATAATGTATGTGGTTTGGCTTTTCTCATAGATCATTTTAAGACTTGTCTTTCATTTTTATATTAAAAACAGCATTATTAGCGATTAGGAAATTATTACTAAGTACTAAGAGTCGTTTTTTCTGAAAAGTACATTGGGAGAAAAACTCGGAGACAATTAAAGGGGTTCGTTCAATTGAATCGAGTATTCGCCATCTCAGAATCCATCTCGTTAACTTAAAATAAGAATAATTATTTAAAATAAGTTGATATATACTATAAAAATAAAAATCCTTTAAACTGAAGTACTTAAAATTAGGATTTTCGGCTTCGTGTCTCAACCAAGTTTCCTAGTTTTAGCCTGAAATACTTGTTTTTTTCTTTCAGTGTAAAGTAAAGCCACGTGGCCTAGTACTCAAAGTTCTCAAATGACGAAATCTCCTCTAGCTGATTATCTTAGCGGATGCTGTACTTACGAGAACAGCAAGTGATTTCAAATTAAAGCTTCAAGTCAATTCTTGATGATAAATTTTAGTGAAAGTTGAAAACAGTGATAACGAAATAAGGCTTGTTTTTATATCAAGCATAATTTTTTATTAATAAACTTGATGAAATAAAAACAAATATGGAAATGAAACAATTTAAAAAAAAACCAAAACATTTATTTTATTCAAAACTTATTGAATTACCATCAGATTAAGATTTTTAGCATATCTTAACTTTAATTAAAACAAACAAGCTTAAAAAACGACAATTCTCAAATAACTTCAAATTGCTTGAAAATAACGAGGCAGAAGACCAAAGAAATCAGTCAGAATATTTTTCATATTTAATGAAAATCAAAATTTTACACCGACACTTGAAAATATTTAATTTTTAGACATGCACTAAATACTTTGAATGTCATAATGTTGTACTGCAGTATTGAGTTTATTTTAAGACCATAACTTGCTTTGTGAACTGCAATTTACAATTTTAAAACAATTTAGTTTGGCTTGGTCATTGCTCCAAAGACAAAGCATTGGGATATCTCTATTAATAGCTGCTCAGAGAGAACAGGGAACTACAGTATATAGCCGAAACCGAACGGCGGTGTCTTTATAATTTTTAGAGATCTTGCTAGGTAAATAGTGTCTATGTATTTGCTAGCTATGTCAGTGCTAGACACGAGTGCACAAGTGCTACAGTGCGGAATCAAACCAACGACTTTTGGGTTTAAAGACAATCATGGTACGTTTTGTTTGGTGTTTAAATATAATTATAAAATTTTAACATTTTTCAATTTACAATTCAATATAACCTAAAAGCGTCAAAGTATACCATACACCATATTTCTGGTGGAGGTATTCGGTAGATTCTAAAGCTCAGTGATTTAAAAAGTAAGCGTAAATGTACCCTTCAAGGGAGTGTGATCAACCTTTACCATCTGACGTGCATATTTCACAGACGATGGAGCTTATTGACCCAAGCCGATATCTTTCCTCGTTGCACTGTAGTAAAGTTCGCGGTTTTTACTTAAACTTGTCAACGCTTTGACTTGAAACATGGCAGAGCTATGCATGACGTCAATAGTGAAGGTATGAACAACGGAAGTTTTAGTCCAAAATTAACAGATTTGAGGCCGTCGGTTGTATTGTGATAACGTATTAGCGATTATTAGTTGGTGGTTCGATTTCCCTGGATTCGGCTATAAGGCGTCGGAACCAGTTTCCTTTAAACATACGTCTTTGTAGTGATCAATTGAATCAATTTTTTTCAAAAAGAGTGGTACATGCATTATTATTATTTTTTTATTGTTTTAATTTTAGTATTGGCTTTAGAAGAAACTCTTACTAGATGTACCACAATGAGGAATCGCCAAATTTACACTAAGAAAAAGGTCTAAAATTATAAATTTTTATAAATCATTATTCAGCTATAAATTGAAAAATAGTGATAAGTGACAAAATACTTTAAGGAGAAATTAATTTAAAAATTTTCGATTTCGCATACTTTATTTTTTTATTATTTTATTTTGTACTCAAGAGCCACTAGTACAAAAGTACGTCTAAATAGCCAAATTTTTTCGTTTGCCATTCTTCTGAATTTCATTGGCCATTTCAATCATTACTTCAATCAAAATATAGAAGTCAGTTAACGTATACAAAGCTCGATGTGGTTAGCATTGCGTCAGTTTGAAAAGTTTACATGAACAAAACAAAGTTTGTCGCTTAATTCATTCATTTCACCATTCACACGGTCGGTAAGTACCAGCATAATTTGCATAAAAGTGTTCACAATAATTTGTTATAAGCCCAGTGCATGAAGAAACAAGAAAACTAAAAATTATCTTCTAGTTTCAGTAACAAGTACAATTGCTGTACTATCCACGATAGTTCCACACAACTGCGGCATTGTTTTCCCCATAATGCACCACTTCCGCTATAATGTAGAAAATTGATAAGCGAACTCGCAGCCCCATTGTAATCAACTTATGCAAAGTACGTAAAGATAAAGGGTGACTATTTTGAAGGATAATCACCGATTGGAGCAATCAGTTAAATATATAAGCATTATGCTACTTGAGTGTAGCAGTAGATTGTAAATGTTGTGTTAGGATATTCCCAACTCTCAATTTGTAAAATGTTCAATTTGTGTAAAATGAAATTTTTAAGTATATCCGACTTTTTTTTCAAGTGGATAAATATTAGAACGTAGTCTGTGCAGTCTGTGTGTTTGTTTGTGACATATTGATTACGAGCACTTATGTGTATTGTAATAGAAATTCTGTTGACTCGTGGAAAAGTCACCTTAGCTTATTCTATTCTTTTGTTAATCACCCAATTTTTTTTTATAGAATTATAAATGTAATTGTGAAGAATATGTTAAGCCTAAATTAATTCGCGTTATATTGAATAACTGATGGTTCAACCAATGCGTTATACCTATCAATCTTTTAGGGATTGACCTATTAATGGCTGCAATGGCTGCTCTATTCAAAAAGAGAAACATAAAAATTTTAATTTTCACTATGCAAAAGAATAAAAAGAAAACAATTTAAATAAAATTAATGCAGCCGAGATGAGTTAAGTGGAGTTTTTTGTAGAGTGGGATGCACTCAGAGTGACGCAATTTGCCATTAAGAATCGAACCACAAGTCCACTTAAAATCACTACAAAAACCGATTAAGATTACTTTTATCTTTGCCGCACCGCTGCAAGTAAGCCAGATGAAGAAAGAGGGGACATCTACATTTATGTAGATTGACATCCACCAATGTGACAATTTACGATCACGATCAATGGTTATTGAAATAAAATGAAATGAAATGAAATGGAAAAGAACATAGCCAGATGGCTGCTTAAGGTGAACGAAAGTATCGGTGAAATGTCTAGGCTAAGAGGCATTGATATCGTTATCATAGAGATAGACAATGGAGTCGCCGCGGCGGTGACGCCACTTAAAAATTTGGGCAATATTCTTCTTTTTTTCTCATCGATGACTGCCGTATTAAGAGTATTATTACGTCTAAGTGTTGCTTTAATTTGTCGATATACAATAATTCATAGACGGAAATTATAATAATGCACATGTTTTACAACAATCAGTAAATAAATAAATGAAGGAAAACAATTGAAATTTTTTAAACACGTTTTCATATTTTTCAAAAATATTTGGAAACCGGCAATAGTATTTGGCAGAGCGATCACAATGAATTCCCCAATTAAGTATTTCTGTAGAAATTAAAGAAAAAAATAACGAGAAGTTAAGCATTCTTCTGTAGCTGTAGCTTATCCAAGCCTAGCAGAAATTTCTGGGAAGTTACTTCCCATACCACCCAGTTAAAGTATAGTCGATAGGGCCTGAAAAGATTGCAAGCTCCATTTTAGCAACTGACTAGAGTTTTTTGTGATGTAAAGATTTTGAAGATACGAGCTGCTTTTCCTGCCTGAATTTCAAACCTCTCTAACTTAACGTTACCTTTACTAGTATGGTTCCAGGTTAAGCTCTTTTACTTTGCCAAAAAAAAGGAAAAAATCTCCCTTCTCTTATATATATGAATATATATATATATATATATATATATATATATATATATATATATATATATATATATATATATAGCTGAAAATTGTTTAATTGGACCCAAGCCCTCTACCGTATTTCATAAAAATCTGCGCCAGATATCGCAACTTATTAAGGTAATTGGTAGTTAATTATCTGAACCAATTTTATTGCATTCGGTTATCTAGTGCACATGTGGCCGGACGCCAAAAATAATATTGTTTTTCTAAAAGTTGGTTTTTTTCTAACTATTTATTCTAATTATTTATTTATTATTGAGATTTTTTAAAACTTTGCGTAAAGTAATTTACCTATTTACAAAAATGTGAAAAACAATCGATTCACATTACCGCACCGGAATAAGTTTAAATCGGTTGAGTATTTGTATAGGTGCATTGCATCCAATCTGTACAAATTTTTAAGACTGATTACATTCGGTGACTATAAGATATGTCGCTTCATCGCACATTTCAATGCATTCCAAAGTCAATAATTTGAATCCACTAAGGATCACATTGATCTATATGAGGTCCCCTCCCCCGGGGGCCTGCCGGCCTAACCTAATAATTTGAAAAATAGCTTAAATCACTAGATGAAAAGTTAAAATTATGAATAATGAAAGTAATGAAAACCAAAGAAATCAATTTTATAACAGAAAGAATATTCTGGCGAAACTTTTTTATTTCTATTTATGCAATATATGTAGTAAGTAAGCCTTGATGTGTTCAAGAGCATTCCGAGCGCGTGCCTTGTTCGAACTCTGGCTTGCTTTTTCTTAAAGATCTTATTGACATTCGGTGAAGCTTTAAAAACCTTTCGAACTGGCTGCCAAAGCAACTGTGACTGCGTTGGGTAAAACAACGGCAGCGGCATCATCATCTTGCCTTAAACATTAACCTTAACAAGATCGTGTTGATGATCACATTAACGGCCCAGCTCATGATGTATAAGGCTGTTCACAAATTAGGATCCATTAGTATAGCAGGATGTGTCAACTTTGGTTTAAAATATGAGCATGCCTGCATGCGGTTTTTGTTTTGACATTCTGCGATACTTTTGTTTCAGATGGATTATGGTTTTAAAGGGCGTTGGTTCCTTGCAGTTGTACCTTTTTGCTTGCCTTGAGTGAAACTTTTATTAATATCGTCCACTATGTTAATGTTAGACGTGAAAAATGTACACATCTCTCAGAAGATTTCATAGAGCTCTATAATGGGATGTTTAGTACTTTTAATATTTTGCATAAAATGCACAAAATGCCAAAGGGTACATGTCATCGAGGACTCGTTTACAATCAATTAGACAAACCATTTATACAACTAATACAGTTAAATGCGCTTTACAAATATTTGGACAGTAATTAATTATACATCATGAGCCGCACCCGCGTTCCAACCTTTTTCACCAATAATATAATAGGGAACCTACTCTCTACTCTTAAATATAATGCAACAAAAACAAACACTTAAGTGCCTACCAGCAGCCACTCAAATCCTTACATCAAATTGACAATGTTTTTTCTCTATGGCTCTCCGCACGCCAGTTGTTGGTATCGTGCCTCCAAATACTGCCTCCGCTGGTGGTAGTGCCGCATTCACGATGCCCGATGCCCGATATGAAAAGCACCTATAATTTTATACCTGTCAGTGCTGCATTTCACTCGCACTCGCATTGCTAGTGATGTGTTCTCGCTTACACAGAGGTTGTGTGAAGGCGACGCCTGCAATTGACACTCAGCTCTACCCGAAACGGATGAAACAACAACTGCAACGGCAGCGGCGACGGAACAACGCACTACGGATCGGGTCGCCTTTGTTGTCCATTGATGAAATTGAATTTTCATGCTGCGATGACTTCTTTTTAAAGTTGCGTGGCGCTGACTCTCTTAACGTTAAAATGAATTGTGTGTTTGTTGTTGGTGGTGGTGGTGTTGGCGTTGTTGTCCTCGAACTGGATTCTTTGCGCTGAGATTATGTTAAAGTTTTTTTAGTTTCATTCTACTTCTTAAGGAAGTCAGTTGGTGTGTTCGGTGTAGTGAAATGTAACATAAAACAAAATCAGATTAAATTTAATAAAAAACGATGAACGATTTTACGTCTAATTAAAATAATCAAGCATCGAATACGAGATGACGATATAGGAAATACATCATTAAACAAAAATTTTAGTTTTATAAATGTATTAAAATTCAATATCAAACATTACAAAATAAAAATTATTAATCGTTTATTAACTTTGTTTACATTGCGTTTTAGCAATAAAAGTCAATTTATTAATGATATTATTTTGTTACTTAATGTGAATACAAATAAACAATACAATTTACTTCCAACATCTTATACTTTTTACAATTACAAAAAAAGAATGGGAATATTACTTAGCGACGGTGATGTAAGTTTTATATTATGCAAAAAACTTCAAGTATTTTACAAATTTGTAAAATGTAACAAATAACATAATATATAATTATCTTAAAGCTTAGACTTGATCAGCTTACAGTTTCTAAGATCATTCATCATCTTTAGCTTTAAGGGTGCATGAGTGCATCGGATGTGGTTTATCTGTTTTGCACTTATTTATTTTATAACATGTCTATGATGGTAAAGCGTTCTTCCAAAATTATAGACAAATTAATGGATGTAGCGGTTAAAACAGGAGATTTTCAGTTCAGTTTAATTAAATCTAAAACGTAATCATATGTAATTATTAATGTAAAGAGAGCAATTTAAGTGGGGTTTCTGCTTTGTTACTTACAATATTTTTTAAGAGATTTTCCAGTTCAATTTAATTAAATGTAAGCCAGTAAGATATTTATTTAAACATTTAACATCAGATTAATTTTAGATAATAAGGTATTTTAAAAGTATTGTTTTAAAATTAATCGATTATTATTGATATTGTGGACGCCCTTGAACCTTTAAACCGCTTAGCCTAATAGTTGGTTAACGTAATCGTGTGTGTCTACATCTGTCATAAATGTTAAAAGTTAGTCGGGCTAATCTGTCAAAAATGATTTAGATATGTGCTTTAAAATGCAGGTCTTTAGCACTATCATAGTAACAAAAAAGTTGAAAGATAATTGTTAATAATTTCTTTTGGGGAATGTTGAGCTTTTTGCACGACACTTAGCCATGTCGAACCACACTGGGTGGTCAAAAAATTCTTGTCAGGAAGTTAATTTTATGAATAGTGTGTGCCGTGAAGCTTAAAGTTAGTTTTGGATTTAATTCAACTCCTAGGCAATGAAATTTCTTTGTCCCGAGTATGTCGGCTTCATCATGTTCTACGGATGTGTGTCTTATAAACAATATTCACTATTTTCCGCCTGGTGAAATGACATTGAAGAGTTTGAAAGCGATCTTTGGGTTGGGTGTTATAAATATATTTATAGTCATTTACATTCATTTAGAATTGAAAATTCGCCTGTTGTTAAAATACTAGTAAAGGCAAGGATAGCCTTGAGGATATCCTACATAAGGTACGAATGCTTTGGAAACTTTATATTATTTTGCACTACTATATCCCGATATCGCTTTGACCTATACATGCATTGAATACATGTAGGCGGGATGCACTTGAGCGAACGTAAGTGCTGTTAAAATTGCAATTTTCTAATTAATTCATTAGCAATTTAGTCTACAAATTCTTGAAAATATGAAAACTGTAACTAAATTACAAATTTTAAAGGTGCTTAAAAAGTAAGCAGTTCTCGCATCCGAACATAATACATTTCGTTTGCCAGTTTTCATAAACTACACTCCTTAAAGGATCAATCAATTTTTTTACATGATATATATATATATATATATACTTATATATATATATATATTTATATATATATATATATATATATATATATATATATAAGCTTATAAAATGTTTAACCATTTTTACCTTACTAAGACTAAGTGGAATACAATCGCTTTAACTAGTCTCGTTTGTCATTATGTCGATATTCAGGGACTCGTTAAAAAAAAAAAATAAAAAAAAATCTTTTATTATATATCATTTACTCCTCCAGCATGCCGATGCGTTTATATATGTATGTCTTCTTTTCGATTTTAAGTGGCGCCGATACGAGATCGCAACGCCTTCTCTCTGTCTTCGAATTGCCTTACTTCTTTGGTTTAGTCATCTCCACGAGAAGCTGCAACATGTTGACAATTTTTTTTTGTTTTGTGGTCGCTAATACGACTTTGATCTTTTACCGTGATTCTCTTTTTATTTTAAGAGAGCGGCTCCTTTTGATAACGAAAGCAACAATATTTTAATGGAGTTTTTATAATAGCAACTCTTTGATGTCTGCCACTTTTTTCTCTTATTGTTGAATCATAAAGAATATCCAATTGTGGAATTAGTTTAAAATTTTGAAAAAATTTTTTCTAACAAAGTTAAACGGCATATAGTAAAAAATTCGGTAAAATCCTTAAAAAATTACACCCTGCGGCATTTAAAATAAATAAAGCTTTTATAAGAAGTAAGCATATGCTTATGAAAAAAAAACTGCTTTTGACTTCATTTTATTATTTTATTTTTAATATTGATATTAATATAATTACGTATTGTCAGGACTCACAATTTTAAGTTGATACCGGTAAAAAAACATATTTGCAAAAACTTCTGTTCTTAAAAAGCGAAATTTCAAAAGAATGAAAAAATGTTTCTAATTTTTTTGGTGGTGCAAAGTATGACTATGTTTAGAATTATTTGGCTATGTAAAGTCAATTTTACAATTTTTTTACATTAATGATGCTCGAATACTGATATTCTGTGATGTCAGTAATAATCATATTGCAAATAAAATATTCGCCATTATAATTATAATGTAGTGTTCGGAAACATCCAACATTATTGATAACCGACTTTGGTTTTTTTTTGAGATGGTGCAAAGCAACCCTATGGAAGCTATATCAGAAAAAGCAAATGTCAAAAACTAAATGAACTTGCATCCCCTTCTCAGGTAACTTTTTGAGATCTGCAACTTTTATTCCTGGACGTAACATACATATTTTGCTTGCTTGCAATCTAAATATACCTTTGTACCCGTTTTTCTTAATAATTTTTTTTTTAAATGTATACATCTATGTTTTTGAAATTTATTTAAAAAACATTTACTTAAACGATTTTTATTTGGGAAACTTGAAGGTACAGATTAAAATTTCAACAAAAATTCATAAATTTTTTTTTTGTAAAAAAAATCTTAAAAAAAAGCAAAAATTGGCAATACTGATGCCTAGGCTAATATTCTAAATAAATAACTAGTAATGAATAGTCCGACCAACACCAGCAACGCTGTGAAGTCATATAGCATTCGTATAATTGAATAAGTATAATAATAGTTTCAAGAATTTATTTTGACAAATTTGTAGCATTCATTAATACCGGTATGAAATTGGTTTTATAAATTAAAATATTTGTTAAAAAATATTTAAGCGTTAAAGACTTCAAGAATGTATTCCTTCAAGATGATGATATAATGGTATACCATCATCGAATATAAGTATTGTAAGCTTTTGGCCATTTTTACATTTTAATGTATTTTCATTTTCATTTTGTTTTTTATTATTTTCTACATTTATTTTATCATAGTACTTTCCGGTTTTTATAAGAAGTATAACTGTGACATTAAAGTATTGATGACGATTTATACGCTTTTGATAGAAAATTTGCCACACACACATGCATAAATTCAAAAACACTCCAAGTATACATATTTAATTAATTAAATAAATTTAAAAAATTATTCCTAAATCAGGATTCTTTCCACATGCAAAAAAGCAGTCGGAATTGAACCATAAATAATATGCGGATTAGTACGAAATTTTCGCAAATATCAGGAGAATTCAGAGATACTTTACTCATATACAATTTATACAGGCTAAACCATGTGGATTAACGTTAGGAAAAGTAAAAAGGAAAAATAATAAAGAAAAGGAATAGTGGATTTCTTGAGTTTATTTTGAATACCCACATTATAGCAATATTTAAAGTGCAAGAGGTCTATCTATTCAGCAACAAACCAAAAATTTGATACGCGTCAAAAATGTAAGTTCTTTTTAACTGCATCGACAAAAATTAAAAGTTATTGACATAATAAAATATTCAATAGAATTTGCATTACAGAATTTTTGCAAATAAAATTATGCCTCCCGTTAGAAGCACATACGGTATGAAATTCCTATAGTTTGTTGATTTTAATTTCTGTTCAAAGGTATTCTCGCAATATCGCTTATACTCTTACTAAGAGTATTACCAACTTCGTTTCTTAATATTTATTGTTCATCCACGTACAGATCAGCCGCTCCAAGTCCTAATTAGAGAAAATGGTCGAACAAAAAATTCCTCATATTCTACATATTCTACGAAAGCATCTGTTCATAAAAGTTTGTAATTTATTGTGCAACGCGTCTGTGAGTTATATAAAGTACTGGACCAACACTTGTGAACAAGTTAATTATCGTGCTCCCTTTATATTAGCTGAGTTCTCTGTCTCTATTTATGATGTTGATGGTACTGTATAACTAGGCATAGCAGAATATGTCTATTTGCTCGATAATCATATGTTGCTTTTAACGACCACAATAAGCGCGTCCTGGTTCGGCAGGATATAAGTTACTTTAATTTACTTTTGTTTTTGTTTTTCCAACTTTCATACAATACCGGATGATATATAGCATCCATTGCATTTTTTCTGTGCACTCATTATTTGTTTTTCTCAACACTTTTTTTTTAAGTATTAACTGATCTTTGGTGTTTTGCCATCTTTATCCAATTATTTTTGTAATCCGATTGTATTCTTAGGAGAACTAAGTACTTGCCCTAATTAAATTCTCCGAATTGTGTCAACTTCTCTCTCATAAATCAGATATAATGGGGACTGAAATTCTACCGATTGTACAATAAAACTCGGGGTGTGTTAATATGGTTTAAGAGAAATTTATTTCTTACTATTGCATTATTTTTGTGCCCTAATCAGATAACCTCATTGGGTAATTATTTATTGGCATAAGATTGATTACGGTTTCCTATTGATTTTGATTGATATAATCACATAAACTCGAAAGTACATGAATTAGTTTTTGAATATTTTTGAATAATATACCATTTTTTCTCGAAAAACGAGTGCTGTGAGCAACTATGTGTATATATATTTTTGTGCACCCAACACAAGAACTTCAGGGTGTACCTTTCTTTTCAAAATCATATTATTTTTGTATTGTTTTTAAAAATATCGAAATAACCGAAAACACTATGGGTTGATTTGGGATTTTTTTTAAAAGCCCTCTAAGCCCACGAAGATCAAAGATCATACAAGCAATATTTTGACTAACTTATTTTTGTTTTAGAATTTTGAAAAATCATCATAAGATTGTGGTTTCTATATTACTAATTACGCACTAATTACGCATTAAATCAGCAAATTAGGATTACTCTATGTTTCACCTCACGCAGGCTTTGCTCTAGTTCCTTACGGACAGGCAGCCTGAAAGACTGACTGACTAACAGACTACTCAGTAGTATATATTGTCTTTATATACATTACAACATATCGCTATATATATATATATTGAATTTCAGTCTACATCACGCAATTGTCAGACACAATCGGAACAAGCTGACTGTATTAACGGACTACATATTGTGGGAGAGAATTTAAGCACTCAATTGACAGGAGCAACTACAGATTCAGCCCCCACCAATAGGAACCCGACCTACAGCTTCGATATGTACCACGCGGGTGCAGCAGCGGCAGCTTACACAGACATCGCAGCTGGTAGCGCGACGAGTGGTACTGTCTCCGGCTACCATCCTCAACAGTCAATTAATACGCCCGTCTATGTGCCTTCTAATCGTGCTTTGACTAATAGCCAGTACAACCATATGCATTTCGGCAATCCGGCAGCACAGAATGCTTGGACAACGGATAGCTTTGGAAATGCTCATGCCCAACTACCCGCTCAGTTTTATGCACAAAATGCCGCTGTTATGATGGGACCATGGCGTAGTGCCTATGATCCGACCGGATTTCAACGCTCCTCGCCATACGAGAGTGCGATGGATTTTCAATTTGGCGAAGGGCGAGAATGTGTTAACTGTGGCGCAATATCGACTCCACTATGGCGACGTGATGGAACCGGGCACTACTTGTGCAACGCTTGTGGTCTCTATCACAAAATGAACGGCATGAATAGGCCATTGATAAAACCGAGCAAGCGATTGGTGAGTGCAGTGAGTAGCATGACATATTTTCAAATCCCTTTCAAATTTCTAATAACTTGACGATCGTACGCAGACTGCTTCGCGTCGCCTGGGATTGTGTTGTACAAATTGTGGTACGCGGACTACTACGCTCTGGAGACGGAATAACGATGGAGAACCAGTGTGCAATGCATGTGGTCTATATTTTAAGCTTCATGGTGTTAATCGACCGCTGGCTATGCGTAAAGATGGCATACAAACTCGGAAACGAAAGCCAAAAAAAACGAGCAGCGGCAATGGACCGAATTTGGGCTGCGTTAGTGCGGGTACAACTCCAGCTGCTATTAAAGACTGCAAAGAGGAACGTGGTACGTGAAACAAATAGTCAATCATTGACTGGTTTCATTATTATTAAATTATTTTTTTTTTTTATTTGGCACGAACTTTCAGTTTTTAATAAGCAGTAGGCAGTTAATATTCATAGGCGCTTTTTTCGTTCTATTTTCATTAATTTTTCTATATGTACTCATCCTTTTAGTAAGATATTATTTCTTGGAGAAAAGTGTATAGCATAAGGGACTAGACATTACTCTCTTACTTACTAACGCACTTTTATTGGTACTTTCAAAAAACATAATATCAATCGAATCATTGTAGAAGTCGAAACTCATCCATCCTTTCTTGAAATCACTTCAAGAATGAATCTTCTAGAGTATTCTCTTACAGTATGATTCTAGCTGAGTTTTATAAATAAAAATACATAAAAATAAAGTCTTGTCCACACAGATTTCTTTCTACCTGACATAAGTATGCGATTGGGCCATTGGTCGTCAGTCGATTTATATACCCTGTATCTGTAAGGTGCAAAGGGAAATGCTTATCATAACCCCGAGTAGTGATTGAGTCATTTGCGTCTGTTTGTGCGCCCTTATGATCTCGAAAGCGAAAAGACCAAGATTCGCCAAAACTATGCCACCTTTTGCGATAATCTGCTGCAATATTTGACTTTACGATACTATTCCTCTGCAACGGGTCTATAATCTAATTGGTAAGATGACCCATATGGCTTCAAAAAATAAATCTACATTTAAATACGTTGCAAGATTAACAACTTTACTTTGTGCAAAAAGTATTCTAAATTTTTTACTTTCAGGCACCGCCTCGAATGTATTACTTTTTTATTTATTTTAATTTTTTTGATTTTCATGCAGAGCTTGAAATATCAAGTTTCTAAAATGTTAACAACTGTAACAACTTAAGATTAAGTTCGATGATTGCCAAACCATTTTGTAAAAAACATATTTTATTTTCTTATAAAATTCTCGACACGCTTCACATCATACGGTTAATATTTTTTTAAAACTTTTTTATCACTTTAAAAAATTTTAAACACTAAGATTAACCTATTTCTTTACTTTCCTCCTTCAGAACATAAGCCATCCCTCAGTGTAAGCCCAACGGAGCGACAGAGCTTAAGTAAACTTCATACGGAACTAAAAAGTTCATTGATTGGTGGCAATTTTGGTGCAATGAGCTCATCCAGTGCGGCACTACATGAAAACCTTAGCCACCATCATACACAGCAGCACCAATCCCATCAACAGTGTTTTCCACACTATTCTCCGCAAGAGCATCCTCCACACCAGCAACAACAACATACATCTACACAGCAGACACAGGCCAACGACGTTGCTCCAGGGAATACAATGCACGGATTACAACTTCATGGCTCTGGCGTCCATTTGTACACACCATCTTCGCTGCAAAACCAAATCAGGAACTCATCCGCTTCTGCCTATACGCCAAGTAAATACGAGCACCGTCTTGCAAGTAACACCAGCGCCCACCTAAGCAATACAGTAAGCGGTGTTCTAGATAGCTCTGGCGGCACACACACACCAAGTTTAAGTAACGGAACACCCTCACCCCACTATCAGCATCATCTGCATGTTGCAAGCAGTTCGCAAAATCATCATTCGCCGGCAACACATCATATACACGCCGCAGCCGCAGCTTATGGCGTTAAGACGGAGAGCACTGTCAGCAACTATGACTACGTTAACAATTGCTATTTCGGTGCTTCGTTTGGGGCTCTCAGTAGCGCCTCGAGTAGTATTGCTGGAGCTGCCGCCACCGAGTTGGCGGGCTACCACCATCAGCACAATGTCATACAGGCCGCCAAGCTTATGGCAACATCATAGCCTGAGCACTTACTGTGATCTCGTGATGGTCGGTAACCCTACCAACCATACCACTAAACGTTTCAATGAATTCAATGAATAAGACTTTTTTAATTATTATTTTCATAGTTTCCGGCTGTAAATATAGCAATTTATATATTTTATAGATTGGTAGAAAATCGTATAAATTATAATTCGCATAGATTTTTCGTATGTTTAATGTAAATTTACTTTCGAATTATAGCTTATAAGTCAAACAGTAATTTAGCCATATAAAATAATGTATGTTTCTTCTTCTTAAACCAATTATTGTATAATAAATAGAACAAAAAGAAAAACGAAAAAAAAAAATAATTAAGTTGCAACAATACTCGATTCGATTCACTTACGAAATCCAAGCGCATAATAAGGCGACGTCCTAAGATTCGGAATTCATTTTTGGCAACAAATCGTCATAACTAAATGCATCAAATAGCTTATCAATGGACGCGCGCAGAATATCAATCAATGCCTTGGTCATTAAAGGACGCACCTCTTCGGCCAAGGATTTCCAGTTTTCATTCAGAAAATCGTTCATACGTTGTCCAAGCATTTTATCACCATTGAAGAGATTATCCAAGTACATATTCACGTTATCAAGCTCATACTGAATTTTGACATCGACAATTTTCAAATAGGTAGCACCATTCTTTCTGTACTCCTGCCCAATCAGCTCAGTTATCAAAGTAATATTGGCTAAAATAGAAAATTATTTTTTAGTCCAAGTTAATAACAAATGATGCCGTCGCTGATATCTTACTTAAATCGATGCTACAGCGTCCATCGCCCAAGAGGGGCATCATCATAATTTTGCCTTTAATATTATAATCAGATTCCATATGCAACTTTGGAAACGTTAGCGAAACCAAAAATTTCTTTTCGCTTGGCTCAATTTTTAAATCGTTTAACTTATGTTTCGATATACCAGTTATCTTAACATTTTTGTATATGGAATGTAAATATATAGCACCAGAATCTTGATCCATTTTGATTTCCGGTACTACCAATGGTTCCATAGGTGGTATGTAAAGCTCAGGAATGCCGTCACTCAAGCGAGGCTCCAAAATTTCAAAGGCCTGTTGTGCACATATGTTAAGGTTCGGATCATCACGATGGCAAACCTTTAAAAACTTTGCTGAACAGGTGTTTAAAGGAAAGTTTTAAGCATAAACTTCTGTAAACCTTATATACTTACGCAAAGAATTATTCCTTTTGCTAGGTTTTGCCAACGTATTGATCGCAGTCCCTAGCAACAAAAGCACTAGCACCATATGCCTATCCATATTCAATATTTATAAATCCTTTTCTAAATTCAAATGCAAGAATCTCAGCTCTTTGCTGTGCACTGGTTCTGGGTGTACTGATTGAATTTTATGGATTTGACTGGCCACTTATAGCGTAATGTGGGTACTGGCACAAACTATTCTGCCGCGTTTGCATATAACTCGAAACACTGTTGTCTCAGCAGTTTGGTTTTGATGGTCAACTGAAGTCATACCACATCTGTTTTTGGCTTTCTCTAGTACATACTTAATTAAAAATAATAAATGAAACACACAGCGGGGCCGTCTACAGTCGGGACAATACACTTTACTTAGGTGGATATAATTTGTATATACTTTATATTTGTATACTTTATGTTGTAGACCTAGCTCTGAAAGTCAATTTGGCTTACAATTTTCAATATATTTTTAATGTTTTATCATAATGCCTCTTTTTTTTAACTACTATACGACTTGTGCTGGGAAGTTAACCATTATTTCTTATATTGTAATTCGACCGATTTAAGGAATAGCTGCAATTGAAAAGAAACATCATATATTTTCGTTTTTTTTTTAAGTTATTTAATATAACCCTTGCACAAATTGTACCATATACATTATTCATACAAGTTCATTCATAACAGCTGTTTTTTTTTTTAATTTACTGCAAAAATAAAGCTTGGCTCTTAAATGATTACATAAAATTCATTGGTCATTGCTGAGTAAGCTTTTTATTTTAACAGAAGTTTTAAAAGTTGGTTTTATATATATTTATATTTACCTACATAATCAAATGGTAGGCATGCATCAAGTCAAGGTAAATTTTTGTTTTGTGTGTAATTTATTGAGTTCGAAATTATATCGGTCTCCAATCTGAAAAAAAAATATTTCGAATTAACGTTAATCTGTACACGAAATAATTTATAAGAGGTAAAAGGCATACTCTATTGTTATATACGACGGATGGATAAAGCTAATACATACATGTCTTTTGTTTTTAAAGCTGTCTCTATTACATTTTTAGTTTTTAAACTATTGAATTCATCCTGGCTATCTGAAGCGTTACATATACTCAGCAAACTGAATGAATTGTTAAGTTGTTCACATTTGGGCTTTAAGGCGTTTGCCGCATTTCGAAAAATTTGTAGCAGCAACTGATGTATGTCATTTTGTAAATTTTGCATGTTCTGCTTAGCAGTGATTATCGTTTTGGATATTATTGCTAAACAATAGTGTGATTTGTTTAAGTTTTGCCGTAAGTTTTTTATGGAGGTGTTATCAAGAAACTTTTTGCGTTCTTCAGAAAAACTTTTTTCCAGCTTATTACGAATATCATCTATCCGCACCATGTAATTGCTTTCAATAAACTTTCGCCGAAAAGATTTAACTTCATAAATATCTTGATTCACAATATCATCGTAAATTTTGCTATCTACTGCTTCTTTCAGATTCTTTAAGATAGAATTGAAAAGTTCATTAATATTGTCAACAGATAACTCATTAAATTTTGTAGCTATCTGTTGATAGTTTTTTTCCCAAACACCTGAATCTTCTCCTAAATTCGCGTTCTGAAAATAAAGATAAATTTGTAATTATTTTATGGTATATCTTATCTGTAGGACTCACTAAAACTTCCAAATACGGTTGACCACTTTTCACCAACTGCATAAATTGATTGACAGCGCCGTAAACTTCACTCTTTTTGTTGTTTAGATCGTCAAGTGAGGGTCTTAAGCCAATTATTTCATCTTCCAATGCCATTGCGTATTCCTTTAGCCCTAATAAAAACATTCTCAAATGCAATTGTTCCTGGCTTAAAAGGAAATGCATATCCCGTGCTAAGTGATTCGCAACCCATGGCTGAAGCTCTGTATAAGATTCAGCTATACAGTGCTTTATTAGTTGTGATACCGGCGGATCTGGTACACTGTAAGAGCATTGATAGCTAGCATTGAATATATACAGCATTACAATATTTTTATTGTCGCCACTTGTATCCTGCCATTCTTCCACGAACAAATCAATCGGTTGAGTTTTCTCTGTTAAACGCTTATGAGGATGCCCAGTAGGCAATATAATGTACACTGACTCCTTGTTCATACCAGTATCTTTAGCAATTAAATCATTTAAATCTGCCATCGTCATGTTTGCTGTAATATTATATGTCAAATACTTGTAGGTGCAAGCCGCAAATGCAGTCAACACTTTTAAATTTATCACTTCATCAAGCACCGAAAATATGGGGTTTTGTACTTCATCAGCTACTTCGCCATTAAATGAGCCACGAGTTTTATAATTGCTATCTAAAGCTGAGCGCAGCCAGTATTTGATCCTTTTTGACCAGATGTCGCTCAAATGCTGCTCTGCAGGCAAGTCAGTGTGAAAAATAAATGTATTGCTAGCTCCTGGATCTTCAGATATAGCAATGCAATTTCTTGGCTTGGAACGTATCTTGGTAATAATCTTTATTAAGGTTTGATGCGGAATAAATGGCAAATCGCCACAACACAGCTCATATGCAATCACACCCATAGACCAATAGTCGATTTTTTTATTATATTTAGCTGTGTCCACCACCTCGGGTGCGAAGTAGTGACGCGTGCCAACAACACTCTGTTGTATTGTTTTCTTTGGAGCAGGTCGCGCAAAACCGAAATCAGTCAATTTGTAGTGTTTACGGCCATTAAGTGCAATATGTATAACAATATTATCAGGTTTTAGATCACGGTGATAGACGCCGCATCGCACGTGCAAATGCTCTACGGCACAGCGAAGAGCCCACAAGATTTCCCGTACTTCAAATTGTGTCAAGCCATTGGCATTCTCAGCCTTTTGCAATAGTTTTCGAACGTCACCGCCGTTACAGTATTGCAATATAATTACGGGCAAAGGATGTGCATGTTGACTTTTAAGAAACTCGATAAACTCTTCATTTTCCTTGCCCTTCAACACTATACCAGGAACTATATGATTCCCATCTTTTAACTCACGCGTCCATTTATATTCTTGTTCCCAACGATTAAATAGCTTTCCTTGCTCATCAGCACATACAGATTCGACATCTTTTAAGCACTTTACAGCTACAAGTGAAGAAAAAATAACTTTTATTGTGCATTGTTAATAATAAAAAACACTTTATCCTCACATATGTATGTAAATAGATATATGTATGTATGTCTACTCAAACTACAATAGCTACATTTCCACGCAAATAGTTAAAACACTTACCCATTGCAGATAGACATGTCGCATAGTGCACTAATTTTGCATTAAAATACTTATTTTATAAATATATTTACATTTCCGCACCTATAATGATATATGTATGTATATTGCGAACTTTTTGATTACACGAACTAAGGGACTTAGTGATCCAAAGCTACAACAGCATGAGTCACTTAAAGTGTAATGCAAAGTAATCCCAAATAAATAAATAAACCATGGCTCTGCTTACCCACTTCTAAGCCGGATCCACGGTTAATCCTAAAATAAAGTCATACGTATAAGCAAGCATACAAGTTTTTAATCATCGCATCATTTACCAATGTGAAACTTCCCCAAAGGCTCCATTACCCAGCTTTCTTTTTAACTGCCAGTTGCCAAAAGTTCTTTGCGCATGCATTTTCCTGCTTTCGCTTACAGGCACCCCTCAAAATATGTCTCACACTTTTGGGGCTAAATTCATGCGAATTTATAAAACAATATATATTAAATATACATACGATAAATGTTAACAAAATTATCGATATTTTTTATTGGAACCGTTCAATTGGTTCCGAGCCGCTTAGTTACTATTCAAGAATAATTTATAAATTCTTAGCTTAAGACCTATTGAGAATCAAAAAATAATAATTAAAAATTATGCAAAAATAAATACGCAAAGGTTTTTTTTGGGGGGTTTTCGCAAGTAGAGATACGAAACAGTGTTGCTTGCTTCCCGCAGACATGAAAATAAGCTATTCGATTTGGCGCCACACTCAACAAAAATTAGTGTAATACGATTTTAAAGTTGGCCAAATCACACCACAAGTTGATAAATATATCAACCATGCTCCCAATTCCAAAGTCTCATGTTTTGTCCGGGTTATATTTAAATTCGGAAGTTTCTTTCTTTACTATGACTGGTTCCTTGCATGTGAAATAAATCGGAATCGCCAAAATAAAGATAAGAATTCACTACATTTATTTGAAGATCATTTGTTTAATATTTCTACATGGTATTTATGTTAACTTCATGAATTTTTAATAAAATTGTCTAGTATTTAAAAAACAATAAGTGTAGTTGTTAAAATTATACTTATGTATTATTTGATTAAAAATTGATTTTTAATGAAGCAGTGACAGTACCCAAGTAAACATAAAATCAAATCAATCATTTCATCTGTTTTGTTTGAAACTTAATTCAATGTTACATAACATGCACTTTGTCTTGCCCTTGTTAATCTCTTAATCCACTTCTGCTTGCTCCTTTTCGGAAAGGGAAGTAGTAAAACTTACAACTCGCTTACAACGTCCAATGATATCAATAACACAGGATATGTACGATGTACACCGGCTCTTCGTAGTATTGAACAGGCCGTACAATATAGGAGGTCGCCTTGTGTAAAATCTCGAACTATATTAAAAGGTACTATCCTATTTTGACAGATAATAGTGTGTCATTTTGCGAAGTCGAATTTATTTCGCAGGAATATCTGGAAATTTCGATAAGGGATATCGATTGTAGCTGTGTAATTGACCAAGAAATTATATGTACCAATCTGTTTTTCGTATGTCTTTTCCAGGATTTACCGCAGAGTGAATACCATTTACCAGTATGCATATGGTCGCGTGATATGATCTTGTTCGAGATGTCAATTAAACTGATTCCCCGGTAGTTTGCGCATATCTCAATACTGCAAAACGGACACAAATATTCGAATTCTCGCGTATGCTCTTTGCTACGCTTTGCTTTTTTTCAGAGGAGCTCAAATCTAACGCCCGTCGCTGCAAGTCTTAAACAAATCTGCAGGCAGTCTACCAGCTTCTCTGTTGTTTTCAAGTGGCCTTATCATAACTCTGACCTTATTTTAGCTAGGTGGACTGACATCCAGATTATTGTCGATTAGTTGTGTCGGTCATTTTCTTCAATGGCGAGATTTATCACTTGCTTGCGTGGAACAACCTTGGCATATCCATCTCGTTTCTTGGATGAAGGTTATGTCCGTTACAGCGAAAAGTCTCTTGTTGGTTAAAAAAGAAAAAAAGTGTTTCACTTGGTCAGATTTTCGAAAATGTAAATGCAACTTTGTGAGAACAGTCTATACGGATTCCTGATGTATAAAAAAAATTAATGGGTTTTTTTACATCAGTTCTTTATAGTCGCAAAATTTACACTGGTGCATGCATCCTCTTTCAAAAAAAGAATCACAGCTTTAAATAACACAATATGTCATTAGAAGTTATTTATATGAAGCAATTATTTTAAAATATCAGGGGCCCACGGTTTATAGCCGAATTAAATTTATTTGAATTTTTGTTAGACAAATGACGTAAATTTAAATTTAAAACTGTTTTCATGTATGGATGTATACTACATATTTTTAACAACAGTTTTGTTCGGTTACAAACACTACTTTTAATAAAAAATAAAAATTTATATTCGCACACACAACACTTTTTTAAAATAATTGCTGCACGATATATTTTTCGAGCTTAAACATCAGAAATACTATAAAAAGAAAGACGCGGTATATCGATACCTTTGAAAATGACGCAGTTTTTTTTGTATTCATTCATGCTTTCACATCTCTTGTTTATCATGACGTGAAATATGTTGAATTGTTTCAATAAAAATGTATTAATTTATTAACAATATTTTTTTAACTTTAACACACATTGTTCATTTTAACTGGTGCCATCTACATGGGAATTCTAAACGTAATATCAAATGATGAACGATTGTTTAAAAATGCAGCATATTGGCGCCGATATATGATTCGTACCATTACTAGTATATGTATACATATTGTACATTTGTATTACATGTGTGTAAACAAGATAATGTTAAACGTATATATTTTAAAAATCTCAATGTGTTGATATTTATCAACTCTGGGATGCGGCATTCACAACGATACGAGTGCATAATACAATGCCGATATATATCGAAACAAGGGCTGTCGGAATTTTAAGACGCTCACAAGTCAGAATTATTATATATTAATCAAAACAAAAATTTAACAAGTTTGGAATATATTTTAAGTACACAACAAACATTTGTATAATTCGCTGCTTTCCTTCGGATTGTAGCAGCACTTTTGTATATGTTTTTAAAATCATTGTGTAGTGGTTTTGTATAAATTTTACCCCTTGTTTGTGTGTAAGTTGCGTTTAGATGTGCGCAAAAATTTTGTGAAAAATCGAAGACATTGCATTGCGAAGCAGTAAAACCTCAGCCCATCTGCAAAACATTTACCAAATACTTGTATGCAAATGGTAAGTTTGATAATAAAAATTTAATTTTTTAAGCATAAGCAACTAAAATGATGTGCATAATGGACAATATAGTAAGTGGGCGCCTTTTGTCGGCGTCTCTAGCCGCGCCTTATGATGGCATGCAATCAGCGTCGTTCAATAGTTTAAAATAACTAATATATCATAGTTAATATCTGTGTGCTAAGTATGTAATTCAAGTAGAGTTACAATTTATATATATTTATTTCGAAATCTTAGCGCATCATATTCTGTACAAAACGGTAATGGACGGCATTTTGTTTTCGAGTGCGCATTTGGAAACGTTCTGTTAGAATTTGTGTGTGAGAACTATAGGCATTTTTATTTAATTGTAGGCAAGGGATGGATTGTGTATTGTCATGTCAATTTGTTTATGTCTGGATTTTTAGGGGGTATTTTTTTTATTTCTTAAACAATGCATTTTGGTAATTTTTTTTTTTTGCCTGATTGTCATTTTTTCTATGTTTCTTTAATTAATTTCCAATTTTAATATCAGACGCGGTTTGTTTAACATCACTTGTTGATGGCACCCAATAAACTTTCAAAAAAGGGGAAATAAATCGGTAGCTTTAAGCATTACTTTTTTTAAGATTGTTGTTAAATTCTGCAAAAAAATATTTTTTGTGCTAAAAAAATATTTTTTTTTTGTATAGCTGTTGGCCATGGTTTTGATATTCATGCTTTGGCTTAATTTTAATAAAAGGCTACCAGGAATGCCTTTGAGTCTTATTATAACTATTTAATAATTTTTTATTATTAGCCGACAAAAATATATACATATTCAAATTAATAAACTTTTATTTAAAAATTATCTCACCTATCATTTGAAAGACTATTCATCCATAACATACGTATAAATTGTTTAATGTTCCCAAGTGTCATCCATGATCTAATCTCTTTGAACGATATATATATTTATATATATATATATATAATTATTTTTTTTTAGAAACTTGCTTGACTTATAATCGAACATCAAATTAAACTACCCATTAAGTCATGACAGAAGACACGGAATACAAGAAGCTACCTGTTGAAGAACGGTGTGTACATAAGCTATGGAAGGCTCGCGTAGATGGTTACGAAGAAGCTACAAAAATATTTCGTGAGCTAGTTGATGAAAAATCACCAGAATGGACGAAGTATGCGGGTTTAATAAAAAAAATGGTTGTGGACTCAAACGCGTTGGCACAGGAAAAAGGTCTGGAAGCCGCGTTAGTTTTTGTTGAAAATAGTGGCCTAGCAGGACGAACGGTGAGCGATGTTATGAATGGCATTGTTCAAAAGTGCATAGCAGCCCCAAAATCGAAAACCAAAGAATTGGCAGTCCAGGTTGCATTAATGTATATTGAAATTGAGAAGCATGAAGCTGTAGTTGAGGAGCTTGTTAAAGGTATGGAGCATAAAAATCCCAAAATTGTGTCAGCTTGTGTAGCTGCCACAACATTAGCGCTTCATGATTTTGGGCACAAGGTGGTCAGCGTTAAGCCTTTAATTAAAAAACTTGCAACGCTTATGAGTGATAGGGACAAGGCGGTGCGTGATGAAGGAAAGATATTAGCTGTAGAGATTTATCGGTAAGTAAGCTTATAAATCTTGAATCTATTTCAATTTTAACAAGCGTTTCTTTTTATAGCTGGATTGGATTAGCTATGAAACCTCAACTTACAAGTTTGCCACAAGTAACTGTTAAAGAGCTAGAAGATGAATTTGAAAAATTAAAAGGGGAACGTGCAGAACCAACTAGGTAAGTAATTAAGTATTAATATATTTGATATATAACAGAAAACTTTAAAATATTACCTGCAGGTATTTGAAGTCCCAGCAGGAGAAGCTACACAAGATTGCGGAGGCCGCTGCTGATGATGATTACGACGGTAAGAACTATTTGGTTTTCAAGTTTCTTACTCATTACATTTTATTTCACTTTGTAACTTGTAAATTATGAGATTTAATATGAAATGTTGAAATGTTCCTACGTGAAAGTAGGGACATTGTATAAACGTTGAACATTATACATTATTTTTCTCTATTATAATAAAAAAAATTTCCACGGATCAGATATTGCCTTTCTTAGAGTTTAATTCGAGAGCGTACCGTGGTCGCTATGAATATTTTGCACTCAAGAAGCCAAAGCACTGCAGCTTTGGCTTTGTTGCCGCTACGGCAGAAAAATATGTCTGTAATTTCGAAAAATAACAAGAAATCAATAATTGAGGAATCAGAAGTAATCGATGATTTTAAAATTAGTTTCATTCGTAAAAAAGTACGAAGTTTAAAAAAATTGATGGAGAACTGAAAGGTGATTGGAGAAGTCGGACTACCTATATGTCTATATGTAGAGCGGGGCAACAAAATAGTTTTCATATAGTGTTTAAATTGATTCAATTTGGTCTCTCGGTCTCATATTCTGCCAGAAACTTGAAGAAATATAAAACATAGCTTATATTTTTTGTTTTAATAGAAGTTCCTTTGATTACATTTCTTTTTCCCATATTATAAATTGAATATGATACTGAAGAAGAATACACAATAAATTCAGGCGTTATTGATCCTTTTAAATAATGAAAAAATATGGAACTTAATTTTTACACGCAATACTTTGTGGACTTTTTTTAGACTTAAAGTATCTATCGAATGATCGCCTGCTTGAGGCATCATTAACTGGGGTATAAAATTGTGAGTTATAATGGAATTTTTAATCGATTCAGCAGATAATGATGTTGAAGCTGAGGAGAACGATGTCGATCCAATGGATCTCATTGATCCTGTTGATATACTCTCTAAAATGCCTAAGGATTTCTATGACAAACTTGAGGAGAAAAAATGGACATTACGCAAAGAGTCCTTGGAAGCTCTTGAAAAGCTCCTTACTGAAAATCCAAAATTGGAGAGCGGTGAATACGGTGTGCTAGTAAACACACTTAAAAAAGTAATTACAAAGGACACTAATGTTGTTTTGGTTGCCATGGCCGGAAAATGTTTAGCCATGCTGGCAAAGGGACTAGGCAAACGATTTTCTACATATGCAACGGTTAGTAAATGAATTTTCGTAACCAATCATTTTATAATGGTTTCTGTTTCAGGCTTGTTTTCCTGCACTTCTCGAAAAATTCAAAGAAAAGAAAGCAAATGTCGTCGCCGCATTACGCGAAGCCATAGATTCTATTTATGAGTCAACCACGTTAGAAGCTCAGCAAGAGTACATTGTTGAGGCTATGTCGAACAAGAACCCAAGCGTAAAATCAGAAACTGCTTTGTTCTTAGCTCGCGCTCTTGCGCGTACGCAGCCAACTGCACTGAACAAAAAGTTAATAAAGCTTTTGACTACCACGCTTATTAAGACCCTTAATGAATCCGATCCAACTGTGCGCGACAGCTCAGCCGAAGCCTTGGGCACATTAATAAAATTAATGAGTGAAAAAGCAGTTGCACCGTTTCTCATAGATATAGACCCTTTTAAAATGGGAAAGATAAAAGAGTATCACGACAAAGCGGAAATTAAAGTGAAAATTGCAGCTCCTAAAAGGGATACACGCCCAGCGACAGCACCATCTTCAAAAGCTACAGTTGCAAAGTCAACTAGTGGTGGAAGCCTGGAACCAAAACCAGTCGCAAGGCCGGCATCAACAGGTGTTCGTAAAACAATCAAAAAACCAACAGTCATCAGCGGAAACGCAGCCGCCGGCGCAGTAACAAAACAATCTGTACAGTCATCTGTCAAAGCTCTAGCCACTGAAAGAGAAATGTCACCAGATGAGGTACAGTCTAAGGCTGACGAAATTATACCGCTTGAAATATTAAACAATCTAAGTGATTCAAACTGGAAAAATCGTTTAGCTGCAGTGGAAAATCTTCTTTCTCAAATTAATAGTTTTGATGTTCAACAACCGGGAATCTCTCAAATACTCGTACGCACTATAAGTGATCGCAAACCTGGTTTAAAAGAGACGAACTTCCAAGTGCTTAAATTTAAATTGGAAATCATACGCAGTATCGCAGAGATCTATAGTGATTCGTTAACTAGCGTTACTGTTGACCATGTGATAAATGATATTATCGAAAAGCTCGCCGACGCCAAAAACAGTTGCACTGCAGCTGATGTGCTAAGTACATTTTCTGAGGCAATTAATCTTGGCTACGTTGTTGGCAAGGTTCTAAGCTTTGCTTTTGAACAAAAATCTCCGAAAGTACAATCAGAGGCACTTAACTGGGTAAATAAGTCCATAACCGAGTTTGGCTTTAAGCTGCAGCCCAAAATACTCATTGAGGATGTACGGAAAGGTGTGCAGAGCAACAACCCGATGGTTCGAAGTGCAGCCATCTCTTTGGTTGGAAAAATGGCCATGTATATGGGCAATTCACTGATAATGTTTTTTGATAATGAAAAACCAGCTATCAAAGCTCAAATTCAAGTTGAGTTTGATAAAAATGTTGGCGACAAACCACCCAAGCCCATAAGAGGACTTCAAAAGAGTAACAGTAACGTAGCAGACGATGGAGACGAGGCCTTAGCTGCGCCTGATGAGCCTATAAACTTGGCAGATTTACTACCCCGTGTCGACATTTCCCCACAAATCACCGAATCTTTACTTAAAGAAATGGCTGACAAAGACTGGAAAGCACGTATAGAAGGTTTAAACAAACTACAGGCTATTATTACTGAGGCGAAGGTGATTAAGTCTAGTGTAGGTGATCTAGCGCCTGCTCTAGCACTTCGTTTAGTGGATTCAAATGCGAAGATTGCCCAGACAGCTTTATCTATCTGCGAACAGCTGTCACACGCGATGGGCCCAGGGTGCAGGACACATGTACGGGCTCTTTTTCCCGGGTTTCTCCACGCTTTAGGGGACAACAAAAGTTTTGTACGTGCTGCTGCACTACAGTGTATCAACAGTTTTGGTGAAAAAGGTGGATATAAGGAATTCTTTGAAAATGAAATGATTGCCGATGCTTTAAAATCTGGTTCACCAGCGCTAAAATCGGAGCTGTGGAATTGGCTGGCAGAGAAACTGCCGTCTATGCCAAGCAAGACCATACCGAAAGAGGAACTGGTTTCCTTGATACCGCACTTGTACTCGCACATCTGTGATCGAAATGCTGACGTGCGTAAGAATGCAAATGACGCAGTGCTTGGAATAATGATACACTTGGGCTATGAGGTAATGGTACGCGCTTTGGATAAACAAAAACCGGCTTCCAAAAAAGATATTCAGGCTGCTCTGGATAAGGCTAGGCCCAATTTGCCAATAAAGCCTTTACCCAAAAGCAAACAACAGGCACCCATTCCTGAGGATCCCAAAAAAGTCGTACGAAGTGGTGCTGGATCACAGAAGCCCGGAGCTGTGAAAACAGTAGTTTCCGGCGACAAGCCCTCTGCGCCATCGCGAAAAAAAGATGAAGACATAGACACATCTCCTTTGCTCGCAGTAAATAATGCTAAAAATCAACGCCTGATTGACGAACAGAAAATGCGTGTGCTAAAGTGGACTTTTACCTCGCCACGCGAAGAATTCACCGACTTGTTGCGTGAACAAATGACCACGGCCAATGTTAACAAAGCGCTCATGGCCAACATGTTTCATGACGATTTTAGGTAAGTAGTCAATTGGTTGATAGAGTATGAAATCAACGTTATGTGTTTTACGTGGCGTGCCCCGCACTTTTAGCTATGTCGAAATGGCAGTGGTA